>JABTTQ020002617.1:0-321767 GCA_016081115.2 Rehmannia glutinosa
TGCTACTGGCCTACGACATTTACGCAGATTTTCAATACCGAATGACGCGACTCCGCAGCCGGTCACTATTTTACCGACTCAGAGACATTTTTGTAATATTAGGAGGAGAACTCGCATCATTAGGCTCCGTGGCATTTTGTAAAATTATGTGGTGACAAATCAAAGTATCACTTCTTAGACCTTAAGATCGCTTATTAAAATATCACTTTTACTACTTAAAAGATATGTAAAGCACAAAACTAATCATTTACATGTAAAGTTTTTTTATAAAGGCACCCATTTAGCAGGTACTTGTAAAGTTATATACAACCTTATTAAAAGTATTACTTTTATTAAAAAATCACATTTACTATAAAAAACGTGTTTTCTAAGTACGAGTTACATTAGTAGTTTCCTGATATAATATCACTTTAGACTGAATACTAATTTTACTTGAAAAGTAACAAAACTAATTATTTACTTGCAAAAAGTTATATAAAATTTCGTTGTTCAAAAGTATCACTTTTATTTAAAAATCACTTTTACTCTAAAAAGTACCGCTCCATCCCATAAAGATAGGCAAGTAGAACAATTCACATAGATTAAGAAAACATAATAAATATAACTGGATTATAATTTTTCCATGTTTCTTCTATTTTGCCCTCAGATTCAATGGTGGTATATTATTATAATGTAGTATTCCAACTATCTTGAAATAATGAAATTTATTTAAAACAAAGTGAATTAAATAGGGGTAATTTAGTCTATTGTTGTATAATTAATAATCTCAATAAGAAATGTGCCTCTTCATAATTTGGGATTTGGATTTAAAAAGAAAGCGTGGTCTATCTTTTTTTTTTGGGATGTATGAGATATTTTTCAAAACAACAAAATTATATTAATAGTTCCCTTAACATAATATCACTTTAAACTCAAAAATATCACTCAAAAAAAAAAAAAAAACAAAGCTTATTATTTACTTGTAAATTACATACAACATTGTTTAATGCAAGATTACTTTTTTATTATAAAATGTGTCGCTTTTATTCTAGATAGTAGGAATTGGATCAAATGATACCCCATTCTAGGGTAAAACGGTGTGGACTAATCCTATCCATTTATTTAATTTTTGGTGAGATTTAATTGAATTTTAAGCATTTTTATTTTAATTGAATAAGAGTAGATTAGTCATTTTGCCATATAATCCATTCCTTAATTCACACAGTCCCATGTTTTGTTTGACAATTTTAATATGCAAAGTACATATAGGTTAAACAAAAAAGATAATAATGTTAAATATGAAGTAAATATATGTTAAATATGCAAAGATAATAATGAACGTGATTCTCTCTCTATAATTGATTCCTTAATTCACTGGTCCCCACATGTTTTTGTTAGTTTTTAATTTGCATTACATATATGTTAAATATCGTATAATGTTGTTAAATATGCAATAATTATATGTTAAATATATAAGATAATAATGAGTGTGATTGTCTCTCTCTGTGAATTCGATTCCTTAATTCCCTCCCCACGTTACGGCGTGATTCTCTCTCTCTCTCTCTCTCTCTAACCCATTCCTTAATTCACTACCTCCACATGTTTTTGTTTGACAATTTTAATACGCATTACATACATGTTAAACATACAAGATAATAATAGTATTAAACATACACAAAGTAAATATATGTTAAATATGATAATCATGGTGAACACATACACGAATCATATGCAACATATTATATATATAATATATACATTATAATGACTTTAACTATTAGTATATATATATGTTAAATATAAAAATGTCTGAGGATTTCCGTTTTTGGAAAGAGATGGGTGATCCACTCTCTCTCTCTCTCTATATATATATATATATATATATATATATATATATAACTAAATCCTTAATTCATGGTAAAGAAAGATGATTATCTCTCTCCATAACTGATTCCATATCGATTTGCCCCCATATTTTGATAGACAATTTTACCCTTTATTGAGATTTAGTTAATTGGTTAATATTATTATCCTATATTAATTCTATCATTTGATGTATATAGAGAATGGTTGAGATCACCACTTTGTCTCACCATAAAATGTGGTCTCATTGGATCCACCCTAGAAAGATGACATGTTTGTTTATGTTTCCATAGTCCATTTCAGTTTAAGGAGTTGAAAATTTTCAAATGAGCACTATAAAAGGCCGAGGAAGCATTTGAGAAAAAAAAAAAAAAAAATGAATCGAAAAGCAACTATCAACCAAGCATAACTCCTAAAGATGATATTCTCAAAGCTTATCAATAAATTCCTCAAGCCTAAAAACTCGAAGGAACTCGATCCAACACACATCATTGTGAAAGATTACTTCTTTGCGATTGAAAGGAGAAAAGTTTCAAGAATGAAAATGGTCTACTCTCCAAGTTTAAGTCAGAGGGAGTGTTGGGGTGCGTCAAAAAGTTTCCAGAGTTTGTTGAAAGAAATTTGGTGATCATTTCAAGGACTGAAGCGGAGTCAATGAGTGCCAGGTTGCTCTTGTAATCTTCAGAAGAAGCTGAATGGCAGAGAGCCCCAGATCAAGATCGTCTGTAGATCGAAAAATCGCAGAATTGATCCTGTTATCCAGGTGGATTTCTCCAGGAGTTGAAGAAGAGTGGATTAGTGATGAATTACCCCATCCTCAAACCACTATAAATATTCTCGTGTCATTTACTTTCAACATTTACTTTCTTGCTTATATTTTCATATCCGTGATAAGTTATATTTCTATCCAATCGATAATAACAAATGCTACAAATGTGTTGTTAAAAAATGAGCTAAATTTAACAAAGGGTGTTTCTTCCATTTATAAACCAAATCATCTAAAAAGTTAAAGTGTTAAATCAAATTAAGTTTATACTATCAACATTTCGGTCAGTGTATTAAGTGGGTTCTTTGAAAGCCAACCTAGTCAGTTTCCCAACGATCCAATTGATTTGAAAAGTAAACTCGTTTGAATATTTTAAAAGGACTAAAAAGTTAAAATTTGGTAACATTTATTCAATCCCCTATAAACCTTACACCACACTCCCTTGGGACCTACAAGTTGTACATGAGTGGTTGGTTCATTGAGCCTTCCGTCATCAAGTTACCGAATCCAGATCTCAATCTTTTCAAAAGATTTAACAACATGTTTTCAAAGTCTTTCATCTTTAAAGCAAAGTCATTATCATGAAAGCAAATCTAACTCGTATTCCTATGTTTATGGTGGAAGAGTTTGATGACTGAAGATTCGTGACGCAGTTCACCTATCACCCTTTACACGATGAAATATGGCTTGTGATGAAGATGGACCACGCAAATAATGAAGGTTAATACTGTCAGAGAAGAGCACCTCTCTAATCAAGGAGAAAATGTTGCACTATCAAAGGCAGACCGGCCCATGGTTGAAAACCTCCAGTGATGAATGTACTAATGAAGATAGAAAGAGATATAACCTAGATAATGTGGCTAAGGATATTCTCTGCAAGGCGTTGACAAGGCCATGTTCAACAAAGTCAAGTCATGCAAATTAGCCAAAGAAATTGGGATAAGCTAACCTGATTTGTGAAGGATCGAACATATTAAAGAGAATAAATTAATGTTGCGCTCAAAAATTTGAAAATTTTAAAATGCTTGCAGGTGAACGTCTGGATCAGCTGGATGCCAGATTCACAGAAATCACTAATGAGCCAGCTCTTGGAAATGAGTACACTCAGAAGGACATGCATGAAGATACTAAGATCCCTCCTAGTTGAATGGGAAATGAAGGTCGCGGCTTTGAGACATTCAATGGAGCTCTCAAACACATCGAATCATAGCTATTCTCAGACTTCAAAGCGTATGAATTTGAAATGAGAAGGAAAGAGAAGATGAGACAGTTGTACCCAAGACAATGCATTATTGTGATGAAGGAAAGAAAGTCGATCCAAAAGGAGACCATTGACCAGGAGAAAATTGTCCTCATGGTAAAGAGATTCAACAAGTTTTTAACAAGAACTACAAAAGAAACAAGGGTGAGACCTCCAGGAGACATTCAGTACTTTCCAAAGCAAGGGAGGACAGGCCACCCAAGAGAGCTGAGCATCAAAGAGCTGACTATCAGAGAGCTGAAAACCTGTGTTGGAATTGCAGACAACCAGGACACTTTGCTGTTGACTGTTCCTATCCACCAATCAACAAATACAGAAATGAGGAGGATAGGAGAGTCTTCAGGGAAAGAAGACAAGAAAAGAATAAAGCATTGTTGGCTGCTGAGACTGCTGAGCCAACCAAGTGTAAAGAGCCAGCAGACTCAGATAGTAGTGAAACAGACTACTCAAGTGATACAGAGGAGAGGCTATGATATGCCTCATGGCCAAAGAGCAAGATCAAGAAGATGAGGTACATTCTAACTCATCTCATTCTGATTCAAGTAATAGTGACTGTGATACACACACTTCATCACCCACAGATCTTTATGATTCATTAGGCAAAATGTTGAAAGATTTTGAGCACATTAAAACCTCACGCACACTTTTAAATGAGGAAAACATCCAAATTTTAAAAGCCAAAACTCACAAACTGACGTCACATAACTGATGAGAACACTAAGCTGAAGGCTGAGAATGCCAAAATCTTAGTAGAGTTATCTGCTACTTAGAAAAGAGAAAAAAGATCTAAAAAATGTGATTTTCATTTACAAAAGCACCCAAATCATTGGATGAAATTATTATGAGCCAAAACGAGTGGAGATAAGACATGCATAAAATTCAATTCCTTTGTGCATAGTCAAATTCCCAGTGATTTTGAGAAAGGATCCTCAAGCAAATGAGGAACCAAAAACCCAAAACACCATATGTTGCACCAACATCCACACTAAAACACAATCACAATCATACTGGACTTGGTTATAATGGAAAAGGAAAGAAGCGAGAGAGTATCAAAAAAGGACAACCGAGAAGAAATTGCATAAGTCCATCAAAGAAACTCCCAATGTAAAATACTCTGTGAAATCCAAACAGAGAGCTACCAAAAGCCCCGTGAGATTTCATCAAATAAATACATATGATGGGAATGGTAGAAATTATCCAAAACCAAGCCGATTGGAACAATCATGTGAAATATCAAAGAAAGACCTATGGGACACAAGCTAAAAATGGCAAAGACTCAACTCAAGAAAGGTCATTCCCAGGAAAAGAGTTATTATCAAACACATATGCACCCAAGCACTACACCGTAAAATTCCACAACTACCCCAAGAAAACAGATTTGCTAAAAAACAAACACACAGCATATGCACAAAAGAGACAAACATGATGATCCAAAATCCCCTAAGCAATTTCTAATGTGCATTATGATTATGGAACCTGATATTGCAACCTCTGTAGTCAGGATCATCCGCTATAGATTAGTTGGAGCATCTTATAGCACTAACCCCCCAGGACCCGGACAAGTATGGGTACCTAAAATCTAATTTCCTTTGATCGGGTTCAAGGAACAAATTTGAGTGTCGGGCGAACCCTGGCATACATGGATAGTGGTCGCCCAAACATACGGCAGGAATAAAAGAAATCATAAGATTCAAGGAGATCAAAGGTGCAAACGTCATATTTGTAGGAAATGAAGCTCTAGGGAGATCAAAGGCATAACGATCCATCAAGAAGAATGGACGGAGATCACATATGTTGCATATGTTCAAGGTCTCAACTTGAACTCCGTTAAACATCGCCCAACTCTCTATGACAAACTACAATGTGGGATTCAACAGGGGATATGCCGATCAAGGATGTTGAATAAAATGAGATAGTGCTGAAAGGAACAAGGAAAAGAATACGTATGTAGTGGATTGGTCTCATCTACACCAAGCACATGTTTGCGCGAGCACAACCGAATCAAGTTACATGGCATGTTGTCGAGTCATCCAATTTCAAGACAATCGACAAGCTTGCAGAGTCATCTTGTTGAAGGATTGCTGCATTTAGTGTACATGAAATAAAGTATTTGGATGCATGTCGATGTGAAAGCAAATCAAATCATCATTCAATGATAAGCCAAGTCCTTCTTCAACAAGGATATCGTGATCCATTTGCATACGGATTTATTCGTCCGATTGAGCCAAAGTTAGCAATAGTGGAAAGAAATACACTTTTGGTGGTGGATGACTATTTAAGATATACATGGACAATTTCCATGTGCAAAAGAAGGAAACACTCTAAGTTGCCTCGGTGATGAGAAGAGTTCAAAATGAAAAGAGCCAAACCATTATAAAGATAAGGTCCGGGAGGAGAGGAACCGAGTTTGTCAATGGAATTATAACTCAAGATTATGTTGAAAATGGTATTGCTCATGAGTTATCGACTAAAGGACTCCATAGCAAGATGGAGTAGCCGAAAGAAGGAACAAAACTCTCAAAGGAAGTTGCAAGGACAATGTTAGGGGTCGGGATTGCTTAAGAGATTTTGGGGCTAAAGCCATAAATACAACATGCTATAATCAAAATAGATGCATGATAAACAGTGCAATTAACCAAGACTCCCTATGAAATTTGGACAGGGGAAAGCCAAATGTTGGATATTTCAAGATCTTTGGATGTAAGTACTTCATTCACAACAATGGGAAGAACAATTTGAAGGCTTTTGATGCTAAGGTCGATGAAGGTATCATTTGGGATACTCAAAGAAGAGTAAACCCATAGAGTGCTAAACAAGAGGACTATGTTCATAAGATTCTATCCATATGGTATTTGATGAGCCAAATGTAAATAGAGAAGACATTGACGAAGTTAATTAAAAACAGAATCAACCAACTATATGGAAGAGTCCTTATTTGAAGCAGACGTGAGAGCACTCAACCTCAAGACGATGAGATAGTCAATCTCAAAGATGTGGAAAGTCTCATTAACTAAATGATGATGAAGGGCTGTCGCTCAAGATAACTTTTGGGGTGAGATACTGAATCCAGACTTACTCCAACGATGTGAGACGGCCGAGAGACCATCCACCGAGCTAATCATTGGAGTTGTAAGAGATGGCATAAGAACCGGATCCAGAGCACAAACATGAATCAATGTTCACTTGTTTTATTTCCCAAATAGAGCCTAAAGATGTGTCTCAAGCATTGGAATATACACATTGGATTCAGGCCATGCAAGAAGAGTGAATCGAGTTTGAAAGAAACAAAGTATAGAAATTAGTTTAAAGACCTACTCACCAAAATGTTATTGGTACTAAGTGGGTATTTAGAAACAAGATGAATGGGGAAGGATTTGTTGTCGAAACAAAGCAAGATGATAGCCAAAGGTTATTGCCAAGAAGAAGGTACATATTTTGATGAAACCTTTGCTCGTGTTGCAGTTGGAAGCAATAAGGATATTTCTTGCTTATGCTACACATAAGAACTTCATTGTATATCAAGTGGATGTGAAAAGTATGCAATCAATTATTGTATTAGAGGAAGAAGTCTATGTTGAACAACCTCCAAGTTTTGAGTAAAACTATCGAGATAAAATCTACAAGCTCAAGAGTATTGATGGATTGAAACAAGACCAAGTGCTTGTATGATACATCGCCTCAGCTTTCTAATTGATTAAATGGATTCACCAAAGGCAAAGTTGTGTAACACTCTTTAATTCAAGATGGAGAGAGTATACCGCTTGTTCAAATATATGTGTGTGATATCATCTTGATCCACAACAAAGAGTCAGACAAGTTTTCAAACCTCATGCAAGGCAAATTTGAGATTAGCATGATGGGAGAGCTAACTTCTTCTTCGACTTCAAGTCGCAAAATGAAGCTGATGGCACCTTCAAAAGTCAAACCAAGTATACCGTGATATTCGATGAAGAAGTTTGACATGAAAGAAAAATCATCTGAAGATCCCTATGAACACACACCCGTATCCAGACATGGACACGGATGCAGATGGCAAAGCCATTGATCAAACTAGATATAGAGCCCTCATGGATCTTTGCTCATTTACAAAGAAACTTACATCACCTTGTCAGTGTATGTGCAGATTTCAATGCACCAAAAGAAAGTCACATGACAAAATGCTAAGAGAATCCTAAGGTATTTGAAGGGATGCCAAGAAGTTGCTTATGGAATCCAAAGGAAGGGGATTCAAGGCGGTAGATACTCGTGCTCAAACTATCTTTGGATGTAGAGTTGACAGGAAGAGTACATTAGGTACATGTCAAATGTCTTGAAACAAATTGGTTTCTTGGTTCAAGAAGAAAACAATTCAATAGCTACATCCACAAAGCAGGCAGTACATAGCTACGGGCAAATTTGTGCCCAAGTATTATGGATGAGACAACAACCGAGAGACTATGATATAGAAGAAAGAGATTCCAATTATGTGTGATAACACTAAGTCTTATTGCAATCACTCGTGAATCCAAAGTGTTGCACTCAAGAATAAAGCAAATTGATGTTTGATATCATTTTATAAGAGATCATGTTGAAAAGAAGACATCACTTTGGAATACATCTCAATTGATAAGCGATTAATGACATATTCACAAAGCCCTTATGTGAATCAAGATTTGAAGAGCTTAAGAATGAGCTGGGGTTAATTGAGCCGAATTTGAGTTAGGATACTTAAAACTCAATCAGCAGAGACAAAAGAAGAGAGAATGTAAAATGAGCAAGTTTCACATTTCAATCAAGTGTAATAACTTAGATGGAAAATCAACAGATTGAGTTAGTTCACAATTTGAGTGATCTAATGTGACGAAAAGCAAAGTCAAGTCACTTTTGGATATAAGGTGAGTTATTTATGAGCTAAGTGACAAAAACGCAATGCTTTATGCGAGAGGGAATGTTTTTAAGGATGACGCGGCAGTAATTATGGTCACACAAAAGTCGCACGGTTAAGCATATGATTGGATATAAATCTTGTTGCATTTAATGCGGGAAAATTAATACGGTTTTGAAGTTTAGATCCTGATCATCGATTTTGATCAAGTTTTTCAAATTCCGAAAACCATCCTTTCAAGTCCAACATAAGCCGAAAACACGTTTTCTCTCTCCTCACAAAAACTCTCTCGTCTTCAACAAGCAAGAAACACTCTCTGCAAAAAGTTCGAAAACCCTACTTTCTAAACTCAAGATTTTTCGCATTTTTGACCGGTTATTTTCTCCGAAAATGGAAGATCATATGATTTTGTTAAGTTATCTGAGAAGATCCACTCAGGATCAATAGTGGACTTCAAGGGGATGGTGAAACAGGGTGCTGATGAAGCCTGGTGAAGAAGATTGCTGAGAAGCTTGAGAAGTCTGGTCTGAACAACTTTCTCACTATGGAGTTTTCTCACACGTATCTAGAGGAGGTCGCGATGTTCTACGTAAACGCGGAAGTGCATGATGATGAGATTCGCTCATGTGTTCATAGTAAGGCTATCAAGATCATCGCTGGACCTTCTTTGAGCATTGCAAGTCGCCTCGCGACGTGAATGAGATTTCTTAGAAGGATGTTAACATTGTTGCGGCTTGGAAAGAAATAGCGAAGCCTGAATCAGTTGCTAAGGCTTTCTATATAGCCAAGAAAGAGTTGATCAAGGAAGATTACCACAAACTGATGGACATCATGTCCAAGTGCGTGGATATGAAGTTTGGAAGTTTTGACCACCGCTCAGACTAAGTTGGTGGTGATGGATGCGATCACGGAAGATAAGAAGATTAACTGGCTGAGTTTATCTTGTGTATCCGCGTAACGTGATCAATAAGTCCTTCAAGGAAGATGGGACTTTCGGATGCTCATTGGGGTATGGCCTGGTGATTGGCCACTTGATAGAAGTAAAAGGAATTGCCCTGTTCCATGGAAAGCCATTCCATGTGAACAAGAAGATGTTCAAGGCAAACCTTTCGAGCTCGGGAGGAAGGCGCATGCCAGAAAGCCGACATGAGTGAAAAGTGAGTCACCGACCGCAAGACATCGGGCTTGGATCGGCTCCAACTCTCTCCCCAAGCCTATTCGAGAAGAAGAGAGCCGCAAGCACCTACCCCCGCAGCCCAAGTCCAGAAGGCTCATGCCCCACCATCCGACCCAAAAGCCCCCGCCCATGGCCAATGAGACCGAGAAGGATTCACCTATGCCTTCTCCTAGGTTAGCAAGAAGAAGCGCACAATCGTGTCCCGCAAGCCGCCTATTGTGAAAACGATAGAAATGGTGGAGCCGAAGCCACCATTGAAACACCAAGAGGATGTTGTTCCTCTTGTCAAGACCAAGAGGAGAAGACTTGTTTGGAAGTCGATGCAGGAGAAAGCCGAGTCCGCAACTCACCGCAGAGAAACCCGAAGAGAGGCTGATACTCAAGAAGAGAAGTCTCAAGCGAAGGATGGTGGAGATGTATCCACTAAGGATGTCCCAAGATCGCTAATGTCGATCAAGAGAGTATAGAAGACCCACCGCCGTGAGATAGATGTGGAGAAGCAAAGAGTCGAGCATACCGAGACTCTTGATGAAAGAGTTGTCTCGTCCCCTCGACCGATGCAAATATACGAGGAGGAGCAAGCTCCACTTGCTATGATTCGGAAGATGGAGATGATGATGATGACGTGATTATGTACTCTCGGTCTACCCGGATATTCGCAGAGATTGAGGGACTGGAGACGATGGAAGCTCGGATTTTCTTGACAACAATTTGAGCACCCAGAGTACATCAAGAAGAAATAGAGCTCTTATGCTTCTAGAAACGTCTCATCCACTATACTCTTAATGAAGAATTTTGTATGGACGCTCCGTGCCATCAAAGAAGATGAAAAGGAGAAAGCTTTGGAGAAAGCCAAAGCTCTTGAAAAATCATAGATGTGCATGTTCCCGGAGATCATGAGCATCACATGGAATTGACTGATAGCGGCGTTCTAGAAGAGATTGATCCTGCTGACGAAGCGAAGGCCGAGTTCCAACATGCTATTGAATAATCAAAAGCCATGCACGAACAACAAATGCAAGAGGGTCCAGGAGAGTCTTCCCAACTCTCTCCTCGATCTAATCCCTCGGGGAGTGGCGCAAAAGATAGCGACTAGCATTATCGCCACCACATCCCCCGTGCAATCCGAAAATGGCTCTTAGGAGATGGCGATGAAGCTAGTGAAGGAGATGAAGTGGGCACCCTAGCCAAGCCAAGCTATGAAGATGTTGAGACACCGCCCCATGGTCGATTACTTAAAAGGAAAAATAGTCGGGTCTCGGGAGTAGAGTGACCCCATAATCGTTAACTTGCTGGTGCACTAGCCGAGGAAGCTCTCTCCACCACGCCTAGGCCTGAGGATCGCTGTGGGAGACCAAACTAAAGTTAGGAGGTGAAGGTGAGAAATCAATGGATTAACAGAGTGAAGTTGACGGCTCGGGCCAGTTGAGACTGCTCTTGTGAAGCTTCTTTCAGACTGGTCGGCGACGACGCCGCCGATGCGGCTAAAGGCAAAGGATGGAAGTGAGACCATGGGAGTTGAGACTCCTGGTCCCGAAAGTGCAATCCTATGAGTTGAGACTCCGATGGATGCCAAGAAGACCCCAAGGTATTTGAATCGCCGAAGGAAAATCTGCCAAGACCCTACCGCAGATTAAGATCGCACATAGGGATGTTGAAGGCTCTCGGCGGTTGATACTTTGCTGGGGTAATGAAGGCCTAAAGGTTGAGACTTCCTTAGGTAAAGAAAGGTGAGAAAGAGCAAATCTCTCATGTAGAGACGGTGATGAAGAAGCACGAATCAAGATTCTCAAAGTGATTCCCAAGAAACCATTGACTGCACTTTTGGAATCCGATAATGAAGCCGAGTCCATAGTGCCTTACAAAGTCTCGGATAAAACAAGCTTTATCGAATAGTGCCTTTCAAAAAATTGAAAAATTCTCTTAATGGCACTTGTATGAGATATTTTGAAATATTTTGAAAGCAAGCACATAGGCATATGGCAAAAATATATCGAGTCTTTGAGATGAATAAAAATGGTGAGCGTACTCGATAGTTTATGTCATTTTGACATATTATGATGTAGATGGTCATTTATGAAGATATATATATCCTACACAATTCTTAAACAATTCTTGCACAAAACATAATGGTAAAAGTGTAGGCTAAAGCAATAAGAGATGTCACAAGAATGCTTATGCTATATAAATCTATAAGAGATAATAAAACACATTAGTCTTAGTAAATGCACAAGATTTTTAAAAACATCATGCAAGGTCTCCTTTTCAAAAATTTTAAGAACACAAATGTATAGAAGTCCTCATTTTTAAAATATTTTTGAAAAATCATTTTGAAAGCAAAAATACAAGCATACATAAAATATTATGTGTATTTAAATAAGGAGAGAAACAGTTTACCAATTTCGCCATTTCCACGGGTTGTGTCTGTCCCTTTGTTGATAGTATCTTCTCTTGAGAAGTTATCTTGTTGATGATGTCTTCTCCAATTTTGTCAATTCCAATGATTGTGTCCTTTCCTTTGTTGATCATATTTCCTTCTTGGAAATTCATTGTGGTGATGTCTTCTCCTTTGATAAGATGAAAAACGTGCATTTGATGTCTTCTTGGCGGTATGAATTTTCTTTGATAATTATTCCACCGAGTACCTAATATGACATTGTTTTGTGGTACCTCAAGTGTTGGGGTCCTTTGGGATTAGCTTTGAGACTTTTAGGTCTCCAAAATGATTAGAGCTATTTCTAGCCCGACAAGAATTAGCCGTGTGATCCTTTTTACCACAATAGAAGCAAGTAATAATTTTAGGAGCATAGTGACCAACATGCTTAAAGACTGATTCTTTTTCATATGATTAAAAACATTAGGGCTTATGATCAAGTCCTAGTTTCAAATTATTACAACTATGAACATCAATAATTTTGGTCATTTTATCGGTACTCAAGTTGAATTTTAATAAATCTTTTTCATGCAATTAATATCCTCAACAAAAGTACTATTTTCCTTTCAAGGATTCTAACCTTATTAAGTGTGGTTGTGTGAGCACATGAAAGTGATTCATAAGAAGAAAATAAATTATCCTTATCATTTTTCAAAACATGGAATTCCTTTTTCAAATTTTTGTATTTAACAAGCAAGCTTTTTGAATTTATTTTGAAGCTCATCAAAATCATTTTGCAAATCACTATAATCATTTTGTAATTCATTATCATAAGAAGTAGAGGGTTTAGAGTGCACCTCATTTTCTTCTTCGATGCCCATAAGACATTGTTCGACTTCTTCATCGTCGGAAGTTGTAAGCTCATCCCATGTTGTTGGATTTGATGTTGTATCCAATTGAGAAGTAGATGCATTTGAGTAGCTCCTTTCATTTGCATATACTTCATAGATAGCTTTCAGTTTTCTCCATACTTTATGTGTCGATCAATTCCTATAATATGATCATATTCCAAAGTGGTAAGTGAGCAATAAATAATATTAAGAGCTTTACCGTTTAAGGAGAGGATTTTTTTCTCTTCATCATTGAGCTCCTTGAGGACTTTTGAGGTGTGAGGTGCGTCTATCATCTGGATGGATTCTTCATTAATGACCGTGTTCCAAATATCAAACCCGCAACTTTGTAAATAGCATTCCATTCTTTCTTTCCAAAATACATAATTTTTGGAATCAAATAGTGGTGGCTTGTTGGTGGAGGCGCCGTAAGGTAGACTTCATTCGTAGCCATTGATCGTTCCCTTTTACTCGCGATGTGGAACGAGCTTGCCAAAGAGTTTGGCTCCGATACCACTTGTAAGTCCAGTAGCTACGATAATCTAGAGGGGGTGAATAGATTATACCCATTTTCTCGATTATGCCATATTTTTTGAATGTAATAAGCCAAGACAAGAATGGAAGTGCGGAAGTAAACAACATACGTTGATTTATAGAGCTTCACCCCACCTAGGGACTACGTGCTCTACCAACTCAAGATATCAGGATGGGTTTGAAAAAGAAAAAGAATTTTATTAATTACCACAATTAATACAACATCACCTTACAATGACTCTTTGGAGATTACCACAATCTCCCTTGAAGATTACCACAATCTTCTATGGCACCTTATAAAGATTACCACAATCTTCAACTTGAAGAACACCAAATTCTTCAACACCTCAAAGAGCACCAAACTCTTTAACAAGAAGATTACCACAATCTTCTTACACCTAACACCTTGATCATCCAAGTGTGTTCTTACCACAAGAACACTCACAAGGATATCTTGTGTTGAATGATGACCACAAATTCAAGATTACAACTCGATAATGAATAATACAATTTTGAGTGCAAGTGTAATCAAGAATAAAGCCTGAACCTCAAGATGTGAAAGTGAAATACTTAAGCTATAAATACAACAAGAATGTTGAAAGTGAAAGCTTAAAGAAATTTGCATTTTTTTTGTTGTGTGTTTGCTTGTGTTGTTATGTTTTGTTTGATTCAAGTCTTCCTCTATTTATAGGAGAGTCTTCAAGATTGGATCTCCAATATAGGCTCCTCCATCTCCACTTTGTCTACAAAAAGAAGATCACAAGATGTAGAAATGTTGTACAAAATTGTTAAAGTAAATCTTGGATAATGGGTTCGCACAATGGTTTGAATTTTTTTCAAAAACATATGTCGATCGGTCGAGTAGAAATAGGATTTTGAAAATAGATCGCACTATTTTACAGGGGGGACGGTCGGCCGGGAGGTCCGACTCTGGTCGATCCTGTTGGGTGGGTTGCCTCTTAATTTTTCAATACGTAAAAGATCAAACAAAGAGCCATCTTCGACACACCGGCCGACCACTTGGTCGACCCCCGGTGGACCGGTCTACCACCTCTTTTTCAAAGAAACAGTTGTTCTCTGTTTTTGCATAACTTTCAGATATCTGGGATGCCTATAGGGCGACCAGGTTGACCTCAAAAAGAGGAGTTGTCCAATTTTAGTGAAAATAAACTTCAAGAAATACTCCAAAAAATTAGTAAAAATATTTTAGATCGATAGGGAGTATTTGGATAACATTTAGAAACATTGTTTTGATGTAAAAACACTTTTAAATAAAATCATTAAAATCATGATAAAACATTTATGTGTTGTCCAATTTTGTCAAAAATAAACTTCAAGAAGTACTCCGAAAAGATAAAGGCATTTTAGATCGCTCGGGAGTATTTGAACAACATTTATAAATATTGATTTGGTGTAAAAACTCATTTAAACAAAATCATCAAAATCATGATAAAAACATTTTCCAACATGAAATCCCTCCTCGGTCCCAGGCATAAACATGTTTGAAGAGATATTCCATTTGAAGCCGAATTACCACCTCACGGATGCCGAGCCCCGCTAGAGAGCAAGCCAAGTACACTATGGAAGTAGAGCATGGTATCCCGGTGAATCAACGATAGTGCCTATAGGTTTCGACTTGATGTTGTTTGGCCCGAGGAAGAGTCCGCTTACATCCAACTTCCAAAAAGGCGTTTAAAGCCATTTGCGAAGAAATTGAGAAAATGGAACACGACTTAGCCGTTAGACCTAAAATGGACAACAGTGATGCAAATATCGCGGGGATATTCGAGGTGTTGTTCTACGAATCAGAGAATAGGCTACTCAAACAACCGCTTATGAGATTAGAGCAAGTCCGTTAATTCAAGTCGCTCTTTGTACGATTGCTAGTTTGAAAAGTGCGGATAATATACGATTTCAGAGCGAGAAGGAGTATATGGTGAGAATTGAAGAATCCCACAAGTTGACATGGAGTTACTTAAGCCGCAACACAAGAGCGAAATTGCAAGACTGAGGCCACCATGAACCAAGCGATTTGATGTTCTCAGTCGAAATGAAATTAATGGCAAACGAGTCCAATGCTACGCAATCGATCCGTAATTGACCTTACTCCAAAGCAGATGACAAGCAAAATTCTCTGAGCAATGTAGACTTGACATTATTCTCAGTGGATTGTTCCCTGGCCTGACCCTTTCGTTTGGTGATGATGCCAAAAAGGGGAAAGATGAGGCCTTGAAAGAACTAAAAGGAAAGCAAAGGGAGTCATAAGGTGGAGAAGAAGGAATTACTAAGGGGGAAGAAAGCTAAAAAAAAACCCTCTTTGAAGCTTATTTATGCCTGAGACTCCTCAAAGAAAGAGAGATTATAGCTTCACTTTCAAAGTAAGCTACCAAAAGAGCTATCAGTGGAGCAAAGCTAAGTTGAGTGAAAGAATCAAGGAAAGCCATCGAAGCTGAGTTCGAAAAGGTGGCGGAGAAGCAGTCTGCGCGGATTAAGAACATAAGGACGCAATATGATGGTCCTCCAGCAGGAAATGATTTCCCTGCAATCAAGCTCCCAAGAGACATTGCTATGCCTGATGCTGGGTCTGAACCCAGATCCCTAGAGGAGTTTCAAACTCTATAGGCAGAAGGCTACTACAGAGATATGACTCTACCGCAAGCTTGGGATATGTACTGGGAGAGAGGTCTCGATGTGTGTAACCTAGCCGATGATGTGCGTGAGTTTGATAGTCACTTTCATTTGGAAAAGCAAAAGCTCTCAGACAAGACACCTCCCAGGAGAGCTGAGTCGGGAAGAGGAAGGGGTAGATCAGGTGGAAGTGGTAGAGGCAGAGGCTCTCGACCGTAGCCAAATCCTCAGGACATCAAGTATATTGATCTGCAGTAAGAAAAGGATCACATCTTTTGGGGTGGACCAGTAAGAATGAAGAAGTTGTGAGGATGTAAGAAGCCGAAAATAAAAGAGTTAATCGCGAATGGGAGGAAAGCGGCGTAGGGATGACCCTTGGAAGGTATGCCTATGAGAAGAAGAAGAAAAGAGATGAAGAAAAAGGAAGAGAATGAGAGCCGATGATGAAGAGAGGAAAAAAAGCGACCAAGGCATTGACAAGTGCAACCCCTTTTATGTATTTTACTTTATAAATACACAAATTTGTAAGTTCTTTGTAAGTTAGTTGTTAGCTCGATACCTTCTTTGTAAGTTTGCTCGATACTTGTTGTATTTCAATATAGAGTATATTATTGTAAACATATTTGTAAAGGACAAGAATGCTATGATCAATAAAATTGATTATTTAAAGCACACATTCTTTGTTACTGCACTGCTTGTGTTTGTTGTTTATTTTACTTAAGTTTTGGCATCATCAAAAAGGGAAAAGTTTTTAGGATATTTATTTGTTAGGTTTTGATGATACCATGTAAAACTTAGACTAGGAAGTTGGCATCCCATTTTCTTTGTAATTCTATGTTGTAATAGATAGGACTGAAAGAGCTGAGTGAAGTCAGATATGTCGAAGAATGCAAGAAGTCAACTGCAGACTAGAGTGAAGACTCTGTTGTGTGTCAGCTGAGTACAGCCAAGATGAAAGACAATGACTCGACTGAAGGAGAGCCGACTGAGGTACATCTTTGTGAAGTATGAAGAAGTGTCAGTCAAGTCAGTAAAAGAAGCCAAGTCTAATAGTTGAAGTGACAATTGATTTACTCCCATGATTGGAGCAGACTCAAGTTAAAGGGACGGGCGTAGATTAAGTCAAGACAATCGAAATTGATCCGTTGGAAGGAATTGAGGATATTACTTGATATAGTAATAAGTCCAAGTCGCTAGGTCTTAAAGTGTTTGGCCCGTAAATATTCAAAATGAATAAACCAATGGAAAACACTAGAGCATGTGTCGACTCGTAGAGCCGCAGAGTCATTTAATATGAGGAAGGTCAACATCACATCTCTCGGACCAAGAAAAGACAAGCCAACGAACAAGAAGTGTCATTTGAAAATAGCTCATCTCTTCAACGGGCAAATTTTCAAATGAGCACTATAAAAGACCGAGGAAGCATTTGAGAAAAATACCCGAACCAAGCACGAATAAATCAAGCAACTACCAAGCAAGCACAACCTCGCAATATTCTCAAAGCTTATCAAGAAATTCCTCAAGCCTAAAACTCGAAAAGAACTCGATCCAACACACGTTGTGAAGGAAAGATTACTTCAACCAGTTGAAAAGGAAAAATTTCAAGAATAAAAAGGGGTCTACTCTCCAAGTTTGAAGGAGTCAGAGTGAGGTTCAAGGTCGAATCAAAAGTTTCAAGTTTGTTAGAAGGTTGTGTGATCAATTCCAAAGACTTGAAGGAGTCAAGTAGCAAAGTGCGAGATGTCTTGTGAAGAAGTTGAGTCGCAGGGAGAAGCGGGTTGTGTGATCAAGGCTATCTCTGGGCGAGAACTACTTTGTAACTTGATCCGTTACCTCAGTGGATTCCACCGGGAGTTGGGAAAAGAGTAGATTAGAGGAATTACCCCATCCTCGAACCACTATAAATTTGCTTTGTCTTTTACTTTCAACATTTACTTTCTTGCTTATATTTTCATTTATGCTAATAAGTTATATTGCTATCTAACCGATAATAACAAGTTCTAAAATAAGTGTTACAAATGAGTTTAAATTTAACAAAGGGTGTTAAGTCTTCCAACGTTAAAAACCAAAGCACCTAAAAAAGTTAAGTGTTAGGTGATGCAAATTAAGTTATACTATCAACAACTCAGTGATCAGTCGGTTAAGTGGGTAAGTTTTTGAAAAAAGCCAACCTAATCGTGTCCCAGAGGACCCAATTGATTTGAGTCAACTCGTTGAATATTTTAAAAGGACTAAAAAGTTAAAATTTGGTAAGGTTTATTCAACCCCTTCTAAACCTTACACCACACCCTCTTGGGACCTACAATTATGTTTAGATGAATGAATTGAAATGTATTTTATGTAGAGTTGGAAATGAGATTATGTTTGGTTGAGTAGTTTTGAAATATTATTTTATGTATATAATAATTGAAAAATTGATAGTAAGCGGGGTCCACCTTCTATATTTTAATTTGAATATATAATATTATATTTGTAAGATTGTAGGTGGTGAGTCCCATTAGATACATATAATTTAAAAATAATAATATTTTAAGTAGATAGAGTTGATAGTGGTGGGTTCCACATGTATAATTAGGTTAAAATATGAGAATAGTGATTGATGAGTGATGTAGAGTAGTGTATAGATTTGAGAATAGAAATTACTGGGTTTGAGATGTCGTTTTATGTGAAAAATGGAAAATAAAAATGATTATTTCCATTGAAATTTTTGACAAACATGATTCCACTTTTATGAATAGTTGGAAAATGGAAATAGACTATTGGGAAGTAGAAACATAAACAAACAAGGCCTATATGTTTCCAAAATAACAAAACTCAGAATAACAATAGTTTTTCTGGAAAGCATTAGTTTCCCTTGACAAATTAGTATTCCCCTGAAAAATATTATTATGATTATCGATCAAATTCGCAATATTTTTATGATTTGTGTTTCTTCAATTAATCACCGAGCATAAACTCTTCCATCCATGGTCACCCCGTCGTTGGCATTCCATTGACAATCTCCTGAAATACCATAACTAAATTTATTCCAATTAATCGAATAAAATATGTAATCTACATGTATAAAAAGGAAAAATAAAAGAAAACTGATGATTTTCATGCCTATATGACATCAGACAGACGGAGTAGGTTGGCATTGAGTCCAGCGGTGGGGATTGCACGGGGCCGAAGAGAGGTGCGGGTTGGGGTGGAGATTGCATGGAGAAGAGGAGAGACAAATATGCTGCGATGGAGATTGCAGGAGAAGACGAGAGAGAAAATATGTTGTTGGTGATTTTTTATTTTTTTATAATGTAACCGGTTTTGGATTAGTGTCTGGGCTCCATTTTACAATATAGGATCTATATGACAGTCTTAGAAGATAACTTCTCATATTATATAGCTACCTCAACTGGGACCATCAATTGAATAAAAATTGGACATATATAGCTTCATTGCACATACCCTAACATGGCAAGTGAATCTAATCATATGGTCAATTAGGACCCTCGTGTTATTAAAAACAAATCCAATTTCTTAATAAAATCACTTGTCTGTCCTAACCAAGACAGAAATCATGGCCTTTGCTTGCCATAAACTGAGTGCATATTTTTAATTTCCCAAAATCTGATAAAGACACAAGTGTCCGCAAGCCACTAATATATGTTTAGTTCCTACCTATGATACACATGATAATAGAAGGTACTACGTACAAATTTTTAATTTATTTCGACTTTTTTGTAGTGGGAAGCCATTACAATGTTTTGCTTTCATTGTGGGGGTGCTTTTATACGTTTTTTGGCCCCATTTGTTTCTTCTTTTTTCTCTTTTTGTTGTTGTCAATTTTAGTCCTCTAATACTTATACGCATTGACAATCTTTGTAATTTCTTGATGTGGCAATTTTTGGTGCATAACAATTTTAGCATTTAATCAAAATAACAGTTTCATCCTATAAACTTCAAAGATCATATGTATTTTGGATATTTTAGCTAAAGAACATGGGTATTGCGGAAATAAATAAAAATATTGAAACATCCATTTGAGACCAAAATCGCTTAAAATCAGATATTATAGGATCAAAATTGCACAATTATAACTTATGAAAACAAAATTTCAAAAACAGAATCTCACAAGATCAATATTGCTACCTAATTTATTTAAATGACGAAAATTGTCAGCCCATATAGTTATGTGACCAATTTTACAGTTAAGCCTTTTTTTTTTCTTTTTTTTGGTAGAGGTTACTTGTGACATTTTGGTCCCATTTGATATTTTGTTGGTAATGGAATAATAGGAATGGGGTGTCTAATAATGACACTTTAATATTGAAGAATAAAAGTGTATGATATATGTGTGTGTATCTAAAGTAGAACACTTCCACCCCATCCTATTAGATCTATTATTACGATTTATAGTGTCGTTTGACTGTTTGGCTAGACAAACAAATAATTTACAAGCTTTATTGGATCATTTTGATGATAACTTATTTAAATAAAATAAGTTCTTACAATAGTTAGTCGATTCATGTTTTCATGATTTAAATGATCGAATTGAAAGAGTTTTAATTGCAATCTAAACTTGCAAAGTTTTTTTTTTATTACGCTCAAATTGACATTTAACGATAATTCATCTAAACAACATAAGTTTTTTCTCTTTATAAGTGCTTAACATTTTATTATTGAGACATCATAACTCCTTTAACAAATCTTATTAACGCTGTCAAACATCTTAGATTTACCCTATGAGTTTTTTACCCCCATGGTCGCCATTCCTACTTGAATTTTATTTTCCCGATTTAAATACAACTTGACAAGGAATTGATTGTAGTTCATTGGTTTGAGATTTTTAAACCAACCTATTGACCGGGATCAAATCCCACCCGTCCCACCCTTATCGGACTTTGTAATTGTACTAAAAAAATAGAACTTGACAAAATATATTGATGAGAAACTTGATGTTTTTACAAAAGTCATCCAAGATATTAAATTAATCGGTGATAAGAACATCGATTATTATCCTCCCATTGTTCGTTGAATGCTATTCCGATTCTTACAAGTGATGTGAAATATGCTATCAAATATGGTAGGGATCGAGATAACATTAGATCTTTGTGAATGAATTGAAGAGTCGGAATTAGACTTGAAAACTTCTAAAGGGAATAAACAGGGAATGGGAGGTAATGCATGTTAAGCAGATCGTAATAGATCTAATAATCGAGAAATGATAAGAAAAGGGGCAAAAGCAAGAATAGGTCTAAGTCTAGCCTAAGAATAATAGAAAATATTATAATTGTGGGGAACATGGTCATTATATTAAAGAATGCCCTAAACCTAGGAAGAGTAACCAAAAAAACAAAATCAAAACAATGATCAGGCTAACTTGCTTCTATTAGCGATAATTTGGGTGATGTGTTTATGATTATAGAGTCATGTGATGATTATATGAATTCTGTTTCTACACATGTTAAATCTAAACTTGAATGGTTGATTGATTCGCATGGACCTTTCACATGACACTCTCTGCATACACGCGTTTGTGAATTATACTAAGGGGATGCATGGTTCAATGTATATGGCAAATGAGAAAAAAGGGCAAAGTTTTAGGTATTGGTAATGTTTATCGAGATTTGATAATCGGCTATGTGTTAACTCACGAAAGATGTAAGACATGTTCCGACTTGAGTAACAATTTGATATCTTCTTGTGTTGCTCTTGAAACCGACGGGCTTTAAGGGGGGATGGGAAATGGGGTCATGAAAATTCGAAGGACTCCATGATTATTTCTAAAACTGCTAAAACTAGAAACTTCTATGTCTTACATGCTAAAATGTGAATCCTCCGTGCCTTATTCTCGTGAATAATGTAGTGGTCGTGGTCCGATGAGACAAGCGATCTTTGGCATAAAAGATTACGTCATATTAATTCTAAAGGGTTTGAATTATTACAAAAAGGATTGTTTTTGTAAAGACTAACCGAGTTGTTTGCCTTTTCGTGATTCATGTGCGTATGGTAAACAACAAAGAGTTAAATTCCACTCTCCTTTGAACCCTAAACATTTTGAAGTTATGAAATTCTTGAATACTTACATGCCGATGTTTGAGGTCCTTCTTTCGTGTCAATACATGGTGGTAATAAGTATTTTTTTCCGATAATTGATGATTATTCGGGAAAGTTTGGGTTTTTTTAATTAAAAACACAAATCGATGTTTTTGATAAGTTCAAAACTTGGAAAACTCTTATTGAAAACCAAACTCGGTAAAAGTATTAAAGTTTTGAGAACTCGACAATGATAACTGAAATTTTGTAACCAACTACTTGACAACCTTTGTGATGAATGTGGTATAAAAAAGTAAATGTATGTGCCATACTCCCCTCATCAAAATGGCATTCTTTGAGAGAGGATGAACATGACTTTATCGAGAGAGTGAGGAGCATGTTAGCTACATGTGGACTCTCTAAAATGGGCTTTTTTGACAGTTTATTATATTTTTCCAAGTTACACAAATAAACCGAAAAACAAAAGTCTTAACAAAATGATCAAAAATGGCTTGAAGGTAGCCGTTTTTGTTAAACTTGTATACGCACTCGTAGTTTGACCATAGCTTTTCTCAAAGTTGCTCAACTATTTCCTCGAGACAAAATAGTTGGGTTTTTTTTTTTCATTTAAAACATGATAGAATCGGTCATGTCTTGGCCGACTTTTACTAGATCTTTTTTTAATTTAAAATTTATTAAAAAGCAGTGAAAGCTTCACCGACTTTAACATAAATATATTTTTTATTTAAAACGTGTGAAAGTCGGCCATGTGGGAGTCGATTTTGCATGATAATTTCTGGTGGTCGCGGAGCCCTAGGTGTGCGGATATGTGCGAAGCATGCTCAAGTTCACGGGCATAATAGTTGTATTTTGTTTGTTCTTCCTCACATGTGAGTCACATGTGAGTATAAAAAGAGCCATTTTCTCTTCTTCCTCCATTACATACTTAACAAAGTTTATTTTTCTCCTTTCTCCTCCCCTCGCCAAGCAAAGCAATAACAGGTTAGTTCTTTTTTTCTTTTCTTTTTCTTTTAGTTTGTCAAGTTATTTTTGTTTTGTTTGTAGAGGATTATAATTATATTAATTAGTTGTTACTTATTGAAAAATTAGTTTAGTTAAATTTGATAATAATATGAATTAGATTTTTATATTGCTACATAGTGATAAATTTGTTTAGTTAAATTTGATAATTATATGAATTAATTATTTTATATTTCTACATAGTAATAATAAGTTAGTTTAGTTAAATTTGACAAATATATGAAATTGTTGTTTTATATCTACATAGTGATACATTAGTTTATTTTTTTTTAACTTACGCCCTGTTGTATTCACTTTTCAAACAACAAATGTTTACCATTTAAAAAAGAAAACAAAATTAGTTTTAAGATTTTTCGTTAAAGTTAAAGAAACTAAATTAAAAACCTATTTCTAAATTTATGGATGTTATTTTTATACTTATAACTTCTATTTCATGAAAACATGACTCACATTATTAAAAGTTAATATAGTATTTTACTAATTAAACCCATTACCAATTAATCAAATCTTCTATTTGCATACACCGTAACATGATAAAAGTGGCGCATATAAAGAGTAATGTAACCCATATTAACTTATTAAGTTGATGTGTAATTTTGTTAATTTCAATAAATAAATATATGTAAACTAACATGTTAATAATCATGTAATTATGTCAAACCAACACGTAAAATAGTGTATCCGAGTTCCGGACACAAATGAATACTATTAATATCTGCGTTTCTGACATATGATAGTTTATTTAATATACATGTTGTAACACACGGTATGGCGACCATGGGGGTAAATGAGTTTGGTGTAGGTGCTTCACGCTTCGGTAATTAGAGTTAAAATGATCAGTCTATTGAGTCAGGTAATGAAGAAATGTCTGAAACGTTAATTGACGGTTTTGGACAAGAAGAACAAGTAGATTCTGAACCTAACAAAAGTGGTTCGGATGATGACAATGATGGTGATGGTGATGATGATGATGATATCGATATGTCATATATACACGAACAAGTGACACTGCCCCTACACCCGCAGAAGGTGGTTTGTACTCTTCAATTCTATTTTTCAACACGATTTAATGGAGATGTTCTGATTGACAGTATCGATATTCCAAAAAAAGGTAAAGTTTATATTCTAGAAAAGGGGAACTTGAAAATGGTATGGTCTTCAAGGATAAGAAACATTTGCAATCTGTTGTTAAAGGTTTCTCTATGCGGATAGTCAGACGTGAGTATAAGGTGGTTCAAAGTACCCCTGTCTTGTGAAAATTTAAATGCAGGAACAATATATCAAACATGATGTGCAATTGGGGGCTCCAAGTAGGCTACAAGAAGAAGCTTGGTGTATAGCAAATCACGCGATATGGAGGTGTCCATAGTTGTCTCATGAATGCAATTTGGTGGATCATCACAATCTATGTTAAAACGTGATAGCAACATTCTTTGTGGGGAATGGTACAATGTGATCCAAAGACTTGAGATTAGGTATGTGCAACAAACTGTGAAAGATAAATACATGTATGAGATTTCATATCATTAAGCTTGGCATAATCTAAAATGTGTAAGGGAAAATATTTTTGGCACATAGGAAAGTTCGGTTGCATAATTGCCTAAATATATGGGAGCTCTTGAAAAATGGAATCCTGGCACTATTGTAGAGTGGCTACACATTAATACCGACATACCAACCCAAAAGATATTAGGTTATGTATTTTGGGCTTTCAAACCTTGTATTGATGGATTTCACAACTGTCAGAAAGTCATAAGTGTTGATGGAACTCATCTTTATACAAAATACCGAAATAAGATGTTAGTCGCAGTAGGGATGGATGCTAACCAAACGGCTTTTCCTTTGGCTTATGTTGTTGTTGACGAAGAATCGTTTACATCTTGGAGTTGGTTTCTTCATATGTTGTTCAAGCATGCTATTAGAGGGGTTGAGGGTATGTGTTTAACTTCCGATCGACATAATGGCCTAATTCAAGTTGTTGAACATATTCCGGACTTCAAACCCCTATTGATGTGCATCGTTTTGCTTAAGACGTGTTTGCTCTAATTTAAACAAGCCATTCAAAAATATAAAACTAAAAGACATGTGTTGGATGGTTCACAACTAATGTCTAGGAAATTTGAATGAATCATGGAACAAATCAAGGGTCCGAATGAGGATGTTTATGCGTACTTAGATAGTATCGATAAGTCAAAGTGGACCATGTCGCATGACGGCGGATGGCGTAATGACTACCAATATGTCCGAGTGTCCGAATGGTGTGCTTAAGAAGGCCGGATGATTGCTATTGACAGGGTGACCCGCATCGTAGCAAAGTATTTTTTTGGCCATATCGAGAAAAGATCGTCACATGTTGGAAAAGAATCAACCGTGGCCGGATAATAGCAAATCGATGTATGAAGCTTCCCAACACCGGGGTTGGAACATTTAGTTCACCCATTCGATTATACGAGCAATCTACCCGATTGTGACACGACATCCGGATCATCAAGGTCATTTACACACACCGTGAAACCGACCACAATGGAATGCTTGTGTGGTAAGTGGCGGCGAGAATGGGATTTCGTGTTTCCATGTAATGCGCACTTGTCGGGTCTTTGGTATTGACCCTAGTGTATACATGAGATCATATTATAGCACGATGGCTTATGTAAGTACATATAGTGGCAAATTTCAACCTTCGCGGATGAGGATTATTGGGACACTCCTACATTTGAGCTTGTTCATAACCCAAATAGGCGGGAAAGTAGGCGTCGTGGACGGGATTTACTACTCGAATACAAAACAAAATAGATCGGCGACAAACACGTGCAAGACAATAATATCTGTAAGTCCAGCGGCTACGATAATCTAGAGGGGGTGAATAGATTATCTCCATCTTTTCGTTTTCGCCCTCTTTTTCAAACCGAATGCTCAAACACAATAATAAGGTGCGGAATGTAAACAACACACGTCGATTTAAAGAGGTTCAACCCACCTAGGGCCTAATCCTCTACCACCCCAAGATATCAGGGATGGATTTCGAAAAGAAAAAGAATTTTATTAATTACCAAAATTAATACAAATTCAACTTACAACACCTTGAAGAGCACCACACTCTTCTTCAACACCACCTTTGGATTACCACAATCTCCCTTTGAAGATTACCACAATCTTCCTTCAACGGCACCTTGTGAAGATTACCACAATCTTCACCCTTCAAGAGCACCACACTCTTCAACACCTCAACAAGAAGATTACCACAATCTTCTCACACCTAACACCTAGTTCACCCAAGTGTGTTCTTACCACAAGAACACTCACAAGGATATCTTGTGTTTGAATGACGACCACAAATTCAAGATTACAACTCGATAATTGATAATACAATAGAGTGCAAGTGTAATCAAGAATAGCCTAGACCTCAAGAATGTGAAAGTGAATAGCTAGGCAAATTACAACAAGAAATAAGACAATGAAAGACCAAGTGTTTGCTTGAAGTGTATCTTGTTGTGTTGTATCTCAATTGTTGTATTGGTTGCTCCAAAACTTCCTCTATTTATAGGAGATGATTGATCAAGCATAGGCTCCTCTTGGGGATTGAAAATCTACTGAGAAAAATACAATTAAAATCAAGAATATAGCTGTTAGAAATCAATCCCACAATTTAAGGAAAGTTTGTCTGCGTCAAACGGTCGAAATTTTTTGTCAAAAAACATAGAGGCGGCCGTCACGAAATAGACGTTGGAAAAAGTACACGGCAAAAAATAACAGGCGACCGGTCGACGTCTACCTCGACGATGGCCGACCATCACCCCAACCGGTCCCCCTCATGGATTTTGCAAGGATTAAACGTTCGCATTTGAAACACACTTGCAGTGTACCGGCCGACCAGGCGGCGTGGCCGACCACGAGACAGAAATATTGTCCAAATTTTGTCGAAAATAAAACTCAAGAAATACTCCGAAAATTTAGTAAAAACATTTTAAACCGATCGGAAGTATTAGGACAATCATTTAGAAACAACGTTTGAGAGTAAAAACCCAATAACGTAAAATCATTAAAAGCGTTGTCCAATTTAGACGAAAATAAACTTTGAGAAAATACTCCGGAAAATATTAAAATCATTTTAAATCATTTAGGAGTATTTGGACAACCTTTAAAAACATTGTTTTGGTGATAAAATAAAATCATCAAAATTAAGATAAAAACATGTATCAAACAATCTCCCCCTTTTTGATGATTACAAACCAAAACAATTTTATCCCAAACTAAGAGAGCAATTTTAGAAATGATTTTCCGGTAAAAGCTTTTGACCGTTTGGAAGCAACCAAAATTTCCAAAAATATTAAAGCAACCAAGTAGGAGTAAATATTTTCAAAAATAAGCTCAAGCTCCCCTATCAACAAGATATCAAGAATAATGTAAAAGCAATTATCCATAAGCTAAAAACTTAAGCTTTTACAATTTGCTCAAGAGCTTATAAGCTCCCCTGTCACAAAACAACATTAAACAATAATATAGGTCCATCAAGCAACAAATGGACTAACAATAAATCACAACTTATGGCTTTTATGAGCCATAGCTTATAGCTTCTTTTCGTTAAGCTTATCTTAGCTTTTATGAGCTAATGAGCTTATAACTTGTTTCTCCCCTTTGGAATCATCAAAAAGAATGTTAGCACGATAAATACATCATATATTCTTATCAAAGTGCGCAACAAAACCGATGTATCGAGCTATTTGAACATTGAAGCTAATAAACCAAATAAGGAGGTAAAAGTCGAATCATACGACTTGAAGAAGCTTATGAAAACTCATTTGATAAATGAAACATGATCTCTATAAATATATAAGACTTTTGAAAACAAGAGAGTCATGTATGTGATGAATTTTTCATTGAAACGTTTTATCGAACACTTGCAAGCGTCAAAAATAGAAAAAAGTTATATATAGCCCTTGTAAATGAAATCAAGCCAAGTTTTTCATCACCAAATACAATTTAACAAATATCATTCATCAACAATCAATAAGCTCATCACAAACATATATGAATTACATCAAGAAAAATACATATAAGCCACAAACTCGAGGTTCAACCCAATTGAGCTAAAGATAGTGAAATTCTTACCATTCAATCGGTAAAGACGAGCAATGATGATGATTGTCGAGCTAGATAATCCCCAAAATATATAATTCATGCATCAAAACTCATTTGAAGTGAATTGTGTGTGAATTTTGCAAAGGGACGAAAAATGGCCAAAATGTGTCAAAGTGACGAATCGAAGAGCAGAACCATTTTAATCCAAATTATAGCCTAGGCGACCGGTCGAGGTTGAGGGCGACGGTCGACGTTGAGGGCGACGGTTGCCCTCAACCCTTTCACCATTGTCTCTCGCTTTTTCCAAAATCCGAATTTTCAACCAAAAATCCGATTTTTCGCCCCTAAGTTTTAAAAACGTGCAAAATGCAAACATAGACCTCATTCAATATAAATTATGTCATGATCAAGCTCAAAATGAGGTAAAATACTCGGCGGTTAACGATCAAAAAGTCCATGAGTTATCCTTGAGACGGAATTAAACACATCTCAAGTTTTTGTTAAAAATCACAATCCCTTAAAAATATATCGAATCTCAATATGTTTAGTTCGATTATGACGAACCAAATTTTTAATACGAATAACCGTATATTAGATACCGAACTTGTTATCCCGAAAAAATAAGAACGTTTTAAAGCTTTGGATACAACAAGTCATAAGAAGAAGTGCCTTTCAAATATTTGAAAATTTCTTTTAATGGCACTTTAATGAGATTCGTTGGGATAGTTTTTGAAATCGAGCATATAGACATAAGGCATATGGAATGTCGAGTCTATAGGAATAATACAAGAAGACATACCTCGAATTTGTTTGTCAACCGACATGCCTTTCTCAACCTTTGTCAATCTTTAGCCATAGAGGTTGAGATAGTTTTTCTTTCTTCAATGCCTAACTCCTTCAAGAGTTCTTTTGAAATATAACCATCTTCTTGGCATTGAATAATTTGAAGTCCAAGCGATAAATTGAGCTCCCTCATCATGCTCATCTCGAGTTCACCTAGTATCAACTTAGAAAAATATCTTGCACAAATATTCATTAGTAGCACCAAAAATATTCTCATAAATATGCACAAGTTTAAACAACCTTGCCCTTTTTCACAAACAAAGAGAGTAGTATCAACTTTACCTTTTGTAAAATCATTTAGCAAAAATAGCTAAGTCTATCATACCATACACGGGTACTTGTTTTAAACCATACAAGGCCTTAAAAACAATCATTTGGCCTAGAAAAATTTTAAACCCGGAGGTTGTTTTACATAGACTTCTTCTTGAATAAAACCATTGAGAAAATTGGATTTAACATCCATTTGGTAAAGTTTGAAATTTTCTTAGAACAAGAATGGGCAAGTAAAATGCAAATAGCTACTAAATGTGCTATGAGTGCAAATGTTACATCAAAATCAATTACCTTCTTCTTGAAAATACCTTCGAGCTACTAACCTCGCCTTAGTTAGTTCGACCAATGTTGCCTTGGTCATCGAGTTTGTTAGGAATACCCTTTTTATCTTCTTCATCACTATCATCATAGGGTATCCAATTGATCTAAGGTGTTCATAATAGAACATTTACATCCAAATATTTGGAGTACTTCATTTCTCATCTACACAACTTAACAAACTCATTAATGGCATCGCTTATATAAGCAAAAAAAATAGCCCAAGTGTAAAAACATGCCTCAATCACAAAATATCTTGCATAGTAGAAATAGACACTATATATAGAGACCATGAAGCAAGAAACACATACTATGCTTTTAGAATATCATCAAGAGTCTAATAAATCATGCAAGTTCAAATAAGCTTAAGAAAGCTATAAAAGGTCTCTTTTGAAATTTGCAAATCCGAAAGCATATAGTTGAGACCTTATTTAAAAGAAGTATTTGAACAAGAGTTGATACGGCAAATATGTGCAATCAAATATCGAATAGTGCCTTTCAAAAAATCTAAAAATCCTCTTAATGGCACGTGTATGAAATACTATGAAAAACAAGCACATAGGCACATGGCAATACATATATCGAGTCTATAAGAGTAAGAATAACACAAGTAAACGTACCTCGATAATTTATGCCTTTCTTGACAAATAATGACGTAAATGGCCATTTGTGAAAATATGTAAATCCTACACAATTCTTAAAACATATCTAGCACAAATCATAATGATAAAAGTGTAGGCTAAGAGATATCACAAGTAAGCTCATGCCATAAAAATCCATAAGAGATGATCATACACTTTAGTCTACAAAAATGCACAAGAGTTTTAAAAACATCATATAAGGTCTTCTTTTTCAAAAATTTTAAAAATACAAATAAGTTTTGAAGACCTTAATTTAAAATTTAAATACATGAAAACTCATTTGCAATATAGCACAAATAAAAACATGCATACTAACTAGATAAAATGCATATTTTAAATGGGGAGATACGGTTTACCAATTACGCCGTTTCCATGGGTTGTGCCGTTCCCATTGTTGATGATATCTTCCCTTGAGAAGTCACTTTGTTGATGATGGCTTCTTTGATTGCTCCATTTCAAGGTTTGTTACTTTCCCATTGTTGATGATCTCTTCTTCTTTGAAAATCATCTTGTTGATGATGTCTATGCCATTTCCAAGGATTGTGTTCTTCCCATTTTTGATTATACGCTCTTCTTGGAGATTGGCTTTGTTGAGAGTAGTTCTTCTTTGATCAAATGAAACGTTCATTTGATGTTTTCTTGGTGGCATGAATTTTCTCCGATTTTTGCTTTGCCGGGTACCTAATAACACATTATTTTGTGGTACCCTCATGTGTTTGGGTCCTTTAAGATTAGCTTTGAGACTTTTAGGTCTCCAACAATATTTTAGAGCTATTTCTAGCCCGACAAGAATAAGCCGTATGGCCCTTTTTACCGCAATAAAAGCATGTAATAATTCTAGGAGCATAATGACCAATATGCATAGTGACTTGATCCTTTTTCATATGATTAACAATTTTAGGCTTATGATCAAGTTCTTTATCACAATTATTAATATCAACAATATTGGACATTTCATTGGTACTCAAGTTGGATTTTAATAAATCCTTTTTCATGCAATCAATATTCTCAACAAGAGTACTATTTTCTTTTTCAAGGTTTCTAACCTTGTCAAGTGTGGTGGTGTGAGCACATGATAGTGATTCATAGGAAGTAAATAAACTATCCTTATCATTTTTCAAAATATTGAATTCTTTTTCAAATTTTTGTATTTAACAAGTAAGCTTTGGAATTCATTTTGAAGTTCATCATAATCATTTTGTAAATCACTATAATCATTTTGAATGTCAATATCATAGGAAGTAGAGGGTTTAAGACATACCTCATTTTCTTCATTGATGCCCATAAAACAATATTCAACTTCTTTATAATTGGAAGTTGTAGGAGGCTTATTCCTTAGATTTGAGCTTGTATGATCTTGAGAAGTAGATGCTTTTGTTTGACTCCTTTCATTTGCAAATACTCCATAGATGGCTTCTAATATTTGCCATACTTCATGTGCCGACTTTATTCCTACAATATGTTCATATTCTAAATTAGTAAATGAACAATACAAAATATTTAAAGCCTTACCGTTTAAGGAGATGATTTTCTTTTCTTCATCATTGAGCTTTTTGAAGCCTTTTGAGGTGTATGGTGAATCTTTCGTCGGAATGGATTCTCCATTAATGACGGTGTTCCAAATGTCGAACCCGCAACCTTGTAGATAGCATTCCATTCTTTCTTTCCAAAAATTAAAATTCTTGGAATCAAATAGTGGTGGCTTGGTGGTGGAAGTGCTTGGGATAGATGAGCTTCGTTCAGTAGCCGTTGATCGTTTCTCTTCACTCGCGATGTGAAACGAGCTTGCCAAAGAGTTTGGCTCGATACCACTTGTAAGTCCAGCGGCTACGATAATCTAGAGGGGGTGAATAGATTATCTCCATCTTTCGTTTTCGCCCTCTTTTTCAAACCGAATGCTCAAACACAATAATAAGGTGCGGAATGTAAACAACACACGTCGATTTAAAGAGGTTCAACCCACCTAGGGCCTAATCCTCTACCACCCCAAGATATCCGGATGGATTTCGAAAAGAAAAAGAATTTTATTAATTACCAAAATTAATACAAATTCAACTTACAACACCTTGAAGAGCACCACACTCTTCTTCAACACCACCTTTGGAGATTACCACAATCTCCCTTTGAAGATTACCACAATCTTCCTTCAACGGCACCTTGTGAAGATTACCACAATCTTCACCCTTGAAGAGCACCACACTCTTCAACACCTCAACAAGAAGATTACCACAATCTTCTCACACCTAACACCTAGTTCACCCAAGTGTGTTCTTACCACAAGAACACTCACAAGGATATCTTGTGTTTGAATGACGACCACAAATTCAAGATTACAACTCGATAATTGATAATACAATAGAGTGCAAGTGTAATCAAGAATAGCCTAGACCTCAAGAATGTGAAAGTGAATAGCTAGGCAAATTACAACAAGAAATAAGACAATGAAAGACCAAGTGTTTGCTTGAAGTGTATCTTGTTGTGTTGTATCTCAATTGTTGTATTGGTTGCTCCAAAACTTCCTCTATTTATAGGAGATGATTGATCAAGCATAGGCTCCTCTTGGGGATTGAAAATCTACAGAAAAATACAATTAAAATCAAGAATATAGCTGTTAGAAATCAATCCCACAATTTAAGGAAAGTTTGTCTTTGTCAAACGGTTTAAATTTGTCATCAAAACATAGGCGACCGGTCGCACGAAATAGAGCGTTGGAAAAAGTACACGGCAAGAAAATAACACAGAGGCGACCGGGTCGACGCGTCTACCTCGGCCGGTCGACCATCACCCCAACCGGTCCCCTCATGGATTTTGCAAGGATTAAACGCTCGCTTTCAAACACACTTGCAGTGTATTTGGTCGACCCCGGCGACGGCCGACCACGAGACAGTAAATATTGTCCAAATTTTGTCGAAAATAAAACTCAAGAAATACTCCGAAAATTTAGTAAAAACATTTTAAACCGATCGGAAGTATTAGGACAATCATTTAGAAACAACGTTTGAGAGTAAAAACCAATAACGTAAAATCATTAAAAGCGTTGTCCAATTTAGGCGAAAATAAACTTTGAGAAAATACTCAGGAAAATATTAAAATCATTTTAAATCATTTAGGAGTATTTGGACAACCTTTAAAAACATTGTTTTGGTGATAAAATAAAATCATCAAAATTAAGATAAAAACATGTATCAAACAATATCTTGCTAGGGACCAGGACGAGACTTCTTGTAAACATGGATAAGATGTTTAGATGATTTGTAAGGAGTAGTACTCCTTATGATCGTAGTTTGTAACATTTGGTGTGTTTGTTTTATTTGCCATTATTTATGCGTGATCGTAGTTTGTAACATTTGACATGTTTGTTTTTTTATTTCGCCATTATTTATGTATGACTGTAGTTTGTAACATTTGACATGTTTGTTTGTATTTCTGCCATTATTTATGTATGATTATAGTTTGTAACATTTGGCGTGTTTGTTTTTATTGTATGCATGTAGTTTGTTACTTTGTTATGTCCACGCGTATATTGCATCTATCTATTTCACATGTTGTTTATTGACTTTGTGTCCATGTTAGTGTTATTCAATGCACGGATATTGTATCATTATATGGTCCTAGAGATACGATTGTTCTTTATGCACAGTCTCGTCATCGATGTAGTGATGTGTACTCAGATGAATCTATTTATGCGATATTGCATGTAAAGCATGGGTCGGAGCCATTTTGGTCTTTAGACGATGATAATAATGACGAAAAGTTAAGGTTGCATTATCGTGTAATCCATATATTATATGATATGGGTTTTTATGGTGTTTACCGGTGCGGACACTTCGATATTGACTGCCACCTAGTGACTCTTTAGTTGAGAGATGGCGACCAAAGACGCATACATTCCATTTTCTAGTAGGAGAGACATCTATCATATTACAGGATGTAGCGATTATTTGTGGTTTTCCAGTTGAGGGTAACCCTATTATTGGTGAGGATACGAACATGACTTTACAAGCGTGATAGGAGTACTGTTATTATCACCTGGGCTTTCTTCCTGCATCAGACTAGTTGAAGGGTTCTCATATTTGTTTGATTGCTATCCGAAAACAGGTGTTAGACCATCCGGTGACATATGACAGCCTTGATATTGACGTTGAGCGATGTTCTAGATGTTGTGCACTCTATATGTTAGGCAGTATTATGTGTCCAGATTCTTCAGGTAATTTAGTCTCCCTGTTGTACATACGTCATATGGAGCATGTAGCAAATTATGGAAGACATAGTTGGGGTAGTGCAGTGTTGGCTTTTTTGTACCGTGAGTTATGTAGTGACACGTAAAGGAAAACTTATCATAGGTGGACCATTGCATCTGCTACAGGTATTTTTAATACCAGTCACTAACCTATTTTTAACATTTACATGTTATTATAAAATATAGTATCTATAGATTTGGGCTTGGTCGCATATTACTTCTTTGGTGCCCATAGATTTAGGAAGTCGGATTAATGTTGATCCAATATTTGAGTGATGAACTTTTGTTTTCACATCCACCATATGGTGCAATTGTATTTGACAAACGCAAAACATATAAAATTAAATAAATGTTTTATGAAAATAACTAATTCAAAATACATTATATATTTACAAGTGGGCCCAGTATCATAGCTTTACACAGACATCAAGGCGTGCTTTATGGATTATTAGGGACATTCTGGATAGGATGGAGGACCACCATTTTATTCGGACACCTTATGATTTTATGTTACCTGCCATTAAGGAGCTTGGTGATAGGTGTCTCACAGATGTGTGGAGATCATCAAGTCCACTAATTAACTATGTGATTATAGAGTTACATCATCCAGGGTGAGTTATGCGGATTTGGCATGATGCAATTAATCATGAGCCTGTTCTACCACATCACGAAATATTGTATGATGTATAGAGGGCGTCGGGTAAAGATGGACTACTAAACACGAGTTATATATTGCTCAATGGACATACCGACATGAAGTTATTGTTACAACACAAGATTGCAATGCATCCGGATGCCCGGATGAGGATACATCCGGTGGTTTGATAACATTACATGTTGTTTGATATCTCACTCACATAAGTCTATGACTTCAAGTATATCACCCATCACCGTCACCGTGCATATGATGATATGGTATATTTAGATTATATGGTATATAGTTGAAGCGTATTTATCTTTATGATTTTAATTTTATTGTGTTTTATGTTTGTTTTAGGAACAAGCATTTGAGAATTAAGGATTACTCAAGAAGATGAGGATGATTATGACTCATTCGGAGGTCCTTTAGCGAGATATATATGAAGGTTCGACCATACTTTCATGAGAATCGAGTCTCAATTCCTAGACACGATCAAGCAAAGATGTGCCGCCACCGCACCACCACAAGTTGGTACATCGAGGGGAAGAAGACGACAAGGAACCCGGAGAGACTAGTACCAGGGGCACGACGACGGTTGAAGATGATACGACTACACTACCAATTTATGTCGGAGGCCCATCCATCGACACTTTCGACATTACATGGTATGGACAATACTTCGCTTATTATGTGAATCAAAGCAAACACTTATGGGATCGGTGGTCACCCTTTATAGGGGTATGCAATCATACGAGCAAATCATTCTTGGTACTACTTGAGTGATATTGGTATGGGTACCATAACTTTGTTGAGCAAAGATCCAATTTATGACACTTATCGTCCTTAATTTAATCGTCTCCTATTCCATTTCCACATTATCGTGGAGATTCAAGTTCGACTACTTCTTCATCTAATCGTCCATCATTTAATTTGAATTATCGTATTGACGACAACGATGACGAGACACAACAAGAAACGAGCCTCTTCCGAGAGAAAATATGCGCAGAGACAGGAGGTAGGCAACAACGTCGTGGCGAGGTTGTGGCACCGGAGTCATTTGTAGGTTATTTTGGGTGTACTACATATTTAAAAATATTTTGATTTGGGTATATTATGACAAAATTTTATAAACATATATTATTAGTATAATATTATAATATATTGTATTTTACAAGCATTGCAAATAACTAATATTTTATAATATAACAAATAAATTTATAAATTATTTTGTATTATATATCAAATAATATAGCATCACAGAAGTCAAATCAGCTGATGATGATGTAAACATTCTTTGTAAGAAATTAACACTTGTAGTAATTTGTCCATCCTTATTGTCAGCTCTTTAACTCAAATGATTACATAATGAATTAATCAAATAATCATTAGATACATCATTACTATATCATTGTTGGATTCGTCATAATTTTTTAACAATAAAACACTTCAAAATCGACACTAAAACTGTCGATTTTGATTAAAAAAATAAATTAAAAAAATTAATAAAAACGGTGAAGCTTAAGGAGAGTTCAATTTCTTTTAATTGAAAAGGAAATGACATAGTAAAAATGGCATGGGGCTTCACGGTTTTGATATGAAATCGGCTACCCTCAAGTCATTTTTGATCATTTTATTAAACCTTTTTTTTCAGTTTATTTGTTTACCTTGGAAAAAATGTAATAAACCATTAAAAAATCCCTCTAAAACCTTTGGGGAAAAACTGTGGTCACAACTTCATACTTGATCAATAGATCTCCCTCAGTCCCCTTGGATAGAAAATATCTTGAAGAGGTTTGGACTGAAAAAAGTATTGATTTTTCAAACTTGAAAGTTTTTGGATGTTCATCATTTGTTCATAAAAAAAACTAACAAATTGGAACCCAGGTCTTTGAAATGTGTTTTCCTTTGGTATCCTGAAGGAGTAAAAGTTATAGATTCCGGAATAAAGGGGAAATAGGTTTCAAAACTGTGATTAACAGGGATGTAGTATTTAATGAACTTGAATATCCTTGTCTAAGTGTTCCCACCTCTCAAACTGCTTTTGAAAAACTAGATACTCCAAATAAGGTGGAATCTTCTAACTTGTCTCCTATTGTGTCTATTCGCTCATGTTTTGGATATTCATAATGGTGTGCATGATAATGTTTATCTTTGATGATGTGTGAAATAATCTTGAAATTGTGCATGATGTTTTGCATAATGATGTGCATGATGAATTCCCTTATTAACACCGAAAATATGAATGAACAAGATCATGATAATGACTTGAATGATTATGTGTTAACTAGGGACAGGACTAGGAGAAATGTAAGAATTCCTAACCAATTTGATGACTTTCGTATGACTTCACATGTGTTTTCTTTGTTTGAGCCCATTGAAAATTTTGAGCCAAAACCTTTATCAAGCTATTAACTCGCAAATTTCGTGAAATGTGCTATGGAATATCTTATTTGCATATTAATAACTCTTGGGCTATTATTCCTAAACTTTCAAACTGTTCTTTAGTAGGTAGTAAGTGGTTGTTTAAGGTTAAATAGAAAATCAAGGTGTTAGGTATAAGGCTAGGTTAGCGCTTTTTAGAGTTTTACTCGAGAAGAAAAGGAGTTGGTTACACATAAATCTTTGCTCCTATTGTCAAATTTGTTACTATTTGTATCATGCTTGCTTTAGTAGCTCGGTTTAATTTGGAACTTGAACAATTAGATGTAAAAACTATTTTTTACATGGGAACTTGGATGAAAAAAAATTATGAAACAGCCTGAGGGCTTTGAGAAAAAAACCAAGACCAATCATGTATGCCTGCTTAAAAAGTCTTTATATGGTTTAAGACAGTCTCCAAGGCAGTCAAATAAAAAGTTTGATCATTTCATGCTTGATTTCAAATTTAGTAGAAGTCAATTTGATCATTATCTTTATTTTAAACTTGATGCTGAAACTCATGTGTTCTTATTGTTGTATGTTGATGATATGCTCTTGACTGGACCATGTATTAAGACTATTGATAATGTTAGAAATTGCTTGAGTGCAAGATTTGACATGAAATATCTTGGTGGCTAAGAAAATCTCAGGCATGAACATTGATAGAGATAGGAATAACTTTGTCATTTATTTGCGTTAGTCCTCTTACATTGAAAAAATTATGCAAAAGTTTTCAATGGTAAATGTATGTCTGTTAATGTCCCTTTTCCATATCATTTTGTGTTAAATAAGGATCATTCTCCAAAGACTGACACTGAAATGATTTCTATGCAAAATAATCCTTATGTTAATGCCATTGGATCTGTGATGTATTTAATGGTTAGTACTAGGGAAAATATTTCTAATGTTGTTTCTTGTCTTAGTAGATTTATGTCTAATCCTAGTATGGTGCATTGGAATGCTCTTAAATGGTTGTTGAGATACTGAGATATTCTATAGATTACTGTTTAAAATTTTCAAAATGTGAAAATGAGTTTGAAAGGTTATGTTGATTCAAACTATGCAAATGATAAAGATAATCGAAAATCAACAACCTCATATATTTTTACACTTTGTGGTTCCTGCATTAGTTGGAAATCCCAGTTAAAACACATAGTGGCTTTGTCTACCATAGAGTCTGAATATGCGGTTGTAACTGAGGCTTTAAAAGAAGCTTTGTGGCTTAAAGATTTAATTTTTGAAATTGGTTTTCTAAACAAAAAGTTTTGATTCTCAACGGTATTCACTTTGCAAAACCCCTGCTTTTTCATGATATAACTAAACACATAGATGTACATTTTCACTTTATAAGAGATATTATTTCAAAAGGTTTAGTTTGTCTTGAAAAAGTTTGATCTGAATACAATCTTATAGATATGGGTACTAATTGTCAACCCATATCCAAGTTTAGAACCTGTTTAAAAATTTTAAATTTTGACATTGGTGATTAGTTTACGCAATTACTTTCCCTTTGGGTTGGCGGTTTACTGTGTGTTTGTTGCTGTCTCAAAAAATTGGACAAATATTTGATGTGTGCTTATATGAGTCTGACTGAAATCCACTTGCTTTGTGCTTGCTGGTGTCATAATTTGCTTTAGTGCTTATTGTGGCAAAGTCATATCTAGCTTAAATGCAAAATATGCATAGAGACGATGATGATGATTGGTTTTGTTTTTCCCTTTAGTCCAATTGAATCCACAATAAGCCAAAGGTGGATATTGTTAAATATTGGCCCATTGAGTTGGCCTATTGTATTGAATAATGACCCACAAATTGCAGCCCAAAGCAGCCTAAGCCCACTTGACTTAACTCAATTGTTACCAGGGTCACGGGTTCGGATTGTGGCACCCGAATTCACACTGTGTGGATCATTTCTTATTTGATCTCACCCATTGATTCTCGACTCTTAATCTCAAACCATTGGTTGGTGTTATTTAAATTTCTCTCGCCGAAACCCTAGTTCATTATTCAACTTTCTCATGTTTTCTCATCTCTCACTCTCTCTAGTCTTGAACCTTCTCTGAGTTATCTTCTCTATGACATCCAAACTCTCATCGGATTTTTGTGATACACCATTTGTGTTCTCGATAGATCTCGAGTGATTCCAACCTTCGTTCACAAGCTTCGTGAATACGAATCTGTGGTGGGTGAAAACTAGGATTTCAGGGAAGTTAGGGGTTGTTCGATACTTGTTATTTTTTGGGTTTCTGGGTGAAGTTTCAGTGAATCTTTGTGAGGCTTTGTGGCGAGGCCTTGTGGTGCCTCATGCTTTGGTTCTCCAGGATTGATTCGTGGTGACTAGAGCTTAGGAAATAACCAGTCCTGAGATGATCTATTTGATATCGAGCTTTGGTTGTTGCCTTTCTCATATTTGTTATCTTTTATTTCATGTACTTTTATTTTTGTTGAATCTTAGATTATAATTGTACTAATAAGCTTATTTTTGAGTCTGAACTATTCGGTTTGTGTCTCTATCGAGGCGGATAGATACCCTACAACATCAATTATTATTTTAATATAAAACATCACTATCAACTATCATCATTAGGGATGGCAATGGGGGGTCGAAATCCGCCCCGCATTGAAAAAGAGTGTAAGGGTACTAGGGGGAGAAAGAGTGTCTGTTGATTGTAAAAATATTTCATATAGTGGGATTTCTTTCTTTGTGGGATATGATTTTTTATCCGGTTTTGGAGTTTCCACGTAAATATTTGTGTTGTGGATTGTTGCTATTTTTCATTTTATTTATCGGTTATTTCTTCTTGACCCTAGGAGATGAATGTGAGATCCGATTTTTCCTAATAAAATGTCGACTTCTTGGTGATTTCCAAATATATGTTTTGTTGGTTTCTAATTCCCTATGTTTTTACTTATTTAAAAAGAATAAAAGAAGAAGAATAAATATTTCTTGTAGTGAAATGTAGAATGGTCTAGCAACAAGTCGAAATTTTGAGATGGCTCACCCCTATTCCTCTCCCTCAATCGCAAGTCCTAAATAACCAAAACAAAAAGAGAATCAAAAGAAATAAAAAGGAAATTTTGGGTTGCAATTGTTCACCAACAATTTTCATTTTTCTTCCAATAGAGAATTGTTTCTTACTCCAAAATGAGATTTCTATAAAGTTTTCATGGAAACACAATATTAAAATTCACTTCTACTTTTTCTCCACCAATCACACATCTACTATGTTAGGGTGTGTTTTACACGCCTAATATAATTTCTAAAATATATGAGTGAGTTTTTATATGATTTGCCTTTCTAGACTTATGGTAAGATTAAGTTGTAAATAGATTGAGAAATTTTTATGTTGATAGTATAGGTATATTAGGACTCATTGATATTTATCTTGTTTCCTAACATAAGTGACATACTTATCATATATTTGTATATATCGTCTTTCCATGTTTATTAGGATTCTTTAAGATCTCTTGCATGCCTATAAAAAAGAAAAGAACGAGCTCAATCATGACACGAAAAATATACAAGAGACACAAGAGAGTTGATAAAGTCTAAGAGTCATTCAAGCACACGGAAGTTCACCGTACTGAATGTGATCTCGGATGTGACTACATCCGTGGTAACATTCATCCGTAGCTAAGTTTGTTAGCTTATTTTCATCCATAGTTTTAGTATTGTGATAAACAAAGTTCATACATATCTATTGTTAGATGAGTTGTATTACAAAGATTAGATCCACTGCAGATAGGAGTTTGTTGATTTTCTACTAGTTGATTTTAGTATTCATTGTATAACAGTTTTACTAGTGGAAAGTTTCTTCCTACTGGCACATTTACAAGCTTGTTGGCTTGTAGATAAATTTTTACATCTTGTTTCTTGCTTCTTTTCTTTTTATTCCATTTGCATGTGATTGCGAATGTGATTACATCCGTCACATCTATACTCTAGAAAATTCATAATATCTACACGCTATAATTCTTTCACATGGCATCTAGAGCCAGCACTTGACGACACTATGTATTGATCCTGTGTGTTTGTTAGCATGGATATTCGCAATGACCCCACTTTTTGTCCCTCTATCCTAGATGGCTCCAACTATTCTATTTGTAAAGTCAAAATACGGGACTACATCAAATCATTTGATGAAAGGGCCCGGCGTGCAATTCTTTTAGGATAGACACTCGAAACTCATCGATACGATGGTGACTATCGTGCAAAAGGTGAAATTGATTGAACTAATGATGAAATATCTTTAGCAAATCACAACTCGGAACATTAAATGCTATCTTTGGCACTTTGGATCTAAACATGTTTAAAACCATAGCCAACCATACTCACAAGGATGCATGGGATACCTTTCAAAGACATTACGAGGATCTTCTAGTGTTCGATAAACTAAACTTAGGTAGCAAACCGATAGGATTGGGAACTTGAGAATGCAGGATGATGAAAACATAACCACATACAATGAGAAATTGTGCGACATTGCCAATGAAGCATAAGCTATTGGTGAGCCCATTTCTAATGCTAATCTCACAAGAAAATCATGAGATCTCTTCCAAAATGATATAACATCAAAATTTCATCCGTAAAAGAAGCCTAATTTGTTAGATAAATTTTTTATCGTAATTTTGATGATTTTATTTAACGGGTTTTTCACCAAAACAATGTCTCTAAATGTTGTCCAAATACTCCTAATCGATTTCAAATATTTTTACTAACTTTGGAGTATTTATTGAAGTTTATTTTTGACAAAAATTGGACAACACTTCTGTCTCATGTTCAACCTACGCCCTAGAGGACAACTTTGTGCTCGAAAGTTTGATTTCTAAAATAGAAATGAGACGGATGAAAAACCCTAGGAGGTCGGTCGGTCGACCCGCGATACACAGGGAGTTTAATCTTTGTTGAAGCCTTTCTATATCCCAAACTTTTGGTGTTGGACCGGTCACCATGGGGTGGTCGGTCGAACAAGAGGTCGACAGATCCAATACCCCTTGGACCCGACCCAACGAGCAATTATTGTTGTTATATTTCAAATTCGTATTTATGGTCAATCGGTCGACCAAAGATTTTATCAGCAAACTATCTATTGTGCAGCAGACAACTTTTCATGATTGTAAGGGATTGATTTCTAACAGGATTTCAATCTCCAAGGACGAGCCTATGTCAGAAAATCAAATCCAAGACCTCTTCTATAAATAGATGAAGGATTGAAGCAACAAGATATAACAACACAAGCTATTCAAACACAAGCAAACTTCTTGTTCTTCACTTTCATATTCTTGTTATATTTAGCCTAAGTCTTTCACTTGCACATCTTGAGTACTAGGCTTCATTGTTGATTACACTTGCACTTCAAAGTTGTATACTTTAATAGATTTGTAATCTTGAATTTTTTCAATCATCCAAAATAAGACATCCTTGTTAAGTGTTCTTGTGGTAAGAGCACACTTGGGTGATTTTAGGTGTTGAAGAGTGTGGTATCTTCATTGGTGTAAGAAGACTGTGGTAATCTTTATAGGTGGTGTTGTAAGAAGAGTGAGGTGCTCTTCAAGGTGAAGGTGTAATAGTTTGGTATCTATTAATAAAATTCTTTTTCTTTTTTGAAATTTACTTGGGATATACCAGGGTGGTAGAAGATTAGGCCCTAGGTAGGTTGAACTTCTATAAATCAATGCGTGTTGTTTATTTTCCCGCACTTACATTCTTTCTATCATTTCTACATTAAAAAAAAGGGCGAAAATTGGAAAATCGGCATAATCTGTTCACCCCCTCTAGATTATCGTAGCCACTTGGACTAATAAGTGGTATCAAAGCCAAACTCTTTGGCAAGCTCGTTCTTCATTGCGAGTAAAGAGGAAAGATCCATGTCTACGAACAAAAGCTACCTCACCATCGGTGCCTCCACCAACAAGACACCACTATTCGACGCCAACAACTATGCCTTTTGGAAAGACCAAATGGAGTGCTTTTTACAAAGGTGCGAGTTCGACATATGGAATGCGATTATTGAAGGGATAGCTCGACCAACCAAGAAATTGGAGGATGGCACCTCGGTCCTCAAGAGCCACAAAGAATTTGACTAAAAACGACAAGAAGTCATTTTTCTAAACGGTAAGGCTTTAAACATTTTGCATTCATTGTCTTACCACCACCGAGTATAATCGCACTAGAGGCATAAGGTCCGCACATGAAGTTTGGGAAAAATTGGAAACCATTTATGAGGGTACAAAGAAAGTTAAACAAGCAAGAAAAATCATGCTTGTTAATGACTTTGAAAACTTCATTATGCTTGATGGAGAAAATATTCCAAAAATGGTGGAAAGGCTTGACAACGTAGTCAATCTTCTTGTGGCACTTGGTAAATTCATATCCGAAGAAAACGAGGTCACTAAGGTTCTAAATGCTCTCTCCTAGGTTCATGGTGGAAAAAGTGACAAAGCAATCACGGAAGCTCAAAATCTCGAAACTCTCAAGTTTGATGAGCTCATTGGAAACCTCTTCATCTACTAACTATATCTTAAAGAGAGAAAAATTCCAAACCATCCATCTCTCAATCGGGTATGCAAATTATTCCTAAAGGCTTAGCATCTTCTTCAAATAATTCATATTATGCTAGTGATGAAGATGATGAGGAGACGATCGCTCTTGTCCAAAAATTTGCCAAATTTGTATAAATAAAAATAAGGCAAAAAAAGTCAAGAGACAACTCATGCTTCAAATGTGGGAAACCGGGCACTACATAGATGATAGCCCAAAATTAACGGAGGAGGAGCAAAAGAAGAAAAGTCTTTTTCCAAGAAGAAAACTCTAAATGTCGAAGCAAAAACATGGGATGAGCTACTTGTCACATCCAACAAGGAAGAAGAAGCCGAACATGGTATAAAGAGCTCAAATTGGAAAAAGAAAAAATTATTTACTTCTTATGAATCACTTGACCGTGCTCATGCTATTACTCTTACTAAAATGCATGCTCTTGATTCCGAAAAACAAATGCTTACAAAAGAGATTGAAAATTTGAAAAGTGATGTGCATCATTTTAATTTAAGCACGGATAAGGTTACAAAAATTCTTGATGCACAAAGAAGTGAGCATTCAAAATTATGACTTGGTTATAAACCTTTTCAAAATGTTTCTAAGAAAAATGATCAAGGTCTGACTTTTATACGTGCTAGTAGTCCTAATGTTATTACTTGTTTTTATTGTAGTAAAAATGGATACTATGCCAATGATTGTAAATTAAAAAATAGCTTTAGTCATTTTTGGAGACCCAAAGATCTCAAGACTAACCCCCATGGACCCCAAATTATAGGTGCTAGGGGCTATAACCATTTCGGAAGATTCAAAATGGCTCGTGGACAGTGGGTGTTCACGCCACATGACCGAAAGGAGAGAACTTTTTACCAACATCAAGCTCCAAGAAGAAGACATGATTATGTTCGGGAATGGCAAGGGAAAAATTCTTGGAAATGGAGAAATTGGTAACTCTTCTTTCTCTCTTAGTAATGTTATTTTAGTTGAAGGGCTTAAGTTTAATTTGATAAGTGTTAGCCAAATTTGTGATTCAAATTATAATGTTATTTTCAATAATGAAAAATGCTTTATTCTTAAAAATGATAAAATAATTTGTGAAGCAAATAGAAAAGGCAATCTTGACAAAATTTGTACAAGTGATTTGGTTAGTCAAAATGTTTCTTGTCTTGTTGCCAATAATGATTTAACTAGTTTATGGCATAGGCGACTTGGACATGTTGGATACCAAAATTTGCAAAGTATTTACAAAAACCAACATGTAAAAGGACCCCAAATTGAGTTTTGAAAATCTTGGCTTATGTGACACTTGTCAAAAGAACAAATTTGTTAAAAGTAGTTTTAAGCCTAAATATAAAATTTCCACAACCAAGCCTCTACAATTACTTCATCTTGATTTGTTCGGGGATATTGGTACTGCTAGTATAAGTGGAAAATATTACACTTTTGTTATATTCGATGATTATTCTAGATATACTTGGGCTATTTTTCTTGCTAATAAAAGCGATGTAATTAATGAGTTCGCTAAGTTGTGTAAACTTATTAAAAATGAAAAGGAAGATACTATTAAGTCTATTCAAAGTGATCGAGGCGGTGAATTTGATGGTGAATTTAGAGTCTATTGTGAAACCAAAGGATATGCTCAAAACATTTTGGCTCCACGAACACCACAACAAAATGGAGTAGCCGAAAGAAAGAATCAGCCTCTTCAAGAAATGAGTCGGTCAATGTTCAATGAATGTTCACTCCCAAAATATTTTTTGGGCCGAAGCCGTAAGTACCGCATGTTATGTTATTAATCGAGTATACCTTCATCATAAGTTGAATAAAACATTGTATGAGCTTTGGAAAGGAAGAACTCCAAATATTAGTTACTTCAAAATATTTGGGTATAAGTGTTTTATTTTGAATATCAAGGATAAATTAGACAAACATGATCCTAAGGCTGATGAAGGAATATTTATGGGGTACTCCACAAAGAGCAAAGCATATCGGGTTTACAATAAGACTAGCATGGTGGTTTAAGAATCTATTCATATCGAATTCAATGAAGCTTCGGGTGTTGAAAAGATACCCAGTGATGAAAGTGATGAAGAAGATGATATTGAACCAATTACTCTAAATGATGCTCAAAGTGATCAACCTTCAACATCAAATGAACAATCTTCAACTTCAAATATTCCATAAGAAAACAAAAGTGATAATTCGGATCTCTCCATTACTCTAAAATTCAAAGGAGATCATCCAAAAGATCTCATAATTGGGGACCCTCTATACAAAGTCATGACTAGAAGGAAATTTGCCGAGAAAGCTTTTATTTCTCAAAAAGAGCCAAAAAATGCAAAGGAAGCATTTGAAGATAAGGATTGGTTTTTAGAAATTCTAGAAAAGTTGAATCAATTTGAAAGGAATGATATTTGGGAATTGGTACCTTGTCCTCCATCACAAACAATTATTGGTACAATATGGGTGTTCCGAAACAAACTCGGTGACCAAGGCAATATTGTTCTAAACAAAGCAAGATTAGTGGCTCAAGGGTATTGTCAAGAAGAAGGTATTGATTATTATGAAACGTTTGCACCCGTTGCACGTTTAGAAGTTATTCGTATTTTACTTGCCTATTCTTGTTTCAAAAATTTCAAGCTTTACCAAATGGGTGTTAAATCCGCTTTTCTAAATTGTTTTATTCAAGAATAAGTCTATGTAAAACAACCTCCGGGGTTTGAAATTTTTTTAAGGCCAAATGATATTTACAAACTTAAAAGGACATTATATGGTTTAAAACAAGCACTCCGAGCATGGTATGATATACTTAGCTCTTTTCTTTTGCAAAATAGATTTACAAGAGGTAAAGTTTATACTACTCTTTTTGTTTTCAAAAAAGGGCAAGATTGCTTATTAGTTCAAATTTATGTCGATGATATTATTTTTGGTGCTACTAATGAATCTCTTTGCAAGAAATTTTCCAAGTTGATGCAAGGTGAATTTAAAATGAGTAAGATGGGGGGGCTCAATTTCTTCCTTGGACTTCAAATAAAGCAATACCGAGAAGGTATTTATATATCACAATCAAAGTATATAAAAAACTTCTAAAGAAGTTTGGAATTGAAGAAGGAAGAACCGTCACTACTCCTATGGAAACCAACGTCAAGCTCGAGCAAGGATGAAAAAGGCAAGTCGGTTGATGAATCAAAATATCAAGGTATGATTGGTAGTTTACTTTATTTAACCACAAGTAGACCGATATTCTTCATGTCGTAGCCTATGTGCTCGCGTTTTCAAAGCAATCCCAAAGAATCTCATATGAGTGCCATTAAAAGAATTTTTCGATATTTGAAAGTCACTATTTCATATGGTTTATTTTATCTAAAAAAATTCTCTTAAAGGATATAGTGATTTGGACTATGCGGGAAATGTTGATGATTGCAAAAGTACCTCCGGATCATGTCAATTTTTAGGCGATTGCCTCATAGCTTGGTTTTCGAAAAAGGAAAATTGTGTATCCATATCAATCGCCAAAGCCGAATACATTTATGCGGCCTTTTGTTGCACTCAACTACTTTGGATGAAACAAACCTTACCGGATTACAAATGTTCTTTTGAAAATATTCCTATATTTTGTGATAACATGTCTGCTATAAATATTGCTCAAAACCCGGTTCATCATAATCGAACTAAACATACTGAGGTTCGTCATCATTTTCAAAAGGATTGCATTTCCAAACGAAAAATTGAGATGTGTTTCGTTCCGTCTCAAGATAAACTCGCGAATATTTTTACAAAACCTTTAACCGTCGAGTCTTTTGCGTCAATTCGAGCTCGTTTAGGCATAATACATATCAAATAAGGTCTATGTTTGCATTTTGTGCATTTTTACAACTTAGGGGTGAACGATTGGATTTTTTACTCAAAATTCGGACATAAACAAAAAATTGCTTCAGGGACCGGATGACCAAGGGGGTCGACCGGTCGAACAAGGCTTGGACCGGTTGACCACCTCCTGGACCGGTCGAACAAGGCTCGTAATTGCTTAAATTCGTTTGTCCCAGACTTGGTCTCTTTTACGCGTTTTTCACATATTTCGCACCCCTTTGCAAATTTCACACACAATTCACTCAAAATGATTTCTTTCGATCTTCGTTTTTATTCTACGCACGCCAAGTGTTCGACAAAATGTTTTAATGAATATGTCTTCCCTTACATGATTCTCTTGATTTCAAAAGTCTTATATGTTTATAGAGATCATGTTTTATCAATCACATGAGCTTTTACACATCATCTTCTCAAATTTTCCCTTATTATTTGGAATTTTAAGCCTTATGCTCAATAGCTCGATAATTCGATTGAAATGCGCACTTTGATATGTTTTTATGATGTTTTTATCGTGCTAACATTCTTTTTGATGATTCCACAGGAGGAGAAACATGAAATAAGCTCATAAGCTCAAAGAAGCTAGAAAAAGCTCGCGAAAAAAGCTATAAGATGTGGATGACAAAGCCAAAAGCTGAGGATAAAACTTAGTCCAATGGATGAATAATGGACTTCTTATTATGACTAATGATTTCTTTTTGACAGGGGGAGCTTCTAAGCTCTTGATATTCAAGCTCAAAGTGTAAAAGCTGAGCTTTTACCTTTTAGTTGATTGCTTCTATTCTTACTCTTGTTGTGCATGTTGATAGAGGGAGCTTTTACAAAATGCTTTGAAGAATCTTTGCTCCCATCCTTATGATTCTTACGGATGAAAAGTGTCGCTCAAAGTGGATAGTTATTTTTTACCGGAAAAACTTGTTTTGTTTTCAAAATTGACCTCTTAAATTTGTTTTGGTTTGTAATCATCAAAAAGGAGGAGTTTGTTAGATAAATATTTTTATCGTAATTTTGATGATTTTATCAAGCTGAGTTTTCACCAAAACAATGTCTCTAAATGTTTTCCAAATACTCCTAATCGATTTAAAATATTTTTACTAATTTTTCGGAGTATTTATTGAAGTTTATTTTTGACAAAAATTGGACAACACTTTTGTCTCGTGTTCAATGGTCGCCCTAGAGGGCAACTCGTGCCTCGAAAGTTTGATTTCTAAAATAGAAACGAGACGGACGAAAAACCCCAGGAGGTCGACCGGTACCTGGGGAGTTTAATCTTTGCTGAAACCTTTCTGTATCCCAAACTTAAGGTGTTGGACCGGTCACCATGGGGGTGGACCGGTCGAACAAGAGGTTGACCAGTCCAACCCCCCTTGGACCGGTCCAACAGGCAATTTTTGCTGTTATATTTCAAATTTTGTTGTGGTCAACCGGTCGACCTAAGGTTTTATCAGCAAACTATCCGTTGCGCAACAAACAACTTTTCATGATTTTAAGGGATTGATTTCTAACAGCTATAATCTCCATTTGATTTGCAATTTTTTTACAGATTTCAATTTCCAAGAAGGAGCCTATGTCTGAAAATCAAATCCAAGACCTCTCCTATAAATAGATGAAGAATTGAAGCAACAAGATATAACAACACAAGTTATTCAAACACAAGCAAACTTCTTGTTCTTCACTTTTATATTCTTGTTGTATTTAGCCTAAGTCTTTTACTTGCACATCTTGAGAACTAGGCTTCATTCTTGATTACACTTGCACTTCAAAGTTGTATACTTCAATCGAGTTGTAATCTTGAATTTTTTCAATCATCCAAAACAAGACATCATTGTTAAGTGTTCTTGTAGTAAGAGGACACTTGGGTGATTTTAGGTGTTGAAGAGTATGGTACTCTTCATTGGTGTAAGAAGATTGTGGTAATCTTCATATGTCGTGTTGTAAGGAGTGGGGTGCTCTTCAAGGTGAAGGTGTAATAGATTGGTATCTATTAATAAAATTCTTTTTCTTTTTCGAAATCCACTTCGGATATACTGGGATGGTAGAAGATTAGGCCCTATGTGGGTTGAACTTCTATAAATCAATGCGTGTTGTTTATTTTCCCGCACTTACATTCTTGCTATCATTTCTACATTCGAAAAAGAGAGCGAAAATTGGAAAATTGGCATATTCTATTCAACCCCCCCTCTAGATTATCGTAGCCACTTGGACTAACATACGACACAACCACTTTAGGCCTTGAGGAACTTGTAGGCATCCTACAAACCTATGAGATGAAACTCGCACAACAAATGGAGAGCTTGTATAAGAAAATAGCTTTTCAAGTGGAGTCCAAAGTTATCGATGACTTTCCTGAACTCACTAATGAGATCAAAGAATCCGAGTTAGGAGATTGATATATGTTAAATACGTGCATTTAGGGGCTTATTTTGATATCTATTTGATACATTTGCATGAATATTTAGTGTGTTTTGGTTAGTCCATTTGTTGGGCATGATACTATTTATTCTTGTATATTCTTGCAGGAAATGGAGCTAAATTGGACAAAAAGCGATAGCACGTTACAAAGGATATGCCAAGAGACAAGGTACAAGCAATGATGTGAAGGAAAGAAGCATAGACGGTCGAACAAAAGGGGATTACTTTCAAAAATGTCCAAACGCGTCAACAATTTTCAAAGACCGATGGGGTTTAGCATTTTGGCCATAAATTTCTTTGGAAAATTGATATTGAGCTAATTCAAGGTGCTACGGAACACTAAGAGGAAGGGCTACAACTTTCATGAAGACCTCAGGAGCAAACTCAAACGTTTACATAGTACACGATCGTGTAAAATTACACAATCGTGTATTATATATTCTGCGATTTTCAGAGAGCAAAACCAAATGCACGACCTGCCCGTGTATTAATACACGACCGTATATTATGTATGGCAAGTAGATTTTGTTTCCTAATTTCTTCGGACTCTACCACCGATCTCTCAAAGCATCTATAAAAGGAAGATCAAACCCTACACTTGAGGAGATAATTTTTATACTTGAAGACACGATTTTACACCGAAAATACACAATACACATACTTGAGAGAGAAACACAATTCAACAAAGAACGCGACAAGACTGTGGGCATCTATGAAGGCACAAGGGTTCAAGACTTTGAAGAAGGGTCCATCCGCCAAGAAGAGTTCTATCCTCGTAGTTTAGATCTCTTGTTTGTACTTAATTCGATGTCAAACTATTTGATTTCAAGTTTTTCTATGAATTTGTTGTCAAATATGTTAAAATTAAACTTTTCGATCCTAGGGCCTAGTCAAAATTGTGGATTCACTTTAATTCTAAATTGATTGTTTTTCTTAATAGGTTTCTTGTGTTCTATTTATGGATTTGAGTTCTTGTTTCGTGTAGATTATCTCGATCAATAACGAGTTTATAACATAAACATGGTTGAGTCGGGATACCTATAATGTTGTGGGGAGTGTTTCAATTCTAAAATCTTTTGGGAGTTAATATTATTTGTTGAGTAAAGATTATTGAAATTGGTATTATTCAATTGTTTATGAGCCACTCGGAGAGGGAATAAACTACTTTAGGAATTGAACTCATAGATACGAGTAAACGGGTTTTGATAAAATATTAATTGGATCTAATATAGAAGAAGCATGTTAAGATTATGTTCCTAGGGTTGCTTTCATATTTGTTGAAAACTTGTGGAGTTCGGGTCTTTAATAATTTTAGATATTTTATTTGATAATTTAGGATTAGTTTAGATAAACTCTTTTGATTTTCGACCGCTTCATACAAGAAAAGGAAAAGTCAATACCACATAAGAAGAATGGGGAAGAAGATCTTTGACACTATAAGAAAACAACAAAACTGATATAATGGATTAATTACAAATGAACCACATAAGATCATAAAAGGAAAAGTCAATAGTACTGTTTTTATTTTCTCTTTTTGATTCTAATCTTTCTTGGTAACAATTTCATGCATAACTTGCATGTAAAATGAAAGTGATGCAACCATATCATCACTTTATCTATTCTGAGATCACAACTTTTTTATTTTTTATTTTCCCTCTTTCAGAACACCATAAGAAGAATCAGTTCAAAGCAACTAAAACCAAAGAGGACAAAAGTACCCATAATCTGGAGAAACTGAAAAATCAGTTATGAAGATCTCCATTTTCTTCGAAGAACAACCTTTAACAGAGTTCAAAACCCAAGATACTTCTTCTTCACACCAGAAGATATGCCAATCAAACAGACATTCAAAAAAAACTTCTTCAGACCATAAATCAGAATTCAAAACATATGAACAAATCACATATTCTGCGTGTATGTACACTGAGAAAAAAAGAGATATCTCCTCTGGTATACTACTTTAGTCACCGAATACTTATAAAGAAGAGGGCAACTCATATAAAAACAAAGAAACGGCCTAACCAAGACGTGTAAGAAAATTTCAAAATAAATATTATACTAATAAAATAGTATCACCTACGACACATGTACACACACGATCATCAAATATTAAAATTAGATAATCCTTAATTTGATCAACCTTAGGATATTTACTCAAACAATCCATTTCACCAGCAGTAAACTCAGAATTTCTAGCATTTCACACACAATGCAATACCTAAGAATGAATACACAGAAGACAATATTTAGAAGAATTAAAAATCCTCCAAATATCCATAATAGTACATCAACATCTAGAGACAGAACATGTATATTTTAATTCCATCTTCCACCAAACAAAATCAAATATAATCAGACGTATAACAATTACATAAGAGACAGAACTTTAACAAGGTAACATGATAGATGACATAATAAATCATAATTATATGAAATATATATCACCCGTAAGTCCTAATTCACGAATCGAAAATAATAAAAAAAATATAGAAAATGAATTGATGGTAGTGGCTGGTGGTGAAGATATGGGTGAGGGGTGGACTAGAACTGGCGGTGCGTCAAAAAGAAGGGGTTAATTTTTCTCTATGCCCACTATGTTGAAGGAACAGGGTAGGATTTTAGATTAAAACCTAATGACGGATTTAAAAGCCCTAATTTGTGGAAAAGGGATCGAAAAGAGAAGAACAGGGAGAAATGTGGGAAAAAAGAATACTGCCCCAATTTTAGGTCACATTTAGCGACGGATATAAATCCGTCGCTAAACAAATTACTACGACACTGTTTTACCTTGTTTGAATTGAAATGTTGTCATTTTTGCTTTATATTTTAGCGACGGTTATATATCCATCGATAAAGTGAAATGATTTATTATAAATATAGCAACGGCAATACAACCGTCGCTAATTAAAAAAAATCCAAATTCATTTTATCTTAATAATTTAGCGACGAATTTTTAATTCATCGCTAAATTTTCCTAGTTTCTTTATAACTTTAGCAACAGATTTTACATCCATTGCTAAATATTCCTGATTTATTTATAAATGTAGCGACGGAATTACATCTGTTGCTAATAAAAAAAATAAATTTTCATATCATAATTATTTAGCGATGGATTTTATATCCATAGCTATATTGATAATATTGTTAATTAATTAGCGACAGATGTTGTATCCGTCGCTAATTTGATGATATTTTATTATTTAGCGACAGATATTATCCGTCGCAAATATTTTTTCCCAGCTTTCCAAATTTTAGTCACCTTATTAGCGACGGATTTAGATCCGTCGCTATTGAATTAATAAAATATTTTTTTATTTCATTTCATCGCTATTCCGTCGTTGATCTGTCGTCATTTGTGATGGCTTTCTTCCGTCGCTAATATTCGTCGCTAATCTTCATTTGAACTATTTATTTATTTTTTTGATTTATTCCGTCGCTAATCCATCGTTGATCCGTCATTATTAGCAATGGATCAGGTCTGTCGCTAAAATCCGTCGCTAATCCGCAGATTTCTTGTAGTGGAAGGAAAGAATGAGGACTTAAAGGTGGACGACTCTTTCAACTCTTCAATTATGTTTTTTGGTTTTGCAAAAAGAAAAATGTTTAGTTAGATTAAAAATAATAATTACATAGAATGACAAAAAAGAAAACCTTAACTTATGTTTTTTTGCAAAAAGAAAAAAATATAGTTACATAAAAAGCCAAAAAAGAAAACCAAATAGTTATATAGAAAGGAAAGAAAAAAAAAAGGAAATTGATATTTGCTGATACTAGGATTTGAAGTCATGACCATGCGGAATATTAAAAGCACCACAACCACCGTAGCAAGTCCCTCATTAATACATCAACTAAACCTTTTATTAATATATCCAACATATATGCATATAAAATAAAATAAAATCTGGGGCCCTGTACGGCGGCACAACGTGCACCGCCCCTGTTAATTGCATTGGGGAATGCATACGATAATATTGGGGAATGCATACGATAAGAAACAGGACGTAATTTGATAAGTGTCGATGCATGCAATACTACATGACGCCATGCTGCACTAATGAGTTTTGATCTCATTAATAATGTATGACCAATTACCTGAATTCTTTTAATCAGGGATCTGCCAACCTATTCGGAGTATGAACATGCTCTACTAGGTGTTCAACATTAATTATCAGTGTTGTGAAATATTCATCAAAACTTTTTGATGTAAATTCTCCGGTATTATCCGTTCTTATATTCTTAATAGGATAATCAGGGAAACGTGCTCGAAGTTTAATAATTTATGCTAATAATTGAGCAAATGCGATATTTCTGGTGGATAATAAGCATACGTATGACCATCTACACGATGCATCTATTAAGACCAAAAAATATCTAAGCGATTCACTTGCTGGATGTATTGGTCCACAAATATCACTATGAATACGTTGTAAAAATAATGGTGATTCATAACAAACCTTTTCCATTGAAGGTCTACGGATGAGTTTCCCTTATAAATACGATTCACAAAAATAATCTTTCGATATCAACATTTTGTGTCTTTCAATGGATGTCCATTTGTATTTTCAACAATCCTACGCATCATAGTAGTTCCTGGGTGTCCTAGGTGATCATGCCATAACCCAAATATAACAGGATTCACCAGCTTCCAAGGCATGATGGCGTATGACTCAAAAGCTTTAATTGGGACATAATACAAAGGCATGATGGTGTATGACTCAAAAGCTTTAATTGGGACATAATACAAAGGCATGATTGCGTATGACTCAAAAGCTATAATTGGGACATAATACAATCCAGAACTTGTTGTTTCAAATTTCTCATGGACATTCTTCTTGCTCATTTTATATGATGTGATATATAGACACTCGTTATTATGTTCATTTAGTGTCTCCAAATAATATCCATTGTCACGCATATCCTTAAAACTCAGTAGATTTCTTTTTTATCTACTAGATAACAAAGCATTTTCAATCTACAGGATTGTACCAGTAGGCAACATTATTGTTGCATTCCTGGAGCCATCAATAATCTCAACTGAACTAGATATAGTTATAACTTGTGCCTTCCACAGTTTCACACTCGAGAAATATACTTTATTCGTTAATATTGAGTACATTTGTTGCATTGTCAAGTAGACAATAGTCTATCTTCTCGGTGTTTCCCATATACACCTAATATAACATTATTGAATTAATATTATACAATTATCTTTATATTTTTATATATCAGAAAATTCTATCATTGTGAAACAGTTAAATAATAACATCGAGGCACAACAAAAGATCAAATATATTTATTCGAAAACATAAATGAGATAGACATACATAATCACCTAATTATTCATCATGCTAAAATAAATTATTATGGTAATAGAGAAAAATCGTGGTGATAAGGAGGTTAAGCCAAAAGTAGCCCGAAGTATATTCTCCAACAAAAAGTAAAATGATATACATTATGACTATCGAGACAAGAAATACCATATTAGGTCAAACATTTTAAATGAAGAAATAGAACTACATGGCAAGATTGAGAAGTTGTAAGAAGATGTGAGAATGTGGGAATTGTTGAATGAAATGTTGGCGTATTTATAGATAAATATTATTGTACATAGCCGTTAACTAGCCGTTGGAGGAGGAAAAAATTTGAATGTGAAAATTGTGAATGATTTAGTAGAATTATAATGATATTTTGTGATTGAAATAATAAATACAAATATTGCGATATTATAGTTTTTTTCCAGCAATATCAAGAGCAACAAAATCAAGCTTTGCGATTATAGCCATAATGATATTTTCAAATTAAGAAATAACAAAACTTACCACACTCACTAAAAGTTTTGAAGATTGACTAGAAACTCATAGCGTGTTGTAAATAATAAGAAATTAATACTGCAAAATAAGCCTTAAGAAAAAGAATCAAATAAAAGGAAGAAAGATGTATTTTATTATGAATCTCGGCGTATATTTATAACAGGTTACATGTCATCATCATAGTACTTGTATAGTACTATCAAGTACTATGCACCTTTAGAAATTTGAACCAAAATATCGTTTTCAACCAAAATGTCGCTTTCATATACTATGCGGACACTATAAACGTTTGAATTCCAGCCGCCTTTTACTGTGCATTATACGTCCATTTTTCATTACACCCTAGACCTTCTGAGTTTAAATTCTACTTCAAAGGGTGAGTTGGGAAAAATATGTGATGCTAATGAATCATGAAACATTAAGCCCAGCTAGATTGCGAGACCCAAGAATCATAGTTAGCTTCTTGAAGCCCATTTAGCCCAAAGGCTTAAAATACATTTACAGATTAATTTGAATTCAAGCAAGATGTATCATGTGAAGTGAAATGTCAAATGTTCTCAGTTTGCCTAAAATGAATGTATAGATACACAAAAAATGGAGAGTAAACATCAGAATAGAAGTTCACATCCGTACCCTAACACGTAGGGATTCAGGATTCTGATGCCCAAAAACTCATACAACAAACCTTCATTGCATTTTACAACTAACTCGGAGAAGCTATAATCCACACAATAAGGTTATAAATACATCGTGACTATACATCACATGTAAAAATTGTCAAAAACATATACAGAGAAGCTTGCTAACAAAAATACACACCGATTTGGTGTTTCCGCAAAACCAAGGGAAAACCTCTCATTCTCCCAAGTACACTCTTTGTTTTTGACGACTGCTCAACACAAATACTGGAGTTAAAATCAGTTTCATGAAATCAAACAAACTTTTTCGCAATCTATACTACTAATCTAGATGCCTCTTCGTCCCACAAAACAACAAACTGATCAAATTAGTGCAATAACAACCTTAGTGTTTGGCTTCTGCTTGCGGGCCATGCACACTTTGGTCAACCGGAGAGCCTGGTACATATGGAACAAAGCCACGACCGCCAAAAACAGGGCGCATAAAAGCATCATCAAATTTTCTCCAATAGTAGTGGACGGTACGGGTAGGTTTAGTCAAAAGCAGCCGTAAACTGCTTGGACGGGCTATAGGATGACCACCTTCATGAGTTTGTCCGCCAAAAAGTTCGGCTTCAGAATCCTGACTTTCACCAAGAAGTGGGACGGTGAAGGACTTAGGTGTGATTGGCTCTGAAGAGATCATTCTGTTTAATTGTTTTGACGAGGGCATCAAGCATCTCACTAGAGGTTTCGTTATCAAGCCAAAGACCTGCATGGACACAGAAGGACTAATCCATATATACTTTGCAAGATAAATAAGTACAAGAGAACACTATAGAAATCGAGCATTTTTCTATACTTGATAGTTTTAAATTTTTTAGGGAATGTTGGCAATCACTAAAAAAAGTGATTGTTAGCTCCTTGCTAAAAAAAAAGTAGTTTTCAGTGTTTTCTAGTGGCCTAATGCCAACTTCTACTTTTGATTCTACATCATTTAATCGGAATTTAAAAGTAGGGAGGGGCACTTTGTTCCGCTTCTAGTTTGATTTTTTAACTAATTCAACTTTTAGCTTCTATTTGCAAACACAACAACTTTTGATTCTCAACTACTTTTAGTTTCTACTGCAATAAAATCACTTTTTCTAATAGCAGATTTTTTTGCAAACACTCCCTTAGAATACCTATTACGTGAGCTAGCTAGTTGTAACAACGCGCTCGCAGGAGTTTAAGATGTCTTACCACAGTGCTGAAGAGCACAACTGTGATGGTACTAGTAATCAAGATGGCATTCCCACGTAACTGGGTGTGACCTGCCCTGGTAAACTGCACGAGCAAAATAACAAATCTGATTAACACTATATTTTGGAATGTATAACCATCCCTTTCTTCATGTTAGTCGCACTGAAGAGGCAATAAAGCTATTTGTTCTGTTAAGTTTTGTGTCAGAATACGCATAACTATTATGAATGGACAGAGCTAAATGTTTACCTGGTTGTAAGCAAGGGCCATAGACACAGCACCTCGCATAAGACCAGCCCACCATATAGTAACCTGCATATCATAATTTGCAAATTTATTAGTAAGGCGAAGTAAATTAAGGTCTTGCACATTTGAAACACAGATTTTAGAGGTCATACTTGCTGCTTAAACTCAATTTTCTCAGTCTTTTTGGCCAAGTTTGCCAAAAATGACAAGGGGAAAACAAAGGCTGCTCTTCCAACCAAAACCAATCCCAGTAGAGTTGCACTGACCGTAATTGAGGTTTTTGGGCTGAAAAATGGAGGCGGCATAAGCTAAGAAAACTCTTACAAACAAACAGTACGCAAGATCGCAACTTAATTGCACAGCTCAGGAAAACAATATGCCAGTAATAATCATCTGTATATGAATATCCACAAACAACAATCACTGCGCACCTGTCACTTACGACACTCCACTTCTCAATGTCTAGCGCATCCATGCCAACATAAAGAAAAATGAATGTCTCAGCAACAAATGACAATGTTGCAAAGGTGTGCCTGTATTATTGTGGAAGATATAGTTCAATAAGAAAATTAAACAAGTACAATGGAAAGGGAAACAGCTAAAACATTGAATACTCTCAAATCTTTAGGCAATGTCATACTTAGTGGTAACTCTCGAGTTCTCTGTCACATTATGCCAGGTGTAGTGTGACATCACAATCCCACAGAAGAAAACCGTGAGGATACCACTTAAATAGAATAACTGCAAGACATCACTAGGGTTAGAAAGAAAGTCCAATCCAAAGATTCATGGGACTGAACTCCATAAAGTCGCTAAAAGAGAGTGCCAAGTTCAATAAGCTCCTTATAAGTTGTCGGAAACTTACTTCTGCCAACATGTATGATAGGTAAGCCATGAGCATCATGATCGCAACCTCACGATCAGTGGAGTGCCTGTTTTTGATCAGGGAATCAACATGAGATGAGCGTTATTAATAGTAAAGTTATCATATCCACAACCCCAAGTCATCATCTCAAATGATTTTTTTGTTAACTATCAAATCTACAAGGTAAATTACTAGAAGGTTTTTAATTTCATGATCTTGTTCATTGCGATAAACAAATCAGCTGTCAAGTACAATCTCTTAGAACTCTTTGGTAACATTTACTTCTCTTGTGAAATAATAACTAGCAATTTTATATGTAATATCTATAGGAGGCAAAATGACATTACGGGCGTTGTCACCAACCTTCCAAAATAGAGCTTCTTTATGACGTAAGCACTAAGCAGTCCAGCCTGCAGTAGAATAAAGATGTCTCAGTATTAAGCAAGTAAAAATATTTCAGAAGCTTAGATGCATATTCCTAGGGAGAAAGAAAGAGGAAGAAGACTCACTACAACTCCCAACACAGTGCTTGAGATAAACAAATAACCAAAATTCCCAATTAGCTGCAAAGCCACACTGGTGTTGATATGCGACAGGTCAAAATTCTGGACTGCATTGAAAAGCACCACAGATGTTGCATCATTTACAACACCTTCTCCAAATACTAGACTGTACAGTAATGGTGTCTCATCTTGACTTAACACCTGCAGCATCATAAATATTGCATCAGGCCTGAAAAGTTTGTCAGTGAGGATTTCAATAGCAAGAAGCTGCGATATGCACCTGCAATGTGCAAACAGAATCTGTCGCAGCAAAAATAGCTCCAATTGCTGAAAAACAAGTGCAGTTAGAAGCAGATATAATTAAAGAAAAAAGTAATGCTGTACTGTGTGTGTGTGAGAGAGAGAATGAGAAAGTTACCAAGATAATCTCCAATTGCGAGACCAATATCCATTTTCTGGAAGAAGGCGATAGCACCTGCCACAACGTTTAGAACATTGAAGTAACTTAATGTCATTTATATTTCTACAAATGAAACAAACGAGAATAAAAAAATCATAATATAGAATAATGCCAGATTTGTGCAGAAAGTTTTCTTATTCTGCTTCTTTTTGACTTCTAATTCTCTCTCCATTTCAAAAGTTTCCTACAAGACATAGAATTATTACCACGCAAGACAAGTAAAGATGGCAAAACAAATACAAGAACCAATTTTCAGTAAGTTGTTAATCATGCATGTATTTTCCTCCAAAAATAGTTTTATTAATTCATGGTAACATGATCTGAGATGTTACAAATCTGATGGTACACGAGAAATGGAGATGAACAGGAATTGAAAACTATACATCAAATGAAGTGTGCTTAGGTTTCCATCATGCTCCTTCACGAAAGCAATTTTTCTGCCAGTTTAAAAAGGAGAAAGGCTGACATTAAGCTCAGCCATAGTTGGTAGGAGCTTCAGTTATAATCTGTGCTTGTCGCATTAAAGACTCTCAACTTCACATGAAAGAGCATGCATGAACAAGCTCAAAGAGAGTTTTCTGTTTTCACACTGATGGGATTCAGTTAAAACCATAAAGATTGAAAGAGTAACTGAAAAATACAGGACAGTTAACAGGCAAGAGTTTCCTTCTTAGCGGGAATGGGTATCTATAGATTAGATGAACCAAAAAAGGTAGAAGGCCGTACCCAGTGATATGATAATGAAAGATATCAATGTACCAACAGCTCCAAACAGCATTATAGTCATGAAATTGCGAAAGAATTGTTTCTTTTTGACCTGGAACCTGTTAAATAGAATGAGCCAAGGGAATGGAACCCAAATCACCATATAGCAAATAATTACAGGTCTGTGAAACGAGGTAAAACAGATCTAAAGTTGAAAAAATAAAGGTAAATCACAGTATAAAAGTAATGTTGGCTCATAGGCGAGCACTTAAGGGTGCAAAAATGGAGTTCCATTCCCACTCAAAACACAAACACAGGAAAGAGAGTATCCTTTCACCTGAAAGTTTCATTGAGGACAAAACTGCAAACCTGTTTGGCATTACATGCTTTTGGAGTTTGTCTTAAAGACACCTTTCAGTTTGTCAATATTAATCCAAAAAAACTAAGGTGAGAGTTTCAGATCATCAGACCCATTTTGATACATATTGGGTGGTCTTGTTCTGCCCCGTGAATATGATTTTTAGAATGCATAAACACTGTGACCAAGTATAAAAAAAAATGAAGAGAACGACTAGAGGCCTTGATAAATAAAATTTACGGTGAACCAAATAACATTGTTCGTTTCACCAATTCACAATGGTTTCCCAAATTATTGATTTCATATTCTCAATCAACTCCACGTTGAAAATTGCATCTCGGTGTGCCCCCAATTGGTCAATTGCTTCTGCTACTGAGTTGTAATAATATAATGTAATTGTTTTCAAGGAGAAAAATTCACAATGCTCCTCAAGTCCCAGAATACAATCTTAATACAACTTGATCTCAAAAAAGAAAGCGTATGGTAGAAAGTATTTGACTTACCCAGCATTAAAAATGATTGGAGGAAGCAGATAAATGAAGAAAAGATCCTCGCTGAACACCAAAAGATGTGAGCTTGTCCCTCCACTTGTAAGTAGAATAAAAACTCCAGTGCCTACACCCTATCATTTAAGTAAGAAATAATAATTTTAAATGCTTGCAAATACCTCTAAAAACTTAAAATACACCAACCAAATCACAAATGGTGACCAGCAAAAACACAGCATAATGCATAGAGTACTTATACTTACAATTATGAGGGCAGTAATTGATTCATTCATCCAACGATTTTCCTCCAGTAGATGACCGATCACAATACATGCGCAAAGGAGCGTGACAAATAAGGTAATCGAGACCACTGAAGCGTGGTCAGAGGTTGACAGATTGTTCACCGTCTCTGTCATAGTTCCCGAGTCAAATACCACCTCCTTCAATACAAAAGTTTACCACACAATATTGGGAAGCTCGGCAGGTCTCTACGATATTTCGAAATTCTGGACCCAAGGATTAAAGCAATAACTTCAAATCAGCTCTAATGTGACAAAGATCCTCAATAAGGACTAAAGCATGCCTCTTGTAATTATTTAATATATCAATTAACAGAAGTTCTCAATTTCACGTTCATATTACAGATATGTGCACATGTTGATTCACAAAATGCATAAATTAGTAGTTATACACAAGATCACACATGGCATATGTAGTAACTACATCAAGACATGCTCAAGAATCAAAAATTTCTGCATAATCAATTCATTGATAAACAATCATAATTTGCATATTCTTGGAAAGATAAAGCATAAGAACATACAAAGAAACATATGGATAAACAAATAATTTGTGCTTATGCAACGAATATTCCTGGTAGATTCAACAAAACCCCATCACTTTGAGACATGCATGTCATAAGTAAATATGTCAATCAAAGTTTAAAAAAATCAAATTCACATGGATGTATTCAATGATTCCAACATACAGGTACGTGAACATTAACACATGACTCTATGTTCATCAACATCGGTTCCTGTTTACACTATAAAGCCAAGCTATCTAATTCTCGTACTGATTTTTTTCCGCATTATAGAACGTCCAAAATATACTGTATTTATTTTGCAATAACATTCAATTACTTTTGTTTCATTAAATTAACCAACAATTGCATTTGAAGCATATGACATTTACGTCTAAAGAGAGGGGAGGGCTTACAGGCGCATTCACAAACGCACGCACGTACAGAATAGATCAAAACACGACCAAAAAGAAAAAAAAATCCTGCATATTTACGTAATCAAATCCGAATCACGCGTTTACGGCAGCATGATTGCACAAATGAGAGCGAAACATACAAATACAAAACTTTCCGCATAACAACTTTTCTAAAGGCAGCGCAAATACCTGCGGAGTTCGAGAAAAACACATCAAACAAATTAGAAATCTGAACTCCACATGGGATCTCAGCTTTCAAACTCCAAATGCAAACTAAACTACCGATGAACAAATGCTATTCCTTTCGAAAAACACCTTTTTCTCAAAATATTCCTCTAACGCACTGAATCCAGCCAACCAGCTTAATACCGCAGTGAAATGGAATGGCAGCCAAACAATAAATACCAATCGGTTCTATTTCATCAACTTGCGCAATAAAAGAACGCAGAATTGTGAAAATTCAAATAAAATAATCTGCTTATCTTATTTCCAAATACAGAGAAGAAATTGAAGATTCAAAAGAAGTTTCTAGCTAAATCCGGAGTCTGCGGCAGCTATGAAAAGTTTCCTAGAATAATCTCCTGCATTAATGCTTACGAGAAAAATCTAGACAGAGAAAATGGTGGAACTCTGTGTAGTGTGGGAAAGAGAGGGAAAATCGACAAGGAAATGGAGGGTCCATGGAAGGAAACATATTTATAGGCACAGCTTGTGACAGTGAAAAATGAATGGAATCTGAATTAACAACAAGAAAAAAGAAAAAAAGAAAATACTTCAAAAAGTAATAACACGTGGAGTGATCGATGACCGTTGGTGGAGCCGAAGGGGGCCTGTCGATGATCCAACCGTTGGGTTTTCAGTTTTCTTTCGGTACAATCAAACAACTTGAAGTTATATTTAAAAGATGTAATTTTAATTTGCCCCAAATTATGCTAGGTTTTACTATTTTACCCATCTAATCTTGAATTGTTCTACTTATTTCACCCTTCAAACTTTACAAATTATTACACTTAGTCTATAATTTCTAAATGGACCCTTTAACTTTTATGTTTATTTTATTTTGTGATCTCTAAAAATGATATTATATTGTAGCTTAGGTTTATTGATGAAATTTACTATTATTTGATATTATTTATATATTGGCTAAAGATGAAGAAATTTTAAGACAAAATTGATCCAAAATAATTGTTCGAGTGTAATAACTACAGACAATCCAATAACAGTGAGTAGAGCTGTAAAAAAAAAAAGCCCGGCCCGATAATAGGGCCGAGGTGGGTTGCGATTTTGCAAGCCCTAAAAGAGTCGGGCCTATTTGGCCCGTCCCATTAGGCCCGAAACGGCCCAGTCGGCCCAAAACAAATCATGTGTATTTTTAATACATGGGTTGTGTTGAGCTCCCCAAAATAGCGGCCCAAAGAAGAAACTTGAGCTGGGCCCTACCGACAAATTGACTCTAACAAAGTGAGGGGTAATTTGAAAGTTATAGGCCAAGTTCAGAGGTAAAGTAGAACAATTTAAAGTTAAGTGGACAAAGTAAAAAAATACGCATAGTATGGAGGACAAATTAAAATTACCTCTATTTAAATAGCATCGTGGTATTGGAGAACTTTTAAATTTGAGGGGTGTGATTTATCTATTAAATTAATCTACCCTATATATTAAAAAAGTGAATTTTGAGATTGTGATTGGATAGGAGACTGAAAAAAGATGATGAAAGTTGATTTGATATAAAACAAGTAAAATAATGATTGGATATGATTGCTAGTTAGAAATGTGTGAGTGGGTTTATAGTCGACTTTGTGGAAGAATATGCAATAATGATTTAGTTGTTTTTGGAGAAGTGTGTAGATGTGATTGATAAGAGAAAAAATAAAAGTGAATGAGTAATGATTTTTGAAAAATTTCATAAGTATTCACATTTTGGGTAAAAATATTTATCTAGCGGAACAAAAATAAAATTTTTGATAAGCAATCGCTACCCTAACGGACCAAAACCGTTAGACGGATCCCAAATCCGACCAATGATATTTTTATTTTATTAGCAGGACCGTATTAATAGTCCCTCTAAAAAGTATTAGTACATAGTTCACTTAAATGAATTAGTTTTTGTAATAGTAGACAATGATATAATATCACGAAAAAAAAAAAAAGAAAAGTATTAGTAGTCCTTTAAAAAGTATTATTACATAGTTCAATTGAAAATATTTAATAGAGGAAAAACACTAAACCCTCCAAACTATGCGATTTTTTGCACTTTACCATATAAACTAATTTCTTTTACACTTTACCATACAAAACTATACAAGTTTTGCACTTTGCCCTATAGCGGTCATCGGTGGAATATTCTCCGAATATTCCAAGACGTGCCCTCCACGTGAGGGCAAAACCGTCTTTGCCAAAAATTCTAGCAAAAATAGTTACACTTTACCATCCGAACGTTATTAAGAATTTCACTTTGTCATCCGAACTTTGCGCAATTTTCACTTTGCCATATCAATTTAAGAAAATTAAAAAATTATGTGTATATACATTTATTTATCTTATTTACTACATAAAAATCACAAAAATAAGTTTAAACCATATTGTGAGTGAATCGAAATAGAAAGTTTAGCATATACCAAATTTACTTTTATATTATATATATATATATATTCTCGTACATATTACTTATTTTTGTATTATTATTTATTTTTGCATACTAAAATTAAAAATTATGAATATATATTATAATTATGATTACAATATTTATTTACTTTTCTTATTATTATTTTTTTTTTTGCAAAATTTTGATTTATCAAGTACCAACCGAAATACGTAAAAAAGTATGGTAAAAGTTTGAGCCGAATCGCTTATTTTGGTACAATATTCAAAGACATGATGCGATCGAATTTTTTCTCTGTTCAATTATGGTTTTTATTCGTTCACCAAATACCTATTGAGTTTAACCTCTACTTGTAAGAGTACGAGAGCAATGTAGTGTGATAATCGACCAAAGTTATCTCACAAGAAAATATTAGTCAAGCGTATAATATTTGAATTTATAAAAAATATAAATAATTCTTTAACACTATAATCAACTTTTGAATATGCAATTAAGAATTGAATTAAGAATTAAAAGTATATCTAAAGCAACATCACATTGGAAAATGAGATGAAATCAATATAAAAAATGTCTAAGCCTCATAACAATTCAAAGATGTTACCACCAAAAACAATATGATATCAATGATATATGTACCTACCTTAATCATAAACCTAAACCCTAAAATAATACCTTTGATAGTATATTTTACTAAAGTAAATATTAATTAAAATTTTCTTTTATGAATAAAATTTTAAAAAAGATAAATAAATGTATATACATATAATTTTTTTAATTTTATAAAATTGATACAACAAAGTGAAAATTGTGCAAAGTTTAGATGACAAAGTGAAATTCTTAACAAAGTTCAAATGGTAAAGTGTAACTACTTCTGTTTAGATTTTAGACAAAGACGGTTTTGCCCTCACATGGAGGGCACGTGTCGGAATATTCGAAAAATACTCCATCGGCGATGACTGCTATAGGGTAAAGTGAAAAACTTGTATAGTTTGTATGGTAAAATGTAAAGAAAACTAGTTCATATGGTAAAGTGCAAAAAATCGCATAGTTTGGGGGGTTTAGTGTTTTTTCTTCTATTTAATAACCCCCTAAAAAGTATTAGTTTTTTCAGTAAAAAGTATTAGTAGTCCCTAGAAACATATTAGTAGTTCCCTTAAAAAAATATTAGTTTTTCCCTTAAAGGTTTTCAGTATTTCTCTTGAAAAGTATTAGTTTTTCTAATAAAATGTATTAGTAGTCCCACTGAAAATTATTAGTAGGTCCTCTAAAAAGTGTTAATATTTCGCTAAGTCACCGGATTGTTCGGCCGTTCGGTCGGGTAGGTCGATTGGATCCATCTAACCGTTAGACCGTATAATAAAAGACTATCTTAAATTTAAGATATATATGACGGATGGGGGCTTGGGGTTTAGATATTGAATAATCATAATTAATTCAATAAACAAAATCTATGTTACCTAGTGATTTACATTAATTTTTGTTGGTGGTAGATTTTGGAAATTATTTGTATCTTTGGATTTTTGAAAATTTGTAAAGGGACTGAAAGAATGGAAAGGAGAGCTTGTGGTCGTGGTTAATTATTAAAAGCAAAATTGGAAGTGCTTTTTCGGGTAAATGTTGGGAAAAGATTCAACCAAAATCCCTTAAGGCCAGGGCGTATCTATGTGCAAACTTGGGGTACATTTGTACCCCCAAATTAGAAAAATACAACAATATTTTTTAGTTAAAAATTAATAAATAATAAAATTGTACCCCAATTTTTACAAAAAGAAATCATGGCAAAAGTCAAAACCTACAAAACTAAAAATATAAAAAAAAAATATCAATATTGTTACCAAAACTATATTTTGTTGTCTCTTATTTTCTTAATTACTATAATTATTTCTTTTATATATGTGTATTAATTTTTCATGTACGGATACATGATCAATTTTTATAAAATTTAAATATTGTTCATTTGTAGGACTTTAAATATGAAACAATATTTATATGTATATTTTTTTAATATCGATCGTACCTCCATTCCCAAAATTTTGGATTCGCTAACGCTTTAAGGCTTAAACGTCTTTTTTTGTTAATCTTAATATTAACTTTTTGTTTCCTTAAAAAAATTTAAGGTTTTGAATTTTAGATTCTCAACAATTATGGGTAATGTTTATATATTCATCACCTTTAATAATCTTAGGGATAATTACAAAAGACCCCTCAGGTTTGGACTAATTACAAAAAAATCCAGAAATATTTTAAAAATACAAAAAAAACCCTCGTATTTGATTCTGCCTTAAATTTAAAGGGTTAACTGTAATATTTCTAAAATTATCAGGAGAGTTTTGAAATAATATTTTTGATTATGAATGGGAAAAATATAAGAGAAATCAAACCTCAAGAGTTTTTTATTTTTTTGCAATTTCCAAAAACCGTGATTTTTTTTAATTAACCCAAATCTCAAAGATTGTTTTTTTAATTATCCGTAAATCTTATGTGAAAGTTGATCTTTCATTTATACTTTCCACTGAGAATATCAGCAAGACTTTTCAAGTTGACTAATCACTTGAAAAGCCTTAAAAATTAACGATAGTTTTTATTGGATAGTGATACATGAGTCGATGATATAACTTGTTCAATAAATTCCAAAAAGAGAAGGTAAAAGCATGATGGATAATAGGATTTGGAAACATCTAAAAGGCAAGGGGTGTCCTTTATGATTTATTGACCCTTCACAGCTAAAGTAAAATGAGATCTATAATCTATTAGCTTAATTACAAAACCTTCTATTTTAGCTGTAAACAAATTATACCAGTTCCCAAATATTGCAATAAAAGAGTTGGAGGGTAATGTACCAGATATGTAATAGTCACTGGGGTTGATAAAGGGTTCAATAATTGTAACGCCCCAGTTTGATCATGTTATTTATTTTCGATCTGATACGTTTAGTTGATTATTTTACTTTTATTCAATTCTAATTTTCTATCTTCTATTGTTAAAGTTTTGATTTGATCAATTGAACGTTTTTCACCAAACTCCTTCGACACAACCCGTTTGTGCAACAAGTAAAAATCCATTATGCAATTGCATACTCCAGATTAGTTGACATTGTGATTGGACAAAAAAAAATCATTTGCGTTCCCCTAGAAAAGCTTTTTCCTTTCCTAAAATGCGATTATTTATAAAATTTTCAAAAGATATATTATTCACCTATTTGAATTTTATTATTTCTCTCACCAATTATTCTACTCATATTCTTTTGGGGAAAACCCATCAATCACCAATAATTACATTACATTTCTTTACGAATTCATTATTCATTGCACACATATTTAATCACAAACTATATCTAATCATTTCACTATTTCTACATCGCATCAATTATTATCATTATATTTTCATCTCGCATGCAATCACAATATCACTCTCAAAATCCACTACAAGAAAAAACTAGTTTACCTACAGAAAAATCTGTAGGTAAGTATTAAGAAAATTGTAAAATATAGGTAAAATCATTGTAGGTAAAATATTTACCTACAGAATCTAAAATTGTTGGTGAATACCTACAGAAAATCTGCCGGTAATTGAAAAACCGTCGGTAATTTGTCGGTATAATTTGGGAAAAAATAATAGTTTTTATTCTGTAGGTAATTGTAAATTTAGTAACAAAATCATTTATGGCCAGTAAATTCTCACAAGAATTGGAATTTTCTTGTAGTGATTCATCATTTTTCTTTCAATTTTTTTTGTCACTATTCTTTGACAGAAAAAAAGATCAAATTGAAATGATATCAAATCGCAACCTGAAAGCCTATTTGATTTCATTTTCAAATTCATTTACATGTGTTCAAAGTTTTTTTTTAGTACATATCCCGGGAGGAACGACGGCCTAATACGAGGGCATGTGTCCCCATAATTTCCCTCCTTTTTTAGTACTTATTATATATTTTTAAATATATACTAATTAGGTAAATAAAAAATACACCCTCATTAATTGTTTTTTATGTAGCTTAGAATTGTATTTAGGGATAATTACAAAAACTTTGCGATTTGGGGTAATTATAAAAAACCCAGAGAAGTTTTAAAATTACAAAACACCTTCTGAGGTTTGATTTTATCTTATATGTAAGGGGGTAATTGTAATATTATTACAAACGTAATGAGACGTTTGAAATGTTTTTGCTTATGAAAGAGTAAATATAATACGTAACCAAACCTCAAGAGTATTTTTGTAATTTTTGTAAATATAATTACAAGTATTTTGTGCCCCGTTGTAAAAAAGTCCGTGATCCGTCCTCGGTGGGAGGAGGAGGACCGGTGGGAATCGTGAGAATGAGTCTTAACCACTGACTACTATCCGATTCATTTTTTAGCGTTTTAGAGTTCAAACAATTTTCAATATATATTTTTTTGCATAAATATAGAAATATATTTGAATGAATAATATTTAAATACATAGTCGATAAATTCGAAAAAATATAATTTCTTTTTGAAAAATCGAAAAAATATAAATATATTTTTTTTGATCGGTATAAATATTTTTGAATGATAGTAGATATAAGCAGAGGCACTTTTTTGTACGTTATTCACATGATAATTGAAGGTTGGGTTAGCAGTTAGCAGGAGGATCACGTATTTTGGTTTGTCCTCTTTTCAGGTGTGTCATTATCACAAGGCAGAAAGAAATGGATGTTGAGAAGACAGTTGTCCAAGACATTTTCAGGTTAGCTGACAGGTTTCTATTGAATTATATTGAGTTGTCTGCTCATCTTCTGCTATTAAAAAAGTTGATCCACAAATGATGTGACCAACACAAAGTTTCAAATAATGATTTTATTTTTTTAATAGTAGAAGAAGGTTGGGATAAGATATCCTTTTTCTTTGAATCTTATTTTTCTGCTGGAATAATGATAAAAACAAATTTGGATTAGAGACGAATTTTGAGAGTGAGATTAGATATTAGATTAAAATGTAATGATGAAAGCTATTTGATATAGAAATAATAAAATAAAAAGTGAATATGCCTAGTGGTTGAAAATGCAAGTGTGTGAATTGTAAAATTCACCAGAAATTATAATAACTGGTGATTTGATAGTTCATATGAAAAAAACGAGTATGAAAAAATTGTAGCGTGTAGATATTTCGAACTTTTAGAGTATAGATGTGATCGCAGATATAACCACATGCATCAGAGTGAAAAGAAAAAGAAGCAAGACACAAGATGCAAAAATTTATCTACAAGCCAACAAGCTTGTAGATGTGCCAGTAGGGCGAAACTTTCCACTAGTAAAACTGTTTGATTCCTTATACAATGAATACTAAAATCAACTAGTAGAAAATCAACGAAAACTCCTATCTAGAGTGGATCTAATCTTTGTAGTACAACTCATCCAACAATAGGTGTGTACGAACTTCGTTTATCACAATACTAAAAACTGTGGATGGAAATAAGCTAACAAGCAAATCGGCAGACTGAATGTTATCACTGGATGTAGTCACATCCGAGATCGCATTCAGGTATCTCTTGTATATTTTTCGTGTCATGAATGAGCTCGTCGTTCTCTCTATTATAGGCATCCAAGAGCTCTCAAAGAATCATAATAAACATGGAAAAAAGATATATACAAATATATGACAAGTATATCACTTATGTTAGGAAACAAGATAAATATCAAAGAGTCGTAATATACATATACCATATCAATATGAAATCTTTCGTAATCTATTTATAACCTATTCTTATCATAAGTCTAGAAAGGCAAAATATATAAAAACTCAATCCTATATTTTGGAAAATATTTTAGGTGTGTAAAACACACCCTAACAATTTTTCTTTTTGCCTTTTCGGACAAAAATACATATCAAGCACAAAAAAAAATCAAACTCCCGAATTGTATTCGAATAATGCTAAAACAAATGTAATCACATTTAAGACCACATTTAAAACTCATAAAAAATAATAACAAGTCAAGTTTATCAAGCAACCAAAAACAAAACCAATATCCCTAACTAGATAATTGTTTCAATACAGCGGACTTAAAATTTATACAAATCATCAGATTCACATTAGCATCCACCATTCGCCTTGTCCTTCGAAATCAAATTGAAGTCCTTCATCTCCTTCGCCATTCGGCTTGGGCAACAACAATGAGTCGGAGTATATTCAGATTAACTCCCCAACAACAATGCCAGTCCAACTTGTTTTCTCTCCCCGCCGTAAAGCGAGCGAGATGGTTTGCGGTTGATTCGGAGAGCAATAAAGCGATCAACTGCATTTGCTCTCGGGAAAAGCCAATCGGACTCGTAAGAAAGCCGCGAAACAGGACCAGAGGGAATGTTAGGAGAAATATGACCCGGGATGTGAGCAACATCCGGGACTACATCCGGAACGGACTTAGGACCGGGGATCTCTGTAGTAGTGGGAGAATTTGTGATAAGGGTTTCGGGAGCGGGAGGTGCATCCCCCTGGATACATAAGAGTAAGATCCATAATTTTGCTTTTGGATCACAACAATGGATGGGAGACAATAAAGAAACCAGTGCAAGTGTAAACCTTTCATCCGCTCGAGGCTCAAATTCTTGTGACACGAATTTTGTAGATGAGGTGGCGAATAGCGCCCATGTCATAGAATGTGTATCCGCAAAAAAGTTACCTCATCAAAAACAGCTTCCTAAAATTGAAAGGCAAATCCTTTCCAATTTAGTATAAGACCCGAGCATCGTTTTGGTCACAATGGAGTTGTTTGAGTAGAGACCAATTTGCACAACAAATTTTATTCGAAACCCATAGAATGAAGTAAGTCGAGTAGAGGGAAGCTTATGAGGTTGTCTTTGGCCACTTGTCTTCGATTCCACAGTTCAAGAATCGAGTCATCTCATTGAAATCCGTAGGAACATCACATTCCTCAAAGTCGAAATATCAAAGTACTCATTGATCATAGTGGGATTGAAATTGTAAATCATGTTTCGCACAAACACCTTCCCATACTGGGAGACCGCCTTGTAGTAATCCTTGGGGATAGGTTAGCATAAAATTCACAAAAGCAGTGTCAACATATGGGAGTGCGGTGTAAGTTATGGTAAGCAAATTTCATTCAATAAAAATTGATTCAGTTAAACGAGCAAAGTGATCTAAATTTTGACATCTCTCCTCAACAAAGTTTCAAGCAAGCAAAGCATGAAATTTGTTAAGAGTGCATATAGTATAAAAAGTCTCGAGAATAAGCTCTACCTATTTCAAACTATGGGTCGGATGTGTCGCCGATAACATCATATCTTTCTCTCAGATTCCGCTTGACCACCTTCCTGTCTTTCTTGTGAATCATCGCATCACCTACTTCATCAATTATAGATCGTGAATCGCCAACAGGATCGGTTTCTTTGGTGGCATCAAAATCATCATCATTGGAGTTATCGAATTCGGACCTGGATTTAGATTGTTCGGATGTGGTGAGATGTGCCCACATCCACCCTAGCATTTTTCTTCTTTTTGGCTTTCAATCATTTGAGTGAGAGAAACATCGTCATCATTTGCCTGGTGAACTGCGTCCTTCCTCGAGCCCTCGCTCAACCACATATTGGTTGACATTATCTTCTTAATTGCTAAAATCCACACGGGTATATGAGCCTCATCTCCCTATTTTGGAAGTACCACCAACGTCTTTCTTTTGCTTTTTACCGTAGTTTCAGGAGATGAATCGATAACTCAAAGTTTGTAAGAGAGTAACCCTCGAGACATTTGGACCTTCGGACATTGGGGTTCCTAAGAGGTCCATGCACAGTTTGAATCACTTCAAAATTAGGAGGATCGTCAACATCTATTTTATTCTCCTTTTCCCCAAGGAGAACTGCTAGTGCATCCTCTTGAAGCAGAACATGAATGATTGCAGAGGGAGGAGGATCGGAAGGAGAAGGAATCACAGTGGGATAAAGGTTTTCTCGGTGGAGAAGAACCCATACCTATATATGGAGATGGATTTGTTCGATCTTAACAACTTGATTGTGGTTGTATCCATTATAGTAATAGGTGGCTACGAAGATGGAGAAGAACTCGAGCCCAAATTTGCTTCAGGAGAAGAGAAGGTTGCAGAATCAGACCCAGGACTCTGAACAACTTCTTTGGTCGGATTATTTTGGGAATCTTTGTCAGAGGAGGGTGTTGTGTCAGATGTGGTTGCATCTCCGGACAAGATGTGGAACAATGGTGTCTGCCATGGGTTTTTTAGAGGTTGGGCTCCCAGAATCTTGTGATGAAGATGATGATCGTGAAAATCTTTCACTAAACTGCAAGTGCACAATGTAACTAGCAAATAGTAGCGAGCAAGATCATATTTTTCCGGGATTGAATACGAAACACTTAGGCTATAGTAAATCTCGTATTCCAATATTATTGAAGTGTCTGAAAATCACAAGTTTATTTATTATCTAATCTTAAATTATAAAGTTAAAGTAAAATATCAAAAATTATAAAAACCCGAACTCCAAAAGTTTTCAACAAATACGAAAGCAATCTTAGACACATAATATGAACATGCTTCTTCAATATTAAATCCAATCAATATTTCATCAAAATCAGTTTATCTGTATATTTGGGTTCAATTCCTAAATTAGTTTATTCCCCCTCCCGAAGCAAATAAGCAGTCGATTAATACCAATTAATAGCATCCCTACTCAATAATTAATATCAACTCCCAAAAAAATCTTTGAATTGAAATACTCCCCACAAACAGTTATAAACCTCCCGACTCTATACCCATTTATATCTTAATTTAATTTTTACTTGCTAGAACTCATCTACAGAATTATAAACTAACAAATATGACATAAAAATTATTGGCCAAATAATCTATAATTTTGATTATGCCCTAGACCGAATGATTAGCCCAACATATTTGACAACAAATTCATAGACAAACTTGAAATCAAATAGTTTGATATCGTTTAAGTACAAACAAGAGATCCAAACTAAAAAGATAGAACCCATCCTTGTCAGGATGGATCCTCTTTTATAGCCTTGGAACCCTTGTGCTTCCATAGATATGAAAGGTCTTGTAGTGTTCTTCGTATATTTGCCTTTTCTCTTAGAAGATCAGTAGATTTGTGTAACCATAGTATATTTTCTAATGTAAGATGATATATGAAGTTATAATTTCGCCCAAGTCTTGGTCCCCTTTATATAGGTTCTTTGAGAGATCACTGGTAGAATTCGACGAGATTAGGAATAAAAATAAGATGCATAGCAACTCACAAGGCCGTGTGATTCCAAAATGATCCGACCATGCAATATGTTTTTGTCTCTATTTTTTGACACGAACATTTCACATGATCGTTTCATTTGACACGGTCGTCGCGTGTGATTCGTCTATGAAATTCTTCCTCGAACAAGTCGCACGAACGTGTAAAAACACACGAATACGATTCACACGGCCCAACCATGTAACTTGTTTTTCTTAGTTTTCTTCGTACATTCAATCGTCTCTTCGCATTCGTCATTGTTGTCCGGGCCTTGAATCGATATATCCTCATTTTAGCTACGTTTCTGTAAAAAGTTACAAGAATACGTTGTATCATGTTCTTCTAAGAAAACCAAGTAAAATACACTATATATACATGCAAATGCATCAAATATATATCAAATTAAACCCTAAATGCACGTATATTTTACACGTATTAGATGATGATTTACTTGACTGCCAAAAAGTTTTTTGTTGAAACCAATCCCTAGCCATGAGAGAGAGAATATCTGAGAGACAAATTTCAAACCACGTAAAAACTTTGAAAAATGTGAGAAGACACTTGATGACCTACACATATATACGGATGAGAGAGACGTCATAGTAGGGCATGAAAATCAAGGCAACTAAGTGGAGAAATTTTGGATATGGTATGCAATCTCTTTCAACCGAAAATATGTAACCCAATTAAAAAAATAACTCTAGTTTAAAAAGTGTTCAAGTAAGAATAAATTGTGATAAGGAAAGTATGATTAAATCTGATTCTCCTGATCCTCTAAATCGTGTTCAACTCACAAAAATATTTCCATCAAGAATTTCTAATGATCAAGGAAAGAATAATTTAATTCTCAAATTATATATGGTAACCAAATCTCAGATTTTAGCCAATCATCACCAGAGAATACAATCCCTAAAAATATGCCTATAAAAGAGGAACAAAAAAAAAAAAAATCACACACAAGAACTGTTATGGAATGTAGCAGTGGATATAGTTACAGATGTCGTCACATCCTGACTCACACATGTACTTACAAATTCAATGAATTACAATCCGAAATCCCATATTATCAAATTTTTTGAGTTTCATGTAATTTTTCAAGACCTATGAAGGATTTAACCAGTAGGTTGCTTTCACACAAATCCAAATGTAGCTCCTTTTTCACATGATTATACATTTTGAACAATTAAACGCTCATAAAAATTAGTCACAAGGAACAGCTTCACACTATGGTTAGGTAGTTGTTTCCTTCAAAGGTCTCCACACATGGTCAAGACCTTATTTAAAACTCAGCCGCCACTGGGAAAAATATCATTTTTGTAATTTGGATAGCTCAACTCACACCGGTTTTCCAAGTAAAAATCATATGTGACTATTTTGAAACATTAATCCATTTGATACAACCATGCAATATGAGCCTATTATGTAGAGATAACTAAAAAAATCAAAAAAGAAATATAGGAGAGAAGATGTCACGCCCCAAACGGGACGCGACGACGATCCAGAACTTAAATACAAATAACCAAACAGTCTAGACGAATATCATCGAGAACCCAATGAAACAGAGTCAATAGCAGCGGAATAAAGAACAAGTACAAATTACAACTTACAGTCCACAATATCCATAATCCAAATTACATACCCGATATGATCTAAAGAAAATAACTTAAAAGTCAAAGGGTCCTACGCCCTTCAATTACAAACCGGCATGAAAAGAAATACAAGAGTCCAACAACAAACGCAAGAAAGGAGTCCAACAACAACAACAAGAAGTAGTAAATCCAACAAGCGGAGTACAAGGGCTCAATCCGTGGTCGGTTCAGCATCTTCAACGAAGTCCTCATCTAAAGGTTAGAAAACAGGTGGGGATGAATTCACACACAAGTGTGGCGCAATATACAGTTAGTGCGAGAAAACAGTTATATGAAAACGCGTGAGTATGATGCATGAATTCACACACAGTCCACAAGCGTCGTGATAAATATATTTAAGTAATATACTTATACAGTTCAAGAAAACAGTTCATGGTCACACATGCACTATGTGATTGATCCAAGACGGTAGATTGCGTGCACGGAAATGTAACGCCAATCCCATGCAAGGCAAATAATGGTTGCGTCACGGATTTATAATGCCAACCAATGCAAAACAAGTAGCGGTTGCGTACGGATTTGTAGCGCCAACCAAACGGGTCCGATAACTCGAATCGTGTGGATCGAGATAAGCGATTCCTTCGTTCTTCCTTGTAACTCCCCGGGCGGGATGGTCCAAGACCGGTCACCTTATCGCTCCATAGGCAAAGATAAAATCCACAGTGGAGCTTGCAAGGCTCGGATCTGTCATAATAATGATTATACCTCAAGTACTACGACCCGCTTCCCTTGGACACTCCGTCCCCGGTTGGATTAGGACGATAGGGGAAGAGTGGAATAGAAAGAGCCGCCGGTTGCCCATCCCCGACGATCCATTCCGATCGTGAGCTCGACACACCAAGTTGACTCAGCAGAAAGTAAATACAAGTACAGCAGTCAACAGCAATGAGTATCATTGATTCGGGGAAGTTTAGGAAATTTTTTGAAAAACGCGAGTGGCAATTATGGCGTTGGTGGAGTTATTTGGATGAAGATGATTATCGGAAGGATAAGCCATCTTTGATATCTTGAAATATTAGATGGAACATAAGTCCCGTTATAGATTCAAAACCGCAAGACGAGGAAGTCGCCCCGCGATCGGGTATTAATCGGTCGAATCGGTCCGGTAAGTCAAGGGTTTTTGAGAAAATAAAATACTTTAATTAAATCTCCAAGTCAGAGGGTCCAGGGCTATTTTAGTAAAATAGAAAATAATTTGAGTTAGGTCCTTTATAAAAGAAAATTTACAATTTAGCCCCGTATTGTAAAAACCAAAACTTTTGGGGTTAAAAATTGAATAAATAAATATCCCGACTTTGAAACATTATGAGGTCAGTTCATAAATTCTCCAAAGTTTTTAGAGATTCATGTTTTAAAGTTTTGAGGTCGAGTTTTTCTAAAATTCTCACATTGACCCCAAATTTGTAAAAATTGCCAATTCGGACCTTAAGTTTAAAATAAACGGAACTCACAAACCGGAAGGGCTTTTAATGTGATTCCAGTTGGAAAATGTCACTAACGTTAGTAGGATATTGGGACAAAATCAGTTTTTAAAATAAATAAGTGTAGGTTCTTTAACTTTTGAAAATATCATTTTTGTCCTATTTTGAAATAATTGCCTTTAAGGCTTTTTAGGGGTCCAATTTTGTCCGAATATATCATTTTTGTCCTATTTTGAAATATTTTGACTTAGAAAAATGAGAGAAAAATTAAAGAGAAAAAGAATGAGATAAGAAAATTGGATAGACTACACTTTACCTTGTGTAGTAGGTGATTTGAAACTAGTTGAAGCTTCAAATTTGGAAATTTTGGTTCAACTCCAAAATCACCTAAGGTCAGCCCCTATTTCTCAAAAATGAAAAAGGGGTGTTAAAATTTGAAAAAAATAGAAGAAGGAAGAGGAAAGAAGGGTTCTAGTGTCCAATTCTTACCTTGTAGTCCAAAATTCTCTACTAATTCTTCTTCAAGTCTTCAAGTTTCACCACCATGCATGCATGTCTCCAAGTGGTCTTCTAAGTACCTCAAAATCCAAAATATACCTTAAGTTAAAAGAAGAAGGTGATGAGTAGTAAGAATTTAAGTTGAATTGAGGAGTGAAATTTCTTACCTTGAGAAAGGGGGTGTTCGAATTTTTGAGTTTAAGTGGTAAGATTGTTTGTTTTGGTTTAGATGTTTGAAGAAAGAAAAGTATGTTTGATGTTAGGAAGAAGATGTTCTTGGAGTTATGAAGATGGGTTTGAAGATGTGAAGGACTTGTGTTTGAATATTTGAAGATATGAAGAAGTGGTACTTGAAGATATGAAGAACTTATGTTGAAGATTTGAAGATGTGAAGCGTTGGTGTTTGAAGGTTTGAAGATATGAATGAATTTTGTTTGAAGATTTGAAGATGTGAATGAGGTTAGAGAGAAGTTAGAGAGAAGGAGGAGAACTTATGTTGAAGATTTGTTGGTGTTTGAAGGTTTGAAGATATGAATGAATTGGCCGCCCAAATGGGGGGGAGAGGGAGAGATTTTTTTGTTTAATTTGTGTCTTGTAATTTGTCTCTTGCATGGAGACAATTAGACTAGTCAAAGTATGGGCAAGGTATGAAAAGAGAAGGAATGTTGGAAGACTCCAACATGTTGGGAAAAATAGTAATAAAGAATTGATGTATGAGATGATGTGTATAATATTTGAATTAATGGTATAACTATACACAAGATGACTAATATAAGGTGTAAGTGTACAAGAGTTGGATGATATTTCTACTCCAAAAATCATCACCATGGTCGCCCACTATAAGGGTATTATGGTAATTCCATTTTTTTGTCCCAAATTTGATGATAATAGATGAAATATATCAATCTCCAAAATAATTAGTGATTTCCTTGATCACTTATAAGTCTCATGATCACTTAATCTAAATCAAAATCTTAATTCTATAAGGTAAAAGTCTCTAAAATAAACAGTCTCTTAAAATCTAAGGTGACTAATAAATACAAAAATAGTAATAATGATCAATCAAGCGATCATAAATGTGAAATAGAATTAATAAAGATCATGATCACAAGTAATTAAATAAAATGAAATAAAATACAAAATATATATATTATTAATATTTATCCGTCAAAGTGACGCGGTAAAATAGTCGATCAATTACATAAACGACAATAAGAATCAATTATAAGCTCGGAAAAATCGGGGTTTCACATCCTCCCCTCCTTAAAAGAATTTGGTCCCCAAATTCTCTTGTAATAGTTCGGATATTGATTCCTCATGTCTTCTTCCATCTCCCACGTTGCGTCTTCGTCTCGGTCGTGGTTACCGCCACACAACCTTAACCATCGGAATCTCTCTTACGCAATTGTAGTATCTCACGATCAATGATCCGGATCGGCCTCTCGGTGTAGGATAGATTTTCCATTAGAGGAGGAGTATCTTGAGTGATGATGTGTTCGGGATCCGGTTGATACTTCTTCAATGTCGATCGTGGAATACATCGTGTATTCCCGCATATGGTGGGTAACTCGAGTCGGTAGGCTAACTTCCCGATCCTCTCGTAAAATCTTGTAAGGTCCAACATATCTCGGACTCAACTTGCCCCATTTCTTCTCGGATTGATCAATCCTTTCCGTGGTGAGAGTCTCGAGAAACACTTCATCTCCGAATTCAAATTCCAAATCCTTTCTTCTCTTGTCCGTAACTCTTTTGGCGCTCCGAGTCATGCGAATCCGCTCTTTGATCAGCTTGACCTTCTCCATGGCCTCCCGGACTAAGTCGACCTTTAGAATCGAGGCTAATTTCGTTTCTCTTTCGTAGTCCATTGGTCATCAATCTCCCGGTGTAGTGGGGATCTACATTTTCGCCCATATAATGCCTCGTAGGTGCCATCCCAATCGTGGCACGATAATAAGCTGTTATTGCAGGCGAATCCTCGGCTATTGGTAAGTGCGAATCCCAACTTCCTTGAAAATCCAATGTGCGGCTCGCAAAGATATCCTCAAGGGTTTGAATTGTTCGCTCGATCGCCCATCGGTTTGTGGATGTCTTCTTTGTCTTTGAAACTCGCCGAGGTACCCAATTCCTCGTGCAAGCACTTCCAAAACTGGAGACAAACCTCGGGTCTCTCGTTGGATACTATGTCGACTAGTACTCCATGCAGTCGAATGATTTCTGATATAAACAGTGCAAGTTTCGCAAGCTATCGTTTTCTTGATGGGTAAAAAGTGTGCGATTTCGGAGTCGGTCTCACGACTACCCAAATAGCATCATGGCCTCCTCTAGTCCTTGGTAGATCCGTCACGAAGTCCATCGTTATGTGTTCCCATTTCCACTGGGAATTCTCAATGGTTGTAGTAAACCGGATGGTCGTTGGTGTTCGCTTTTACTCGTTGACAAGTCAAACATCTACAACGAACTCCGCTTACCTGGTTCTTCATGTTTACCCACCAATAACTCCGTTTCAAATCCTTATACATCTTGTTTCCTCCAGGATGTATAGTGTATTTTGAACGGTGTGCCTCTGCCAGATTCTATCCCTAACTGCTCGTCATTTGGTACACAAACTCGATTCCAAAATCTAATAACTCCATCTTCGTGTACCAAGAATTCTGATCTTTCTCCTTTAAGTATCTTTTCCTTCAGTTTTTGAAGATGTGCATCTTTCTCTTGTGCTTCTTTGATCTCTTTCAACAGATCGGGTTTAACCGAAATGTTAGCACATGAAATCGAGTATTGGTTCTCGTCGATTCTAATTACTCGTTCTTCTAATGATTCCCACTCTCGAATCATAAGTCCGGCTAAGCTCGCCTTTCGCTAGAGAGCGTCTACGACGTTAGCTTTCCCGGGATGGTATTGAATATCAAAGTGATAGTCCTCAATCAACTCCATCCATCTCCGTTGCCTCGATTGAGGTCTTTTGGGAGAATAGGTACTTCAAGCTCTTATGATCCGTGAAAACCGTGAATATTGCTCCGCAGAGATAGTGTCTCTCTATTTCTTCAACGCGAACACTATCGCCGCCAATTCCAAGTCATGCGTTGGATAATTGGCCTCATACGGCTTGAGCTTTTGTGATGCATAAGCGATAACTTTTCCTTCCCGCATGAGCACTCGCTCCTAGTCCTTCTTTTGATGCATCACCTGTAGACGATAAAGTTTTCTGTTCTCCTTTGGAAGGGCTAAGATTGAGCCGTAGTAAGTCGTTTCTTCAGCTCTTGAAACTCGCCTCGCATTTGTCATTCCACTCGAACTTGACTTGCTTCAGGTTAGTCGAGTGAGTGGTCCGCTATCTTGGAGAAATCCTGGATAAATCTTCGATAATATCCAGCTAGTCCTAGAAACTCGATTTCGTTACTGCACTCGGGTTGTTTCCAATCAACCACCTGCCTCGTATCTTGAAGGATCTACTGGCGATCCCGGTCGGATACTATGTGTCCCAAGAACGCGACTTCACTAAGCCAAAATTCGCACTTGCTGAATTTGGCATACAACTTATGCTCTCGTAGTGTCTCCAAAACGATTTTCGGATGCGTTCATGCTCTTCTATAGACTTAGAGTATACGAGTATGTCATCAATGAATATCACTACGAATTTATCCAAATAAGGTTGAAAGACTCGATGCATCAGGTCCATAAATGATCTTTGGTGCATTCGTCGGACCGAAGGCATCACTACAAACTCGTAGTGTCCATATCGGGTTTGAAATGCGAGTTTTGGAAATGTCTCCTTCGGATCTTGATTGGTAATATCCTTGTTGTAAATCAAACTCGAGTACACCGTCGCTCCTTGAAGTTGATCAAACAGTTCATCTATCCCGGGAGGAATATTTGTTCTTGATGGTCACGCTATTAAGACTACGATAATCTATACACAGTCTTAATGTGCCATCTTTCTTCTTGACAAATCAGTAACACCGAGTCTTTCACTACATACTTGGCCAATATAGTCCATGTATTTTATATTATTTATGTTCTATTTGCATTTATAACCATATCTTATGATTTACCTTACTAGTGTCATGATGGTTATTATACTATTAAAATTCCAGGGACTAGTTGGATTCCTAGTTTAAGTAATTGATTTTACATCGGGATATAAAGATCTAGGTGTCAAATTTTTAAATATCATTAGATCATACATGGTAACACTAGAGGTATGTGAGTCACAAGTGTGCACGTGGTTAATATTAGTGGTGGAAAATTACATTGATGTGTCTCCGCGGCGAGATGATATGATATATGAATCAAGAATTAAAATAAGAAACTAAAAGAAAATAAGGTAAAAGACTTAAAATAAAAAAGACTAAAATGTACTGAGGTGTAGGCTTATAACTAATATATATGTACGTATTCACACCATGCATGTATATATGTATTAATTATAATGATGCCATGCACAAACATACATATTAATACATTACATTAGTCATATAATGGTAACTTACATGTGTATAGCTTTATACACTAATTTTGGACACCTGTTGCAACTCCCACCGCCTTAAAAGAAAAGGGTGTATACTATGCTTATCCCTTTACCAATACACGGTCATTATCAACAAAAGTAAAAGAAAGTAAGATGCCGATTTTAGAAGATATACCATCAGTGGGCTTATTTTGCAAACAAAACACCCCCTTTTAGCTACAATATTTTCCTAATACGAGAAGAAGAAAAAAAAAAACACTGGTAAGCTCCCTAACTTGATTGAACGATTTCTTTTGATTTTCATTCGAATCATAAATTACAGTACCATAAATATTCATTGTTCGAATAGCTTTATTTATGTATATTATATATATATATATCTTAAAATTTTAATTAGTAATTGGAATCTAAGTACGCCGTTAATTGAGAATTATATGTTCAATTTATAAGAAAATCATTAGAATTATGTGTGATATCTAGAAACATAATTTAATACCGGAATTTAATTGTACTAATGGACTGATGTTAAACTCCATTCAAATAAGAAATCAGGGCACTTTAGGATTTATAGATCTTAGTTATATTTTGGAATTTATTTATTATCTAGTTAAGTTTAGCATGATTATTAATGTTCTTTATGGGCTGCAGTATATCAAACTTTTAATTTATGAATGAGCAAATTGTATTTTCAGTGAAGTATTTGGGATAGTAATGCTAGGGATAATTGTATTTTTATGTGAAACAGGTTTCAATTTGTGAAGGAATGTTAAAATTATAAAATATGTTTAAGTTCTAGGCGTTAGAAACGAAAATGATTAATAGGGCTCATTTAGGTAATTTCTTATATTTATGATTAAAGTACTGCATGTTCTTAAATGGTGTTTACATAAATATGTACTTAATAAAAGGATTAAAATATATCAGTTAAGTGCCATTAAATATATAAAGTAAAAATTCAGGTACATGGGAATTTCAAGTAGGTTTGATCATAATGTTTTATTGTCAAGTGACGGTCTAATGATCTTCTTCAGGTTCGTTATATTAAATCTACTAATTAAGGAATGAAATTGATACCCTATGTTCTTGACAGATTGTTGTACACCTATATCAAAAAGTTATTGTAGCGTACCTGTAAGTGAGGTGAAACGGTGGAAGGTAAGTGAAAATCCATCGCAACTACAATGCATGGACATAGTATTTCTGTTTTATTGATATTAAATGTGATTCATATGTCTTGATGGATGCATTATGGAAACTTTGATGTTCATATATTGCTTGGTGGATATTGGAGGATGATGATTATTGTTTCATTGACCATGTCATTCATTAGCATTGTCATGTGCATGCATAACATATGATCATTATTGAAATGAGGCATGCACGCGTGACTTTCTATAAAAAGAAAAAGGTTTTGGTTGGCCACCGCTAGTGCACCGAGGCATGTGGTCATGCTTATATGAAATATTGAGCTCGTGCCATGTGAGATATCACTTCGGGTATGTGAGACATTCGGACGAGGCTCAATGATACGATATCCGAGTGCCATGTGAGAAATTACTTTGGGTATGTGAGACATACGGATCGACAACTCAATCGGTAATAATATATTGAGCTCGTGCCATGTGAGACATCACGGGTATGTGAGACATTCGGACGAGTGCTCAATGATACGACGATATCGATGCCATGAGACATTACGCCGGGTATGTGAGACATACTGACCGACAACTTGATCATTAATTACATGTTGAGATATTTAGGTGCATAAAGTGGACCAAGGCCCGAAAAAGAAAGTGATTTTGAATAAAATACATTGGTGCATAAACATGAATCGGTGGCATAATATATTGGAATGCACCGCATGTATATTGCTTTATTCCTTTGGCATGCATGATTTTCGCTTACTGAGTGTTAGCTCACGTAGTTCATGCATTGTAGGTGAATTTGGTAATGCTGGATTTCATGGGCTTACTGGGCAGGCTGCTGGACCTCCTACAGGTTACTGAGGACAGTGTACATGGATGACGATCTGTTGGGCTATGTTGATGGGTCACCTTTCTTTTTGGTCCTATATTATATTTTGGTTTAAGGTTGTACCCTATTTTGAAAACTCTGATGTAATTATGTACATGTAAATAGCAGGGTGATGTGGGTTATGCGTTTGGTCACGTGGATGTCTGTTGTGTTCAATAGCAGGGTTGGTTACCTCTTTTGTTTGGGGACATGGCTTGTCCTGATATTTTAATTAAAATGATTTTTACTTGTTATGGTTAAAATGTCGCAGGGATCAAATGTCACAAAAAAATATATTACACATTTTAAATAGAGTTTGTGGCCGGATTTTACGATATATATAATATTTTCCAGTAGTAGTAATAGGGGTGGGCATCACAGAGTGGTATCAGAGCCCAGCTACAGGTTCTGTAGACTATCCATGTACATGAACTCAAAACTTGTGGAGCACAACCATGCCAGTAAGTTTTACTTTATTGTCTCATGCATTTTATGTTTCATGATATTATATTGGCCATGTGTTATTAGATTTACCCTAAGATAGTGTTTCAGTTATGGTGAGAACTAGAGATGAGAGTAGTGGTGGGGATAGAAACAAAGGAGGGGAGCCACCTATTCTAACCAGTGATCGATATAATGTCGTTAATAGACTTACAAAACTCATCCCGCGACAATCTGAATGAATAAAACAACTCATCCATCAGCGGGATATAGCTGGAGAACAAAGAGGAGAAATGAACCAACTACACCAAAGGGTAGAGCAAGTCGAGATAGTAGGGGAAAGATTCCGAAAGCTAAATCCATCAACCTTTGAAGATGTTGCAAATTGTACATCAGCAGAGGATTGGTTGTGAACTCTAGAGAATATGTTCCAATACAATAGGGTCCAAGGAGAAGCGATTTTTTTTAAGTTCGGCAGCAACAGAAATCCAACTTTCAATCACGTCAAGGACAACAACAATGGGAACAAGTTAAGCGCCAAAGAGCTGATCAGAGTAAGACACCTATAACACTACTTTTTCGCCCTAGGTGTAAGACTCAACATACTAGAAGACTATTGGTAAATACTAGGAGATATATTACGTGTGGGATGTCTGGACATTTCGCTAATGTGTGCCTAAATAGTCCAAATCATATAGGACGAAAACATGTACTAGCCAAATCATTTACTATCACCAGAGCAGACTCAAAGGAGAACCCATCAGCGGTTATAGGTAAACCTCTTAGCTTTGACAATCCAACATTTGTATTATTTGATATAGCTGAAATAGGTTACAAGGTAATAATACCTTTGGGAGATTCCAAGAAAACTAATCAAATTTTGAGAACTTGTGCTATTCCAATTGAAAATAGAGAACTTTATACGGATCTAATTGTGTTAGCCATTAATGACTACGATATTATTTTGGGTATGGATTGGTTATCAAAGTATGGTGCTACAATTGATTGTTTAAAAAAGACAGGTGATATTTCAACCCCAAGGCGAAGATCCATTTACCTTCACGAAATCACGACCCACTTTAGATTTCTAATGATATCGCATTATAGACACAAACGTTCTTGAATTATGGTTATGAAGGATACCTAGTAAGTTTCATGAAAATGACGAACAACACCAACTAGTCCTTGATGAAGTTCCAATAGTAAGAGAATATCCCGATGTATTTCCAGATTATCTTCCTGGATTACCACCTGACCGTGAGATGGGTTGCTATTGACCTACTTCCAGGAACGTATCCAATCTCTAAAGCTCCCTACCGCATGGAACCATTGGAATTGAAGGAATTGAAGACACAATTGCAAGAGTTTCTAGATAAAAACTTCATTAGATCTAACTTCTCTCCATGGGGCGCGCCGGTTCTATTCGTGCGGAAGAAGGATGGTACAATCAGATTGTGTATCAACTGCGAATTGAACAAAGCTGCAATTAATAATAAATATCCATTACCTCAAATCGATAATTTGTTCGACCAACTTCAAGGTGCAGCACTATTTTCGAAGATTAACTTGCGATCCAGGTACCATCAGTAGAAAATAAAAGAAGATGATATATCCAAGATAGCATTTAGTACAAGATATGGGCATTATGAATTCCTGGTGATGCCGTTTGGATTAACGAATGCCACTCCAATTTCATGGACTTAATAAATCGGGTATTTAAAGATTTTCTAGAAAAATTTGTTATTATGTTTATCGATGATATCTTCATCTACTCTAGAACAAAAGAAGAGCAAATTATTTGACTCCTGTTTTCCTTAATCCTTTGCAAAGAAATTATATGTTAATTTTTTGAAATGTGAATTCTGGCAAGATCGAGTAGTATTCTTGGGGCTTGTTGTGTCCAGAGCGAGAATCTCAGTTGATCCAAGTAAAGTCGAGGCTATCAATAATTGGCCACAACCTACAAATCTTTTAGAAGTATGTAGTTTTATAGGTTTAGCTTGCTACTATCATCGATTTGTGAAAGGATTTTTCAAGATTGCTTCGCCTTCAGCACAATCAACCAGAAAAAGTGTCATATTCAAATGGACGGATGCAAGCGAATAAAGTTTTCAAGAACTGAAAAAAGAGATTGACTTCAGCACTTATTCTATGAATTCCATCAGGTACTGGAGGTTTTGTAGTTTATAGTGATGCATCGAAGAATGGTCTAGGATGCGTATTGATGCAAAATGGTAAGGTGATTATATATGCGTCTAGGCAATTAAAGGACTAAAAAGAATTATCCTACACATAATTTAGAGCTTGCTACAGTGGTATTTGCGCTTAAGATATGGAGGCATTACGTATACAGGAAACGATGTGAGATCACACAGATCAAAAGAGTTTAAAGTACTTCTTCACGCAAAAAGAAGCTACATGGGAAAGAGAAAATGAGATAAGGGCTAAATATGTCCTGGCTTATTTCGCTAAGTAAAATTTCGGGGACGAAATTTTTATAAGGATGGGAGGATGTAACACCCGAGTCTTTCACTACATACTTGACCAATATAGTCCATGTATTTTATATTATTTATGTTCTATTTGCATTTATAACCATATCTTATGATTTACCTTACTAGTGTCATGATGGTTATTATACTATTAAAATTCTGGGACTAGTTGGATTCCTAGTTTAAGTAATTGATTTTACATCGGGATATAAAGATCTAGGTGTCAAATTTTTAAATATCATTAGATCACACATGGTAACACTAGAGGTATGTGAGTCACAAGTGTGCACGTGGTTAATATTAGTGGTGGAAAATTACATCGATGTGTCTCCGCGGCGAGATGATATGATATGTGAATCAAGAATTAAAATAAGAAACTAAAAGAAAATAAGGTAAAAGACTTAAAAAAAAGACTAAAATGTACTAAAGTGTAGGCTTATAACTAATATATATGTACGTATTCACACCATGCATGTATATATGTATTAATTATAATGATGCCATGCACAAACATACATATTAATACATTACATTAGTCATATAATGGTAACTTACATGTGTATAGCTTTATACACTAATTTTGGACACCTGTTGCAACTTCCACCGCCTTAAAAGAAAAGGGTGTACAATATGCTTATCCATTTACCAATACACGGTCATTATCAACAAAAGTAAAAGAAAGTAAGATGCCGATTTTAGAAGATATATCATCAGTGGGCTTATTTTGCAAACAAAACACCCCCTTTTAGCTACAATATTTTCCTAATACGAGAAGAAAAAAAAAACACTGGTAAGCTCCTAACTTGATTGAACGATTTCTTTTGATTTTCATTCGAATAATAAATTACAGTACCATAAATATTCATTGTTCGAATAGCTTTATTTATGTATATTATATATATATCTTAAAATTTTAATTAGTAATTGGAATCTAAGTACGCCGTTAATTAAGAATTATATGTTCAATTTATAAGAAAATCATTAGAATTATGTGTGATATCTAGAAACATAATTTAATACCGGAATTTAATTGTACTAATGGACTGATGTTAAACTCCATTCAAATAAGAAATCAGGGCACTTTAGGGATTTATAGATCTTAGTTATATTTTGGAATTTATTTATTATCTAGTTAAGTTTAGCATGATTATTAATGCCCTTTATGGGCTGCAGTATAGCAAACTTTTAATTTATGAATGAGCAAATTGTATTTTCAGTGAAGTATTTGGGATAGTAATGCTAGGGATAATTGTATTTTTATGTGAAACAGGTTTCAATTTGTGAAGGAATGTTAAAATTATAAAATATGTTTAAGTTCTAGGCGTTAGAAACGAAAATGATTAATAGGGCTCATTTAGGTAATTTCTTATATTTATGATTAAAGTACTGCATGTTCTTAAATGGTGTTTACATAAATATGTACTTAATAAAAGGATTAAAATATATCAGTTAAGTGCCATTAACATATATAAAGTAAAAATTCAGGTACATGGGAATTTCAAGTAGGTTTGATCATAATGTTTTATTGTCAAGTGATGGTCTAATGATCTTCATCAGGTTCGTTATATTAAATGTACTAATTAAGGAATGAAATTGATACCCTATGTTCTTGACAGATTGTTGTACACCTATATCAAAAAGTTATTGTAGCGTACCTGTAAGTGAGGTGAAACGCGGTGGAAGGTAAGTGAAAATCCATCTGCAACTACAATGCATGGACATAGTATTTCCTGCTTTATTGATATTAAATGTGATTCATATGTCTTGATGGATGCATTATGGAAACTTTGATGTTCATATGTTGCTTGGTGGATATTGGAGGATGATGATTATTGTTTCATTGACCATGTCATTCATTAGCATTGTCATGTGCATGCATAACATATGATCATTATTGAAATGGGGCATGCACGACGTGACTTTCTATAAAAAGAAAAAGGTTTTGGTTGGCCACTGCTAGTGCACCGAGGCATGTGGTCATGCTTATATGAAATATTGAGCTCGTGCCATGTGAGACATCACTTGGTATGTGAGACATTGGACGAGGCTCAATGATACGATATCCAGTGCCATGTGAGACATTACTGCCGGGTATGTGAGACATACTGACCGACAACTTAATCAATAATAATATATTGAGCTCGTGCCATGTGAGACATCACGGGTATGTGAGACATTCGGACGAGTGCTCAATGATATCGATATGCCATATGAGACATTACTTGGGGTATGTGAGACATACGGAATGGACAACTTGATCATTAATTATATGTTGAGATATTTCCGCAGTCATAGCAGTGGACCAAGGCCCAAGAAAAGAAAGTGATTTTGAATAAAATACATTGGTGCATAAACATGAATCAGTGGCATAATATATTGGAATGCACCGCATGTATATTGCTTTATTCCTTTGGCATGCATGATTTTCGCTTACTGAGTGTTAGCTCACGTAGTTCATGCATTGTAGGTGAATTTGGTAATCGATTTCATGGGCTTCTTGGCAGTCTGGACCTCCTACAAAGTTTGCGGGAGACAGGTGTACATGGATGACGATCTGTTGGGCTATGTTGATGGGTCACCTTTCTTTTTGGTCCTATATTATATTTTGGTTTAAGGTTGTACCCTATTTTGAAAACTCTGATGTAATTATGTACATGTAAATAGCAGGTGATGTGGGTTATGCGTTTGGTCACGTGGATGTCTCATTTGTGTTCAATAAGCGGGGTTGGTTACCTCTTTTGTTTGGGGACATGGCTTGTCCCGATATTTTAATTAAAATGATTTTTACTTGTTATGGTTAAAATGTCGCAGGATCAAATGTCACAAAAAAAAATATATTACACATTTTAAATAGAGTTTGTGGCCGGATTTTACGATATATATAATATTTTCCAAGAGTAGTAATAGGGGTGGGCGTCACACAAACAAAGACAGTGCTCCCCACGGAGACGTACTCGCTCGGATAAATCCCACATCCATCGGGCCAGAATTGCGCTTTCGACTCTTGCAACCCAAATGAGCCATTCTATACGGTGTTCGGCATCGGGGGTCCCCGGTTACACTCGATGGTGAACTCGACTTCCCTATCCGGAGGGATAGTGGTGAGTTCTTGTGGAAATACATCCGTATATTCCGATACTATAGGTACTTGGTTGATTTGTGCCTCAACCTGGGTTTGTTAATTACAAACGCCAAGTACCCTCGAGCCCCTCTAGTGATCGTCTTCCTCACTTTCATTATCGAAATGATTGGGGCAATCTTAACTCGTGCCCTTCCCGAAATTTCCACTTTGGGTTTTCCGGGTTCACATAACTTAATGGACTTGTTATGGCGTCCATTTGTGCATGGTGTGCGAGATAACTCATTCATCCCCAATATCACGTCGTATTCGGATATAGGTAATAGGATTAAATCGACGAGAAAAGTTTATCTCAACAATCTTAACTTCGCATGCATTATAGATAATATCATTATCCGACTTGCACCCATAGGAGTTGACACTTCTGACATATAGGCATATGTTCCACGCATGCATGCGCAGTTTTGTGTACAAAATGCGGTGCAACAAATGAATGCATTGATCCAGGGTCGAATAATATTTTAGCGTAGTGGTTAGATACTAGAAGCGCACCTTCCACCACGTTTGTTGCCTCCGAGCCTCCCGCCTGGCTAGTGCAAATGCTCGAGCGGTCATCCTCGCCCGATTACCTGGCCATTTCCCGCCTCCGCGGCTGCGTCTGCTTAGTTCGGTCATCGTACTTGGCAATCTTACCGGTGCCGATTACTACCATAGCGCAAACACCTTCCTTGTTTACGCCAACAAATCGTTAGCGCATGTATGTCCGATTTACGGCAATGTGCACACACTTGACCCGACTTTCCTTGGCTTGGTCTCTTTCCCTTATCTCTTTTTATTAATGGTCCCTTCGAAACTTAGCGGCGGTTTAGATGGTTGTCCCACAACTTTCCTCTTAAGACGTTCGATGGCCTACTCTGCTAAATGGTCTCAATACGGTTCGGGCCCCAACTCAATGCGGAGAGCTACCTTTACCATGGGCTGAGTAGGTTGTCGATTCAACAATCAACGATTGTTTTCAAGTTCCGTTTCAATCCTCGAGTGAACTTGTAAAGCTTATCCCCTTTGATCGATTGTCCCCAGAGCATACTTGGACAATCGGTGAAATTCAGACTTCGTCTTGAGCTACCGTCATGTTCCCCGCCTCAATCTCGGAATTCATCTCGGCGTGCCTCTTTCACAACTTTGTGGAATATCTTGTTCATTGAACTCGCCAAGAAATTCCCCCATGTTCGCTACCCGGTCCTGTTCCCATCTTCTTTTAACGCCTCTCCACAGGTCTCAGCGGCCGATTCCATTTAAATACGGCGAGGTGGGTGACTTTCTGCTTTCATCCGAGTATTGGAGAGCATTGAAGATATTCTCCAATTTCTCTACCCATTCTTCCGCTTCAAATCGTCCGGCTCTCCCAAGAAGGTCGCTGGTGGGTCGAATCGCAGAAATTGCTCCAACGTGCGATCGTTCGCCTCTCCAGGCGGGTTCGGGAGCACGGGGTTGAGGGCTCACTGTTGCCTCATGAAACCAGATTTGTTGTAAAGGCATGCGGTCAAATTGTCTCCTGCGCAGGGTGGAGGAGGCTCGCTGTTGCCTCATGAAAACGCGTGAGTATGATGCATGAATTCACACATCCACAAGCGTCGTGATAAATATATTTAAGTAATATACTTATACAGATTCAAGAAAATTGATTCATGGTCACACATGCACTATGTAATTGATCAAGACGAGGGTAGGATTAAATGCGGAAATGTAACGCCAATCCCATGCAAGGCAAATAATGGTTGTCGCACGGATTTGTAGCGCCAACCTATGCAAAATAAGTAGCGGTTTGCGTGCACGGATTTATAGCGCCAACCAAGCGGGTCCGATAACTCGAGAATCGTGTGGATCGACAGCGATTCCTTCGTTCTTCCTTGTAACTCCCGGGCGGGATGGGTCAAGACCGGTCACTTTATCGCTCCATAGGCAAAGACAAAATCCACGGTGGAGCTTGCAAGGCTCGGATCTGTCATAATCATGATTATACCTCAAGTACTACGACCCGCTTCCCTTGGACACTCCGTCCCTCGATTTGCGGGATTAGGGCGATGGGGTCGAAAGAGTGGAATAGCGGCCGAGCGCCGGTTCCATCCCCGACGTATCCATTCCGACTTTTAGCTCGACATACCAAGTTGACTCAGCAGAAAGTAAATACAAGTACAAGCAGTCAACCAGGCAGTCGAGTATCATTGATTCAGGGAAGCAGTTCAGGAAAATTTTTGAAAAACGCGAGTGGCAATTATGGCGTTGGTGGAGTTATTTGGATGAAGATGATTATCGGAAGGATAAGCAATCTTCGATATCTTGAAAGATTAGGTGGAACATAAGTCCCGTTATAGATTCAAAACCGCAAGACGAGGAAGTCGCCCCGCGATCGGGTATTAATCGGTCGAATCGGTCCGATAAGTCAAGGGTTTTTGAGAAAATAAAATACTTTAATTAAATCTCCAAGTCAGAGGGTCCAGGGCTATTTTAGTAAAATAGAAAATAATTTGAGTTAGGTACTTTATAAAAGAAAATTTACAATTTAGCCCCGTATTGTAAAAACCAAAACTTTTGGGGTTACAAATTGAATAAATAAATATCCCGACCTTGAAAAATTATGAGGTCAGTTCCTAAATTCTCCAAATTGTTTAGAGATTCAGGTTTTTAAAGTTTTGAGGTCGATATTTTATAAAATTCTCACATTGGCCCCAAATTTGTAAAAATTGCCAATTCGGACCTTAAGTTTAAAATAATCGGAACTCACATACCGGAAGGGATTTTAATGTGATTCCAGTTGGAAAATGTCACTAAGGTTAGTAGGGTATTGGGAAAAAAGCAGTTTTTAAAATAAATAAGTGTAGGTTCTTTAACTTTTGAAAATATCATTTTTGCCCTATTTTGAAATAATTGCCTTTAAGGCTTTTAGGGGTCCAATTGTTATGAAATTTGAACCTTGGGTCCAAAATATAATTAAGTTATAGTTAGGTTAGTAATTCCAGGTGCATGGGATGCATAAGTCCTGGAAATTTCATTTGGGTCCTCAAGTTTAGTATTTTACACATTAGTCCCTCAATTTTAGAAAATTTACTTTCCAAGCCCTAAACACTTGGATTTTTGGAATACATTCCAAATGTGTCATTCCCAGTACCGTAAGAGTGAAAATTTCAAAAATTAAAGTTAAGGTCTGGTACAGTTTTTAAATTTGCAAAGTAGCCCTTAAACTTTAAAAAATTTACAATCTAGTCCTTGGGCTTTTAAAGGTTGATTTTATTTATCTTAAAACTCTTAAAACTTTATTAAAATATCCAAGTCATTTTTGAACCTGATTACAGTCCCAGAAATCGAAATTTGCAGAGGGGTCCTTTAACTTTTATTTTCTTGCAATTTAGTCCACCAACTTTCGATTTTTATATTTTTAAGTCCAAAATTGAAATTTAATCAATTATGCTCGACTTTTACAGGTTATAAGTCATCCAAAACATGGATTTCAAAGATCATACACATGCATGTCCAATACATACAAGAATTCATCAAATAGAACATTAAAGTGTACATGCATGCACCTAAAATTCAATAAATAGCAATTTTGAGCAACTCTTGAGAATTTTCATGATTTGATACATAAAATTGACATGCAATACATAGATCATATATCTCAAGGCCTCATGATCAAAATTCTACATGCATTTTAATAAAAACACCTAATAGTTGGAAAGTATTTTTCCACCCACCTTAAAATTGGAAAATTGAGAAATAAAAGGATAAATTTCACAATTTTTGATGAGGTCACTTAGGTCAGCCCCTAAGTCAAGAAATATCAAAAATTTTGAGTTAGAAAAATGAGAGAAAAATTAAAGAGAAAAAGAAGGAGATAAGAAAATTGGATAGACTACACTTTACCTTGTGTAGTAGGTGATTTGAAACTAGTTGAAGCTTCAAATTTGGAAATTTTGGTTCAACTCCAAAATCACCTAAGGTCAGCCCCTATTTCTCAAAAATGAAAAAGGGGTGTTAAAATTTGAAAAAAATAGAAGGAAGAGGAAAGAAGGGTTCTAGTGTCCAATTCTTACCTTGTAGTCCAAATTCTCTACAAGTTTTTCTTCAAGTCTTCAAGTTTCACCACCATGCATGCATGTCTCCAAGTGGTCTTATAAGTACCTCAAAATCCAAAATATACCTTAAGTTAAAAGAAGAAGGTGATGAGTAGTAAGAATTTAAGTTGAATTGAGGAGTGAAATTTCTTACCTTGAGAAAGGGGGTGTTCGAATTTTTGAGTTTAAGTGGTAAGATTGTTTGTTTTGGTTTAGATGTTTGAAGAAAGAAAGTATGTTTGACGTTAGGAAGAAGATGTTCTTGGAGTTATGAAGATGGGTTTGAAGATGTGAAGGACTTGCGTTTGAATATTTGAAGATATGAAGAAGTGGTACTTGAAGATATGAAGAACTTATGTTGAAGATTTGAAGATGTGAAGAGTTGGTGTTTGAAGGTTTGAAGATATGAATGAATTTTGTTTGAAGATTTGAAGATGTGAATGAGGTTAGAGAGAAGTTAGAGAGAAGGAGGAGAATTTGCTTGAGAATTAAAATGTGTTGGATAAATTGATAATTTTTTGTGTAAAATGGCCTCTTGGCCGTCCAAATGGGGGGGAGAGAGGGAGAGATTTTTTTGTTTAATTTGTGTCTTGTAATTTGTCTCTTGCATGGAGACAATTAGACTAGTCAAAGTATGGGCAAGGTATGGAAAGAGAAGGAATGTTGGGAAGACTCCAACATGTTGGGAAAAATAGTAATAAAGAATTGATGTATGAGATGATGTGTATAATATTTGAATTAATGGTATAATTATACACAAGATGACTAATATAAGGTGTAAGTGTACAAGAGTTGGATGATATTTCTACTCCAAAAATCATCACCATGGTCGTCCACTATAGGGGTATTATGGTAATTCCATATTTTTTTTGTCCCAAATTTGATGATAATAGATGAAATATATCAATCTCCAAAATAATTAGTGATTTTCTTGATCACTTAATCTAAATCAAAATCTTAATTCTATAAGGTAAAAGTCTCTAAAATAAATAGTCTCTTAAAATTCTAAGGTGACTAATAAATACAAAAATAGTAATAATGATCAATCAAGTGATCATAAATGTGAAATAGAATTAATAAAGATAATGATCACAAGTAATAAAATAAAATAAAATAAAATACAAAATATATATATTATTAATATTTACCCGTCAAAGTGACGCGGTAAAATAGTTGATCAATTACATAAACGACAATAAGGATCAATTATAAGCTCGAAAAAATCGGGGCTTCACAGAAGAGACATGCAGTGTACGGATGTTATAACAGATGTGATGTGCAATGTTGTAACATCTTGTGTAATATTTCAGAAAACTCACAAACCGATAGATCTTCTCAAGTTGGAAAACCTCTCAAAATCCAAAACCTTGGTGAAGATGTTTGCAAGCTTATTTTTAGTAGCAATATACTCAATACGAATTATGTTTTTATCAACTAAATCTCGAATAAAATGATGTGTAATATCTATGTGTTTAGTACGAGAATGTTGGACATGATTTTTCGAGATATCAATCGCACTCATGTTATCACAATAAACAGTTAATGTTTCACTTTGTAAACCATATTCCTCAATCATTTGGTCCATCCACAAAATTTGGCTACAACAACTTCCTACTACCACATATTCGGATTCAGAAGTCGAAAGTGACACACAATTTTGCTTTTTGCTATACCATGAAACCAAATTATTCCCAAGATAAAAACGGTTAGAACAATGTCTTTATTTTGATTTTGATGATTTCATATACATAAGTTTTATACCAAAATAATGTTTCTAAAAGTTGTCCAAATACTTCAAAATATTTTATTTGATTTTTACTAAGTTTTTGTAGTACTTCCTGGACGAAAGTCGGGCAACTTCTCTATGAAGAGGTCGACTGGTTTCCCTAGTAGGGATACCTTTACTTGTGAGTTTTAAACTTGTGAACAGAAAAAGAAATTTTCGGGGTGCAATTTGTTCGCCTCGCCTCCTATGGCGACCTCTGCCTGATTGTTTTATTTTTTATGTATTTCTTCTCTATTTCAAGGTCGAATGATCACCATCCATAGCAACAAGTCTCTGTGGTACAATGACCAATCACCATAGACAATGAGTGGTCGCCCTTGATGCCATACTGTGTCAAAACTTTATTCAACGGTTTAATATTTCTAATTTTAAACATAGCGACCGGTCGCTATAGTCTTTGAATGACAAATTCTGTATGTTGCAGAAACACTTCTCAGCAAACTAAGGCTTTACATTTATTAACCATTTCTTGGAGTTGTTTTGATCCTTCTTTGGCAGACAAAATTCAAATAGGAGGAGCCTATGTTGAAGATTACCTCTTGGAGCTCCTTTATAAATAGACGAAGCATTGGAAGATAAAAACATTTGAATTAACATATAATAGACATGCAAATTATTTATCAGATAATCTATAAGAAATAAGCATTCGAATTCATATAATAGAGCACATAAATCAATTAAGAAAACAATCAATAAAGATTTAACATGAATCCACAATTTTGATTATGCCCTAGGATCAGAAAGATTAGCCCAACATATTTGATAACAAATTCACAGACAAAGTTGATATCAAATAGTTTGACATCGTTTAAGCACAAACAAGAGATCTAAACTTAAAAAAAAATTCTTCTTATCAGCATGGATCTTCCCTCTAAGCCTTCGAACCCTTGTGCTTCTGTAGATGTGAAAGGCTTTGTGGTGTTCTTCTTAGATTAGCCCTCCTCTATCAGAAGACGTTTGATTTGTGTAACCTTAGTATATTTTGGTGTATTGCATGAAGTATGAAGTTGTATCCAGTGACATCCATGGCCTTTGTCCTCTTTATATAGGTGCTTTGAGAGATCACTTGTAGAGTTCTGACGGAAAAATGACACAAAAACCAGACATAGACAGATCGCACGGCCCGTGTGCAGATCACACGGTCTGGCTATGTAAATGGCTTTCATCTCTATTTTTGCTCCGAATACTTCACATGGTCGTGTCACTTTCATAAGATCGGGTCGTGTAACATGTTTCTGAAATTCAAGTCGCACGAACGTGTAAAATCACACAGATACCACTCACACGTTCGTGTGAGCCTCGCAGGGGCTGACTGGGTGATGTGTTTTTCTCCGTTTTCTTCATTTATTTGATCTTCTCTTCACATTCTTCAATCTTGTCTGGGCCTTTGTTTCATTGCTGTCAGCAGCCACACGGCCGTGTGCAGTTCACACGTCCAGCCCGTGTGGCTGGTCTCTGTGGTTCGGGTCGCACGACCAGTGTGGACTTTTCACACGGTTGTGTGATGTTCTTTTCCCCATATTTCTTTCATAAAACCCGGAGTTTAGCATGATGCCTCCTACACAACAACTCACAAAAATAAATAAAACAAAAAATAAGTTAATACTAAAATTAAAAATTGAATTAACATCAAATTACAAAGGCAATCAAAACAAAAATACAAATAAATGGTAATAAGATATAATTTGGGTTGCCTCCCATAAAGGGCTAAGTTTTACGTCTTCAGACAGACTTTAGATTTCCAGCATCATTGTTGCTGAACTGTGTCTGTTGAAACCTTTGATCCCTCATATTATATACCATCTATCGAATAATGTCGTTTAATTTATTCCTCGGATTAAGTTCAGTATCACTTGGGAATTTGCTTTTTTGATGTTGGCCTCCCACTGCAGTAGCGATTTGGGTTACTTGTGTTACCAAAGATTCCAGTCTTGCATTTACGTTTGTGTTCAAATGAGTGACATGTTCCTCAATCCTGTGTATCTTTGCTTCATCCTTATTCAGTCTAGCTCTAGTTTCTCCGATAAACGAGGATATAATTTCTTCCACAGATGCTTCCTTATCACTTGACTCCACTCTGCCTTGATCACCCACATTAAAACCCGGAGGTGGCTGCAAAACATTTTTATTATTAATATATGAAAAGTTCTCGTGGTTTCGCAGCCCCGGATGATAATAATTGGGTGTCTGATTATTTCTATAGTTGTTGTTGAAGTTCCTTTGTTGTCCCATAAAACTAGCCTCTTCTTCAACAACCGCATGATCTCTAGGAGCCACTTGCTGCATCACATCCAGTTTCATATTAAGCACAGATACTTGTTCTGTGAACATGGCAACTTTCTCATCCTGGACCTCCGCCACTTGTTGGACATTGGATCTCACGGAGGCCACTAGTAACTATTATTTGTCATCTCTTCTAACAATTCTAGTGCCTCATCCGGATATTTCTTTAGCAGTGCACCCCCATATGCATCATTTAGAATAGTTCTCGTGTTGCCACTTAAACCATTATAAAAATACTTAACCTGTTGGTAATCGGGATATCCGTGCTAAGGGCACTTTCTCAACAACTCTCTAAACCTATCCCATGCCTCATATAATGGCTCTGCATCTAACTGCCTAAACGGGCGATTTCCAGCTTCAATTGCAGTGTATTACTAGGGGAAAAATATTTGGCTAGAAACCGCTGACTTAGTTCAGGCCAATCTGTTGCGGGTGGTGTTAGAGAGCATAACCATCTCTTGGCCTTATCACGTAGAGAGAATGAAAAAAGGTGGCATTGAATGATATCCTCAGAAACACCATTCATTTTAATAGTATCGCAGATCTCTAAGAATTGCATCGTATGCTCGTTTGGATCCGCAACGGCTCAACCCCCAAACTGGTTTTGTGAAAGTGAAACCATCTGGATCAATGCAGGTTTTAGTTCAAAGTTATTTGCATTGATCGGCAGACGAGCCACACCCCCATAAGTTTGACTAACCTCCGGCTAGAAGTAGTCAATAACTTCCCTCTTCACGGGCCTTTCCACTATCCGGTCATGTCCGTCCACCTCAGGTGGGTGTTCATCATTGTTCTATTATTCATGATATTCGGTTATTCCTATTTGCCATTGCTTTAGATCTTTTCCTTAACTATTTCATTGTTTTCTCGATTTCCAAATCAATGGGTACTGGCTGGGCAGATCGGGAACGCGTGATCATGCACTATCTGCACTCAATAAAAACAATGTTAGAACCAAAGCAATAAAAACTATCTACAAAAAAATCGAAAATAAAAGAAAACTGTTTACAAAAAAATTGAAAAATAATAAAAAAATATATACAATTTTTTTTGCTTCAAATAAGATTGAACTACTTATCACTATATCTAAGTATAATATTTCAATCTGTGGCAACAGCGCCAAAAACTTGATTACGAAAATCTTTTCACTACACTGCAAGTGTACAACGTAGTTTATAGAATAATGACAAGCAAGGTCGTATTCCTCAGGGATTGAATACGAAACACTTAGGATATAATAACATCGTATTCTAATTTTATTGAAGCAACCAAAAATCAAGAAAATTATTATCTAATCTAAACAAACAAAAATGAATATGTAAAATTATAAAAACCCAAACTCCACAAGTATTTTTAACAAATACAAAATCAACCCTAGGCACATAATTTCAACATGCTTCTTCAATATTAAATCCAATCAATATTTATCAAAACCAATTTATGTGTTTACATGGGTTTAATTCCTATATTTGTTTATTTCCCCTCCTGAAGCAAATAAACAATAGATTACTAACAATTGTAGTCTCCCGATGCATTAAAACTATTATTAACTCCCAAAAGATCTTTGAATTAAATGACTCCCCACAAACAGTTGTAGTCTCCCGATACATTATCCCTGTTTATGTCTGAACCCGCTTTTCATTTTTAGAACTCATCTCCCAAATTATGAACTAACAAATATGACATGCAAATTATTGATCAGTAATCTACAAGAAATAAGCTTTCGAATTTATATAATAGAACACATAAATATATTAAGAAAATAATTAATAAAGATTTAACATCCACAGTTTTGATTATGCCATAGGATCAGAAAGATTAGCCCAACATATTTGATAACAAATTCATAGACAAAGTTGAAATCAAATAGTTTGACATCGTTTAAGTACAAACAAGAGATCTAAACTAAGAAAGAAAAATCCTTCTTGTCAGGATGAATCTTCCCTCCAAGACTTCGAACCCTTGTGTTTCTATAGATGCGAAAGGCCTTGTGGTGTTCTTCGTAGATTAGCCCTCCTCGCTCAGAAGACTTTTGATTCGTGTAACTCTAGTGTATTTTGGTGTATTGTATGAAGTATGAAGTTGTATCCAGTGATATTTTCGTCTATGGTCTTGGTCCCCTTTATATAAGTGCTTTGAGAGATCACTTGTAGAGTTCTGATAGGAAAAAGGACACAAAAATCAGACATAGACCTATCGCACGGACCATGTGCAGATCACACTGTCTGGCCGTGTAAATGGTTTTAGTCTCTATTTTTACTCCAAACACTTCACACGGTTGGGTCGTGGAACATGTCTCTCGAAATTCAAGTCACACAAACATGTAAAAATCACACAAATACAACTCACACAGTCGTGTGAGCCTCACACGGGCAGACCATGTGATGTGTTTTTCTCTGTTTTCTTCATTTATTCGATCTTCTCTTCGTATTATTTAATCTTGTCTGGGGCCTTCCAAATGATATCTTCTTGTTTAATATTTGTTTCTTGTAAAAAGTTACAAAAATACGTAGTATCATGCCCTTCTAAGGAAACCAAGTAATACACTAAATATGCGTGCAAATGCATCAGAAATATATTATTTTAAACGCTTAAATGCACGTATATTTTACACAGATCAAGATCATCATCACGCAGTTGGCTTATGCTGGTGTGATTAGCATTAAGACCAACAACATGTAGCACATTCCATAGCCTTGGAAGGCCATTAACATTCAACGTCACTTTTCCAACAATTTTCCCTTTAGCTCCAACTCCATAGGATATATTGCCACCATCGTACTCCTCATAGTCTGTTAAATACTCTAAAGTACCTGTCATGTGTCGTGAGCATCCACTATTGAAGTACCAAGATCCTACAATGTTAAATATCAAAGAAGTATAGAAAACATGACATTTAACATCATATTTATTAACCCAAACAAATTTTGAAAAATACGAAATGTGATTATGAGGATGTTGTAACATTTCAGATTACATCTGATGTCCAGAATTTCTGTTGGTTAAGTCTGATTTCATTTTGTAACATAATAGTCTTATATGTTCAGGAGCATGACAGTAGTGACAAATAAAGTGGTGTTTCCGAGTTTTAGACTTTTGAGAAAAACTCCTTTTATTGTTGGAGGAATATGAAGATTCTCCATTTTCTTGGGATTTTACAAACACATGAGTTTTATAACCAAGATCATCTTTATTATCACTGCCCAAAGAAAGAATATCATCCAATTTTACTTTTCCCGAAATTAACTTCTTCATGGTTTCATGAGATTCTTCCAGTTTAGACTTTACCTTTCAAACTCAATGTCTCGTTTGGTAAGGGCAACTTTCAACATGGTGATGACCTTCTTTTGTTCATCATATTCTTTGGTGAGACGATCATTTCTCTTTCCTGAGATACTCATTCAATTGAGCCTTTTTGAGCCAATCTTTGTACAATTCTTTGTACGCCTCTTCCAATCCTTCACCATCAGAATCATCATCCTATCAAGACAATAAAATACAGAATTAGAGTTAAAACATCATGTTCTTTAGATGTGTCCTTAGAAGTGACCAAGGAAGGTGTGAACACACCTCGAGCCACACCTCGGGCTACACCTGAAAGATTTATCTGCAGAGATTGTTTTCTTTCACAAGAGTGGTTAGAACAGTGCGATCAACATCCTGGTCATTGTTTTCATTGTCAGATTAATTGTCACTCAAGGTGACACTCAAACTCATTACTTTTTTCATAAGAGTGTTAGCACATTGAGCAACATAATGACCATACCCGGTGCATGCCCTGTATCTAATAGAATCAAGAGTTTTGGTATCAAACCTGATCGATTTTTCTCCAGAAAAATGATCTTGATTTTTATCAGAAGTGTTTTTTTGGGGGAATTTGTTAGAATCAAGCTTAAAGGGTTTTCTGAAATCAAGAAACTACTTATGACTCTTGTTTTTAAGAATTTTATCAAATCTTTTTTAAAACATGGCCATAGAGTCATCTTTGATCGTGAAAATCTTTTCACTATCGCAAATGTACAATGTAGCTAGCGAGATAGAATGAGCAAGGTCGTATTCCTCGGGGATTGAATACGAAGAATGTAGAGTACGAAGAATGATCATATTTCAAGTTCATTGAAGTGGTCAAAAAGCAAAAAAATTATCTAAACTAATCCAAAATTATCAAATAAAATATCTAAAATTGATTAAGACCCGAACTCCATAAGTTTTCAAAAAATACAAAAGCAACCCTAGGAACATAATCTTAACATGCTTCTTCAATATTAATTCCAATTAATATATCAAAAAACCAGTTTCTGTGTATCTATGGATTCAATTCCTAAAGTAGTTTATTCACTCTCTCGAGTGGCGCATAAAGAGTTGATTAATACCAATTGCTAGTATCCCTACTCAACAATTAATATTAACTCCCAAAAGATCTTATAATGAAGTACTCTCCACAATAGTTGTAGGTCTCTGGACTCAATCCCCATTTATGTTATGAATTCGTTTTTCGTAAGTTAGAACTCTCTCCCGAATGATGAACTAACAAATATGACATCTAAATTATTGATCAGATGAAACAAGCACTGGAATTCATATATAGAACATAAGAAACCAATTACGAAAACAATCAATTTGGAATTAACATGAATCCACAGTTTTGATTATGCCCTAGGATCAAAAAGTTTAGCCTAACATATTTGACAACAACTCATCGACAAACTTAAAATCAAATAGTTTGACATCGAATTAAGTACAAACAAGAGATCTAAACTAAGTGGATATAACCCTTCTTATCAGGATGGATCATTCTTCACGGTCTTGAAACCTTGTGCCTTCATAGATATGAAAGGTCTTCTAACATTCTTCGTTGATTTGTGTTTCTCTCTCAGAAGTATGTGTATTATGTATTTTCAGGTGTAAAATCGTATCTTCAAGTATAAAAATCGTCTCCTCAAGTGTAGGGTTTGGTCTTCATTTTATAGATTTTTGAGAGATCACTAGTAGAGTCGACGAGATTAGGAAATAAATCCACCACCAGACAAAATACACGGTCGTGTATTAATACACGAGCAGGTCATGTATTTGGCTATGTTCTCTGAAAATTGCAGAATACATAATACATGGTCGTATAGTTATACACGGTCTTGTGCTATGTAAACGTGTGAATTTTCTCCTGGGGTCCGCATGATAGTTGTAGCTCTTTCTCTTAGTGTTCCATAGTATCCTGAATCAGGTTAATATCAATTTTGTAGAGACAGTTATGGCTAAAATACTAAACCTTGCCAGTGCTGAAAATTGTTGATGCGTTTGGACTTTTTTGAAAGTAATCCCCTTTTGTTTGACCGTCTATGCTTCTTTTCTTCACATCTTTGCTCGTATCTTGGCTCTTGACATATCCTTTGGAACATGCTATCGCTTTTTGTCCAATTTAGCTCCATTTCTTGCAAGAATATAAAAGAATACGCAGTATCACGCCCAACAAAGGAAATCAACCAAAACACATGAAATATTCATGTAAATGTATCAAATATATATCAAAATAAGCCCCTAAATGCACATATAGTTTACACATATCATATCCCCTCAAATTTAAACCATTGCTCGTCCTCGAGCAAACTAAGGAAAATAATCACATGAAATGGAGTAGATAGAACAACACAAGAACACTACAAATACTCAATCCCAATCAAAGCAACACTTTAGTAAGCATGTAACTCATCATCAAAAAGTCATTAATTGCAAATTCTGGTATAAATAAATGGGATAAAAACGTTTGCCCCCTGAACTATACCATTTTTTACACTTTGCCCTATGAACTTTAAAACTAACACTTTACCACCTGAACTTTGAAAAAACAATTGTACTTTGCCAAAAGGTCCGAAAATGGCCCAAAAATTCCAGATTTACCCCTACGGATACAATAGTTTGTTTTGCAGTTTGTCCTCTGAACTTTAAAGTTGTTGCACTTTACCTTCTATTTATCGAAATTATTACATCTTTTATATTTACTCCAACTGGGTTTTGCGATCCTTAAAATTGGTATCAGAGTCTAGGTTTATTAAGAACTTTAAGTTATATTTATTATATTTATGTAATTAACAATTGGTGAGGAGAATTTTTTCCAAGAAAATGGATCTAGACGAATGCCGAAGATGTATTTACAGGAGATATCGCCAAATTTTGACGATGTATGCACAAGAACACCAGGACAAGATAACATATTGGAACAATCAATATGTTAAAAAAGAACTCGCAGGAGCCGATAGAGAAACCTTGAGACAATGCGATAAACAAGCAAAGATATTATCCGAGTTTTCTTACGGTAAATCAGGTATTATATGTCGATATGATAAATCGTCAGGAAGCAGTTGTTTTGAGTTTGATATGGTCGTAATGGACTATATCCAATTTTGAATCAAAAAACCCAGATTGGTTCCCATGCCCGGATAAATTCGGGAACAAATTGTTTTGGAGTTAAATTCATATTTATTAAATTGTGTGATAAGTTTATAAATTTTGGGGGTTAGATGCAACAAATTGGAGCTTAGAGGGATCTCTAAAACTATTAAAATAAATTGACAAAACTATAGGGGCAAAAATGTCCATATATGGTAAAGTGTAAAATTCGCAGAGTACAGGAGGCAAAGTGTAACGAAAAATAGTTTGGTAGGCAAAGTGTAAAATTGGCATAGTTCGGAGGGTTAAATGTTTTTATCCCTAAATAAATACTCATCCGGGTATTCGACATCGCGACTCATAAGAAATAGTGTATCACTCAACTCTCAAAGTAAATGGGAAGTGTATACGCTCAAATCAATTCAGTGAAGTAGAACTACCATCTCTACCACTCAATTGTACACAATTCAAGAATCAAAAAGGACTTTGTCTTTGGTTGTAACGTAGGCTCTTTGGTTATGGTAGGAAAAATATGGAATTAGTGACTTGACTTGAACGAAAAAGAGAATTTAAAGCACACAGACTTTCAACTCACCAACCCAATTTATCTTAAGAATCATTTTCTCAAATTAATTTTTTTCAACTCTTCTTCCGCCCTTTTTTTTCTTTTATAATTCTTAGGCCCTTGCCTTCTTTGTTTTGCCTTAAGCTCTCAATTTTTCTCAATATTTTACAGAATATTTTTATTTTCTTTTCCAAGTGCTCGATTTTATTATTATTATTATTATTATTATTATTATTATTATTATTATTATTATTTATCTTTCGAGCTTCATTATTCATTCACATATTCACTGTTCATTCCTCCTCTTCGCTAATATTCTTTCTTTTTGAAAATTAGACCACAAAATAAACTTTCTATAAGCTCTAAAACTAGGGATAAACTATTTTAAGTTAAAAGCTCAAAATATTGCTAACAATAAACAAAGTTAAGACTCAAAGTGGCTAACTAGGGAATCATCAGTTCATAGGTAAGCTATTTAGGCTAAGTAGATTAAAACAAAAATGGCCTTAAATCATCTTCAAAAATTGCACACACATGTGGTTTCAGTAAAGTTACCACTGCAAGTTCTAGAACAACATGAATGACACATTCAACAAAAATAAGTCTGCACAAGATAAAAAGGCACAAAAGATCATAGGTTTATTATTTTTGTCGCTTCATGCTCAAATACCAAATTTTCTCAATCAACCAAATAAGAAAAATACATCTTTTCAAAATTTAACACACGTTCACCAAGTACTTCTTCTCATGAAACCAAGTGTTCATAGTAAATCATACGAAAGCTTTTTATACTAATTCTTACTTCTAAACCTAACTCACACAAAAGCAATAAACGTATTAAAACAATAAGCGTGCTAATGAAATAAAAAAAATTCATTTTTTTTTTAAATCCTATGCAAAATTTATTTGTTTCTACATGCAACCTATATGTAATGCACACGGGCAAAATATAAAATCACGCATTCTTGATAGCCCCCAAACTTAAATCATATTTCGTCCCGAATATATAAGGAAGTTATCAAAAGAAAGATGGATGCGTGATACGTAATTGCTTCATCTATTGTGGCAAAGGATAGTGGCCCGACCACTTTGTCATTGCTCCATTATTTTCATTTATTCCAATACTTTTGCTTGAAAGTCGTCAAAATATTCATACAATTTCGCACATTTGGTAGGAAACAATAGTTCCTCCTCCACTGGATGGGTCTCGCTTGTGCCCTGGAATGCATATTGAAAGTGGTCCGGAAGAGGTTTACGTTCTGGTGAAGCAGGGAGTTCGTTCGTCAAATCCGTATGTGAGGGAGCAGTTCGCACGACCGGGTCGTGTAATTTCGCACGCCAACGTGCCTCTGTCCGAGCTTCTTTTTTGGGAACTTGTTCTTCCACTGAATCTAGAGCAACCACATATTTAAGTATATATTCGTTAGTAACATCGAAACACATACCTTGAGACCCTTTAGGTTGATCATTAGAACATCTATCTTCGGCCCTTCGGGGACAAAAGTAATTGTAGGCTGCTCCTCTCTTTCTTTCTACACTGTCTCGTTTGATATATTTGGGCTCTCATATTCAACACCACTCCACAGATGAATGGCATTGCATTGCTCCCTTGGGTTTATCACCGTATCGCTTGGGAATCCGCCTTTTTGATGTTGGCTTCCCAATAATGTTGCTATTTGAGCCATTTGTATCTCCAAAGATTTCAACCTTGCGCTTCTATTTGTATTCAACTGAAACCTGTTCATCAATTCTGTAAATTTTAGCCTCATCCTATTCAATTTGGCTCGTGTCTCCCCGATGAATGAGGCCAACATATCTTCCAGAGATGGCTTCTTGGCATCCATTGTCTCAATTGCTGATGAACGCGTAATCATGCATTTGCCTTGCATCAACAAAAACAATGTTAAAAACAAAAAGAAAAAATAAAAAGGATGCATCAATTAACATTGAACAATTTATTACTATATCTATGTAGAATCTTTAAACCCCGACAATGGCGCCAAAAACTTGATCGTGGAAATCTTTTCACTATCTTTGCAGTGGTACAATGTAGCTAGCAGAGAGCAACAGCAATGCCGTATTCATCGGGGATAGAATACGAAACACGAGAGTACGAAAATGTCATATTTCAGTTTAATTGTTCCTTTTGCAAAACCAAAAATAGAATTGAAGAATTTTAAAATGCAAGAAGATCAATTTTTCATAGCTAATTTATTAGTTTTTTTTTTGCGTTTTTCTCTATGGTAAATTATATTGAGCAATCTTTTTTTATAATTTATTTTAATAAAACCGAAATGTTAAAGGTTGGGTATTGTATTTTTGCTATTATATATCTTATTTTTTAATGTTAAAATCAATGAAATTTTATTTGTTCCGCTGATTTTATTATTTTTAATTTTTTTATGTAAACACAAGGGCCTCATTTTTTTTATTCGCTCTAGGCCCCTCCAAACTTAGGATCGGATCTGGCAATTAACACTTAGTTTTGAGCCAAATATTTCACACCTACGCACTTTTGGATGTGTTGTCCAAGTGCTAGTTCCACTTCCTCAGAGAAAAAAAATGGGTCCACAACGTGGACTTGGTATATACATTGAATTTGTTTCTCTGTCAATTACTTGATATTCAGAACCATATTTACCGCTTGTTTTGCGAGTTGTCATTTTGATGAAACAATGTTTCCATCAATGGAAAAAGATAAAGATGTGTTACAAATGATAAACAAAGGTTAGTTGAGAATCTTTCCTGGAATGAACCAAGTTTATCCCATTTAGACCCACGTACCTCTAAATGTGAAAGTAAGGTGAGTAGAATCATTCATTTACAAAATATTGCCAATAGACTTCGTGATACATTTAATGATGCTATCAAAATCACGAAGTCTCTTATTCCGACTGCAAATGTTCCAACTAGGATTATTGTTCCTGAAGAACATAAAGAATGAATGATGATGTCCCACGACAAAAAGGTGGCATACCTATTGGCTCAAAGGATATTGTTCCTCGAAAAAAAAGGTTAGAAGCAAGCTCCAAATAAATCTGTAGAACCTAATATCTTATAAAATATAGAAATCAAAAATTCTGATAGCACTGAGAATCCAATGAGTTATTGTAATGAGGTATGTGATCAAAATGAAATAATTATTGATATAATTTTGCAATGAGTTTCTTGAGAAATCATGGATGATGAATATGATAGTGAACCACATTCTATAAAAGAATATCGTCAGAGGTAAATTACTTGAACTCTAGATGTAAAGCCCATTGGATACAAGTGGGTATTTATTCAAAAAAGAAATGAGAAAAATGAGGTCGTGAGGTATAAAACCCGACTCGTAGCTCAAGGATTCTCCTAGAGATCCAGGATAGATTATGATGAGACATATTCACATGTTCCGTTTTCTCATCAGTATAATTGTGAATGAGAGTTTGGACATTCGTCTAATGGATGTAGTAATTGTTAGGAAATTTATTGTATAGATTTTGATGATTCTTAGAAAATTTTGTATTAGGGATTCATAATGACCATACCGAGAATGAAACGCGTTTTTTGGAATGTCTTCCTCTCGAATGCGCAATTGATGGTAATCAGACCTCAGATCGATCTTGGAGAAATACCCAGCACCCTGAAGCTGGTCGAATAATTCCTCAATTCTAGGGAGAGGGTACTTGTTCTTGATGGTTACCTTATTGAGTTCACGATAGTCAATGCACAATCTCATCGATCCATCCTTCTTTTCAACAAAAAGAACCGGTGCACCATACGGTGAGAAACTCGGCCTGATAGATCCCTTATCCAGTAAATCTTGTAGCTGATCCTTGAGTTCTTTCAATTCTACAGGGGTAATCCGATATGGTGCCTTGGATATTGGAGTTGTCCCAGGCACTAACTCTATAACAAATTCCACCTCTCTCTTTGGAAGAACGCCATTAATATCTTCCGAAAAAACATCGGGGTATTCATAAACAATAGGAATTTGGTCAATCGAGGGGCGTTCCTTAGGAACCTCGGTTATTAAGGCCAAATATGCCTCGCAACCTTTGTTCACGAGTTTTCGAGCTTTCATAGATGTGATGATAGGGATAATGGGTTTGGGTGAAACTCCTTGGAAGAACAATTGGGAGTCGTGAAGATGATTGAAGATGACCCTTCAAGATCGACAATCAATCGTTGCATGGTGCTTGGACAACCAGTCCATTCCCAAAATGACATCAAAGTCATGAATATCCAATCCAATAAGATCAACAGATAACTCCTTCTCATCAATAGTAACCGGACAATTAGTGTACACAAGGGTTGAGTTCATGATATCCCCTTAGGGGATCGATACATTGAAGTCTGTGTCCAATGAAGAGGTGTAATTAGATAGGTTCTTAGCGAATTTGGAGCTCACGAAGGAGTGCGAAGCTCCAGAATCAATTAGGACATAAGCAGATATACCACAAACATTCAAAGGTCCTATGAAAATAAATACACGCTTAAAACATGCACAAATCTAATGACATGGAATTCATAATTAAAGGTTAAGATAGATGGGTACCAGCCACCACGATGTTGCTTCCTCTGTTACAACTTGTGTCATAGCAAATACTCGAGCATGGGCTGGCTTCTTCTTATCCAGGCAAAATTGCTATATATGTCCACGCTTCTTACAATTGAACCAAGCTCCCAAACTTTGCAAACATTCACCCAAATGTGTCTTCCCACACTTCGCACAAACAGTCACGGTTGCTTATTTTGTGGAGCACCTTGTGGGGTCTGCACTTGTTTCCTTTTCTGACCATTGTTACTCCACACCTTTGTGTTTCCAGTTTTAAACTTTGGTCCTCCTTGATGAATCCTCACCTCTTCTCTATTAACTGCCTGAGCCCTTTCCACCAACATTGCCTTGTTGATGACTTCACGGTACATAGTAAAGCTCAAATGGTGCCACTACAAGCTTGATCTGAGGCCGCAGTCCTTTCTCAAATCGTTTGGCCCTTCGTTCCTCAGTAGAAACTAAATCAGGAGCAAACTTGGATAGCCTAGAAAATTCAGCCTCATACTGAGCCATTGTACGGCTCTCCTGCTCTAGCCGTACAAAATCCCTTTCTTTCTATTGGTGGACACTTTTGGGAAAATACTTATCATTAAAGACTTTCGTAAACCTCTCCCAAGTAAAAGGATGTGTGTCACCCTCAATCTGACGTTGTACCATCCTCCACCAGTCATATGCATCACCTCGCAGTATGAACGTTGCATAGTTAACTCGTTCCTTATCAGTGCAATCAATAACAGAAAATATCTTTCGCATCTCCGTAAGCCACCCTTCCGCTTCAATAGGATTTGTGGTGCCTGCAAAGGATTGTAGGGATAACCTAAGGAAGTCCAATAGATGATTCCTTTCCGGAGCCTCAGCTCTTCTGGGCTGAACATTCTGACCATAAGTAGCCAATGCTTGGACAAGGGCCTCAACAGTCACGGTGGTCACTTGAGCATTGTTTTTGTTGTTGTTAGTACCATTGCCATCATTGTGCGCAGCGCGAGTATTGCGACACATGATTGGTTAGTTGTTATAGGTTCACTAGATTCGATAACTAATCATAATCATAACTAAATTCTATTATGGTATTGATCTATCGAAGCATAACACAATAAAATATAAAGTAAAACGATATCTTTTGAAGTTCCATTATCTTCTATTCGATCCAAGCACTCAATAAACATTCACATAAGTAGGCATTTCATATAGACATAAACATACAATTTCACATTAGTAAAAGTATAAAGTTTACTATATTGCGGAGGGAGATGCTCTAAGCGCGACTTGAAACCCATGACTTGTTGACTTTAACTTGTCAAAAATTAAATCGTTTTAAGTCTATAGAACTTTTAGAAATAATCTGGCTCTGATACCACTAAATGTAGCGCCCTTTTCTATCTTACTTAAATTTTAAAATGAAAAATAATAATAAAGAAAACACTCTAAAGAAATCCTTAAAAATAAGGAATAATAAAAATCATACTTAGTTCAAAAACCTTGCAGCGGAAATAAATACTAAAACTATTAGTCTAAAACAATCATATGGAAAAATAAAACAACGTTCAACATTAAATATACTAATAAGTCAAAATCCAAAAACATAAGATAACTGAAGGACATGGGTTTTCTAAGTCACTGCGCCCCGCCATCTCCCTCCTCTTCATTATTCTCATCTGGAAAAAACATTCGTGGAATGAGCTTAAAGGAGCTCAACAAGTAATCGAATGCATGCTTAATGCAATGACTCAACTTAGTTAAACTGTACATTTTCTTCACTTAAAATCTTTTTGTGTACATACTTAAGACTTTATCTTTCTTTCTTTCTTTCTTTCTTTTTGTAAAACGTTCTTAGGACGCGAGCTCACTTGGTAACACATTGTTCTGATCAGGGTCGCAGTGGACCTTGTTATTTGGAACCCGATTAATATTTTGCCCGAAGACCATTTCTTTTCATTTTGCCCGAAGGCCTTTTCCTTTAATATTAACGTTAGTCGCAAACGGCACATTGTCGGAATGCTGGTCCCCCGCTCCCATTTTCCACTCACTCCAGCATCATAGAACATTTTGCACCCATTTTATTTTTGAAGAACATTATCAATTCTAAACCTTTAAACTTGAGTTTACTTAATCTTGGGATGCTCATGAAGTGCAATGAACATACATTAACATGATACATGAATCGAAGTGATGCCACTTTAATTGAATACGAACATAAACTTAAAGACATAAACATAATAATTAAATCACATTAATTAGCGAATATATTAAAAGTAAACATGACTTAAAACATGTAAATAGGAATAAACTGACATTTAAGATACTCAAAATTAATTGGGGAAAATCTTATATTCATTTACTCAAATTGTAGGTCCCAAGAGGTGTGGTGTAAGGTTTAGAAGGGGTGATAAACCTTACCAAATTTTCACTTTTTAGTTTTTTTAAAATATTCAACAGAGTTTACTCAAATTAGCTAAGTCCTTGGGGGACAGCTAGGTTGGCTTTCTTCAGCAAAGTTACCCACTCAACAGACTAGACTCAGCTGTTGATAGTATAACTTAGTTGTGTCAGCTAACACTTAACTTTTAGATGATTTAGTTTTAAACAGTGGAAGACTTAACACCCTTTGTAAATTTTAAGCATGTTTTAACACTTGTTTTTCGCACTTGTTATTATCAATAGAATTGCAATTTAACTTATCAGCAAATATAAAAGTACGCAAGAAAGTAAGTTGTTGAAAGTAAATGACACAAGCAAATTTTATAGTGGTTTGAGGATGGGGTAATTCATCTAATCCACTCTTCTCCAACTTCTGGAGGAATACACTAAGTAATGCATCGGTTACAAAGCGTTCTTGATCAGAGACGCCTTGATCACACAATTGGCTTCTCTTGCGACTCAGCTTCTTCACTAGACAGTTGCCTTGATACTTCAGCTCCCTTAAAGCCTTTGGAATTGATCATACAGCCTTCCAACACGCTTGAAACTTTTGGTTCGACCTTGAACCTTACTACAGCTCCTTCAGACTTGGAGAGTAGATCCCTTTTGTTCTTTAAAACTTTTCCTCTTCAACTGGTTGAAGTATTATTTCCTTCACATCGTGTGTTGGATCGAGTTCCTTCGAGTTTTTGGCTTGAGGAATTTCTTGTTAAGCTTTGAGAATATTTGAAGGTTTTGCTTGCTTGATAATTTCTTCTAAGATCGATTCATAACTTTTTCTCAAATGCTTTCTCAGTCTTTTATAGTGCTCATTTGAAAATTTGCCCGTTGAAGAGATAGGTTATTTTCAAATGACACTTTCTTGTTTGTTGGCTTGTCTTTTATTAGCCTGCAACATTGTGATGTTGACCTTTCCTCGTATTAAAATGACAGCCTTACCAGGGCCTGGGACACAAGCTTGAGTGTTTCCCATTAGTTTATTCCTTTTGCATATTTCGGGATAAACACTTTAAGACAGAAAGCGACTTGACTTATTACTATATTGAGTAATATCATGACTTCCTTCCAACGGATCAATGTCATCGTCTTGACTTGATCGGCCGCTTTACCCTTTGACTTGAGTTTGTTTCATCCTTTAAGGAAAGACTCAACTGTCAGTTCAACTGGTAGACTTGGCTCTTTGCTGACTTGACTAACACTTCTTCAATGTTTACACAGTTGTTCTTCAGCTGGATCTCCTTCAGTCGAGTCTGTGCCTTCCATCTTGACCATACTCAGGTGACACATAGCTGGGTCTTCACTCTAGTCTTCAGTTGACTTTTTGCATTCTTCGACATAGCTGACTTCACTCAGCTCATGCAGTCCTATCTATTACAAAGTAGGAATACAAGGAAAATGGGGTGTCAACTTCCTATTCTAAGTTTTACATGGTATCATCTAAATCTAATAAATAAATTTCCTAACACAAACCTCTTTAGGAAAACCCTACATTCAAATAATTAAGTGAAATCTCTGCATTAATGATTCAAAACTATTTAGGGAAAATCCTACTTTCAATTAGTTAGGAAAAAATATGTATCCAATTAGTTAAGAAAAAGTACATTTAGTTAATTAGGGATAACCCTGTGTTCAACTAATCATTGAAAATCTTACATTCAATTAATCAGAGATAAACCCTATGTTCAACTAATCATGAAAACCTTACGTTCAATTAATTAGTGAACTCTAGAGTCTAGATTCAAATATGATTGGAGAAAAGTCATACGTTCACTTAGTTGGGGGAATAGCCTACATTCATTTAATTAAGGGAAAACTCTATATTCAATTACTCAAACCTCTTTAGGGAAAAACCTAAAATTCAAATAATTAAGGGAAAGCCCTACATTCAATTAATTAGGAAATAGGACTATAATCGAATTCCTTTTCTCACTTAATTGCGTCTCAACAGCACCTAAGGATATCATCTCAGATAATTATATTGTGAGTTTTATGTGCAACAAGATAGCATATTCAATTAACAACTTTGAATCTGTTTTCAAGAAACTACAGGTTTCATAAATAAAACTACTAACTCACTTAAGCCTCCAATAAGCTTTTGATGTTGACACATGAATTCACTATTTAATATAATCTAACTAAAAGTAACATGCATTAATTTTGATGGTGAGTCCATACGTGAATTTCATGCAGTAACATAACAAATACTTTCGGATTTAATATGTTTGCATGATATCAAAGCATAGGTCCGTTCACCTCAGATTTCAAATAACAGATAAACATTCGATTAGATACATATGAGCTTTCGAGCAGAACACATAAATTCATTTATCAAGATGACGGGATTTTTTTTATTAGACCTCCTAATAATTCGAATCGTAATTCTACAAAAGACTACCGAGATTACTTGTCGGTTCAACTTAGGGGTAGAAAAATCTTTTTTTCAGGCCTCTTTAGAACTAATCCTAAACATAAGATCGCGTACTAGAGTTAGAGAAAACTAATAAAATTATCAAGCTAAAAGATCAATCCTACAAAATTAACAACTTATGCGTCGGAGAAGTCACATCTCTTACTTTTCTCCCTCTGGCCGATTCTGCTCTTCCTTAGGTGTCTATTCTGTGTGTTCCCAATGTGTGTGTTTTACTTGTCTTATATCTGTGTTTTAACCTACTGCTAATTGGGATAGGTTTAGAGTACATGTGCTTATAATTACCTTACTAACAGTATGAGTCTGGTTAATACTCTAGTCCAAACAAAAGCCCAAAGTGTTTTATAAAACCCAAATAAAATAAAGTAATTATAAAATCTAGAATAATCTAATGAACTAATTAAATATTATCATTACACATAGGGGTGTAAACGAAGTGAGTCGAGCCGAACATGGTATTGTTCGAGCTTGTTTGAATTTTAATCGAGCTTTAAAAATTGTGTTTGAGCTTGTTTAATTATTAATCGAATCGAGCTCGAACGAAGCTTTGGTCAAACCGAACACCTAATCGAGCTCTTTAGTAGCTTGATATTTTTACACATATTTTATTCTTTTTTAACTAATCGAGTCGAGCTCGAGGAGCTTTAAATCTTATCGAACGGAAAAATATGTTGAAGCTTGGTTCGTTATGTTAACAAACCGATCTCAAACGATCTTTTAACGATCGATCTCGAATCTAGATCGAGTAGCTTGGTTCGCGTTTTTTCAGCCCTAATTACACAATTAAATAAATTTGGGTCGTTTCAACCTTCAGTCAAGTACATCAGCTAAGTCTTTCAGAAGACTTACAACAGAGTCAACCAAGGAATGATGGAGATGACTCCAGTCAAGGGGTAAAGCAGTTGAAGGATTTAGAGTCAACTGAAAGAGTCCGTTGTATTGAAAGTCAAAGAACGTAACTTACCTGTCTTGGTAATGAAGACAGACCTGCAACATTAAAGTGTTCCTGCTGGAAGAGTGCAAGAAGCTTAAGCAAATGAGAAGCCTGCAAAACTAGATCCGATCTTTTCAGAAGCCTACAAGTACCATATTTCAAAGGTTGGGTCAACATCAAAGCTGCAGAGACAAGATAAGCCAACAAACACTAAGTAAGAGTTTGATTTTCGTCTATCTCTTCAACGGACAAATTTTGAACTTCTACTAAGAAAGCCTGAGGAATTTTCAGAGAGAAAAAGGGAGCATTCATACGAAGCAATGTACAAAATTGAAAGTGTTCAAGAAAGAACTACAAATACTCTCTCAATGATAAATTCATAAACCCTCAAGCCCAATTCAAAGACACTTCATCCAACACTCACGTGGAAAGATAGAAGTTGTACTTCAAAGTTGAAGACAAAAATATTTGTTCAAGCAAAGGGGTCTATATTTCCAAAAAGTGAAAGAAGTATAGTGAGGTTCAAGATCGAACCAGAATCATATCTGAAGGAGGGTTGTGTGATCAATTCCTGAAGATTGAAGAGTTAAAGTAGTGAGGCAGCTGCTTGTAAAGAGCTGAGTCTCAGAAGATTGGTTGGTTGTGTGATCAAAGCAATCCTGGACTGTACTTTTATAACAAAGTTACCGTTGCATTAGTGAATTTCTCATGGAGTAGGAGAAGAGTGGAATAGAGGAATTACCCCATCCTCGAACCACTATAAATTATGTGTTCTTTAAATTCCACACGTTAAATTCTGCATTTTATTTATTCACTTTGTTTGTTATCCAACTTGATAATAACCAATCAAAAGTATAAGTGTATATAAACAAAGATTTAAACAGGGTGTAAGACTTCTATTGTAAATCAACAAAACTGATTTTCTATAAGTTAACTTCATTCAGATGAGAAAAGAGCCACACGACCGTGTTGCAACTCCAGATGAGCCATATGGCCAGGCATTGTGACTTCACATGGTTGTGTGCAGTCCTAGCCACATGACCTGCCAGTGTGGTTTCACACGACCATGTGTGTATGCAAGATTCTGCATTTTCTTGTATTTTAGGTTAATGTTTGTTTTCTTGCTCGTTTTTTTAAGTTGTTTTCTAGATTGCTTGGGGTTTTGAGTCACCTATATAAGACAAACAAAATATTTATTTTTTAGAACAAGACTTTTGATATTGAATATTTAATAGAAATTTTTCTCTCCAACCCTTTGGGTTTTTCCAAGTACTTCAAGATTGTTCATCTTGTTGCGAATTCTAACTTATCAAACAAACTTCCGCATTTGTTTGTGGCGTCTTCACATACCGAGGTTCCTGCTTCGCTAAGCAATGGGCTAAGGTTTCCACCATCTTTAACCAAAACTAGTCAAGATCATGGGTTATTCAACATATTGTTGAAGGGTTGTATGCACGGGTTGTTATGGTTCATATCAGTTGGTAATCAGAGTCATCTAGTCACGCTTAATCTATCATGTATCTTTTATTTTTGTTCTTTCTTGATTTTTCTTCCTGTAAGAATTCTAAAAAAATCGAAATTTGCACACACAAAAAAAAATCAGTGGATAAAAAAAATCCTAATTATACGTGCAAAAAAAAATTCGAAATTATTAAAAAGAAGTGTGGAGTTAGGTATGGACTTCTTGTTTTGAACTTGAATTTTTTTTGTTTTTTGTTTTTTTGGTGATTGTTGGTGTTGATTGCAATCGTTATACATCATGGATGGAGAGAAGCAACAACTAGAAGATCTGAAGAACAAAGATCATATTGCGAAACTGGCAAAAGTTTTTAAAAAGGCGATGATTGATGTATGTAGGAGACCATGTAATAGAAGGAGGACTCATATTTGTTGGGAGGGTACGAAAGTTGAGCAACCACTTAGGAAGAGGGGTTTCACAAGGCAAACTCCACATATTAGTACCAACGTTTGGGAATCCATTTCTAATGATCCGCATTTTTGTTGATTTTTAAAATCACGGAAAACATATCAAAAGTGGAGATGGATGAATCAAGATTTGAGGTTGTCAAGGCGGAGTTGGAGGATATCCCAGAAGAAATAGTTGAGCCAGTGAAGGGGGTAATAATTTTGAGTGGGCCAAAAATATTGGGGTAAAGTCCATTGAAGTAAAATCGATATTCATGGAAAAATAGAAAAGAGACACTAGATTTGTTAAGTTCTAACACATTTAACTTTTTTTCCCTAGTTTTATTGTTTCTTGGTCACAAGATTGTGGAAAAACAAATGAATATGCATATCGTTTGGTTTTTACTCTGGGTGGATTGACATGAGCATTCAATCTTTGAGGTCCAACGTTTGGATTTGAAGACAAATTTCTTTCAAGAGGATGAGAATGATGTGAATCCATAGGATTTGGGCAACACCAAATGCAAGTTATCTCGGGTTCTTTAAGACTATGTAATTGAGTTCTTGAATTCTTGTATTTGTTTATTATATATTAGGTGTTTATTTCAGTTGTTTTGAGTCAAATGAGTGGCCAAATTCATGTTTAGGACCAAGTATATTGTATCTAGAGTCATGTTAGTTAATCATGTGTCGAAAGAAGTGTGGACGATTGACAACATGAGATTACTTTCAAAAAACGTCCAAATGTGTCATAATTTTTCAGCACTAGCAGGGTTCAATATTTGGGTTTAAAATTCTGTACAAAATTGATATTGAGTTGATTCAAGTTATTATGGAAACCTAAGAGAGAGGGCTACAACCTTTAGGAAGACACCATGAGCTAATTCTCACGTTTAAGCTGACAAAAGATCCACACGACATGTTGCAACTCCAGAGGAGCCACACGGCCTGGCAGTGTGATTTCACATGGTTGTGCGCGGTCCTGGCTGCACGACATGCCAGTGTTGTTTCACATGACCATGTGTGCATGCTAGGTTCCACGTTTTTTTATGTTTTGTCCTTATTCGTTCTTTAAGTTTTTTTCTAGTTTATTTGGGGTTTTGAGTCGCCTATATAAGGTAAACACATTGCTTATTTTTTAGAAAAAGACTTTTGATATTGAATATTGGGATAGCAATTTTTCTCTCCAATCCTTTGAGTTTTTCCAAGAGCTTCAAAATTGTTCATCTTGTTGCAAATTCTAATTTATCAAACAAACTTCTGCATTTGTTTGGTGCGTCTTCACATACTGAGATTACTATTTTGCTAAACAACGGGTCGAGGTTTCCACCATGTTTAACCAAAACTAGTTAAGATCTTTGGTTATTCAACTTATTGTTGAAGATTGGATGCACGGGTTGTTGCGGTTCACATCATTTAAGGAGTATTAAGCTGAAGTTGAAAATCAACTTGAAAAGAAAATAAAAATTCTTCAGTCTTATAGGAGTGGTGAGTATGCTTCTGATGAAATGGTTGATTTTTATAAATTGCATGGCATTGTGCATGAAGTGACACCTTTTTATTCTCGTCAATCTAATGTGTGACAGAAAGAAAAAATAGGACATTGCTAGACATGGTCAATGCAATACTACTTAGTTCTGGTTTGCCTAAAAAATTTTGGGGTGAAACTTTATATTATGCTTATTTGATTCTCAATAGAGTTCCTTATAAAATTCTGACAAGACTCATTATGAGTTCTGGAATAATAAGAAGCCTTCTCTTAAATTTTTAAAAGTGTGAGGGTGCCTAGCTAAGGTTAATATTCATGTAATTAAGAAAAGAAAAATAGACTCCAAAACTATTAATTGTGTTTCTATTGGCTATTATTTACAATAGATTTTAGGTGTTTAATTCTGAAGTTCCTGAAATTACAAATAATATTATTATTGAATCTAGAGATAATTATTTTCTAAAATAATTTTTCAATCACAAATAAATTGTCTAGACATGTTGGTGCATGTTCTAGTTTTAATGTTAATGATTATTCTTCTATTGTTATTAAGAAGGAGCATGTTGAGCTAGGATGAGTAAAAGGATTAGAAAAACTAAAAACTTTGGTGATGATTCTTATACTTTTTTGCTTGAATATGACCCTAAGACCTATAGTGATGTTATGTTGTCCGTATATGATCCTTTTTGGATGGAAGTAATTAATGTGAAACGAACTCCCTTAAGATTAATAAGACACGGACCTCCCCTAGTTGTAAAACAATTAGGTGGAAATGGATTTTCAACAAAAAAAATGAAGATTGATGACTCTATAGAAAAATAAAAGGTCAGACTAATTGATGTAGGCGGAAGCTACGAATAAACGAGAAACGAACAAAAGAAATACGAAATTTTGCGAAGAAACGTAAATTTCAGTGAAAAGTGATAAATCTCAAGACTTAATAATAACTCAACCTCCCTAAAAATAATAACAAAATAAATATTTATAGGATTAATCTCCCACAATAATAAAACTCCTAACTGTTGAAAACTCTTAAAAATAATAACAAAATCCATTAAAACTAATCCTAATAGATATTAGATCTTATCTCCATCATTCTCTCCGGGGTCGAGACGATTCGTCCTCGAATCGGAACGGAGATTACCACAAGAAAAATTATCAAACCAAGAAGGGGCACGAGGAGGACGAGCCAAAAAAACAAGATTAATATCATCATTAGTTTCTAACCCAATTCCCATTATATCGAATAGATGGTGGCATTCAAATCGCTTGATCACGTATCGGCCCCCATAAAGTAATGCATCATTATCACCAGTTACACAAGCATCGACATGCCCCTTTGTATTTAATTGTGCACAAGCTCCTAGTTTCGCTGTAAGAACATGCACACCAGGGAGTTCAAGCAATTCCACACGTTCTTCGACATATTTCATAAATGACTTGATTTTTTCAATCGAAACACCCTTCTCTTCATCCGGCAAACTCGAGAAGTCAATACCGTATGATTTCAAAAACCGTGATATCGTTGCATGAGACTTTAATGGCGACGGAGTCCCATCAAGTACAAATACGGGGTATGCTCTAAACTCAATTTCTTTGTCGAAAATTGGTGGTCTGTCATTACCACTAATATCCTCCTCATCATATTTCGGCGGTTTGTCATATTCCTTATCAAAGATAGGTAGCCCATCATAACTATTAATCTCCTCATCAAAGTTTGGAGGTTCGTCGTAGCCAACCTCTATCATAGTATCATCGTTTTTCTCATAAAAAATTGGTGGTCCATTATATCCACCATCTTCAACTTCACTAGAAAATAAATCATCCATGTCCGTGGAAAGTTTCCAACGGGATGGGCACAACATCGTAGGCAAACTCACAACCATTAAGAAATCGTTTTTCAACAAGCCTCTTGATTCCTTGAAATTGGATGCGCACGATATGAAATTGTTTTGTCAGCAATTCGATATGCTGATGGATTTGTGCGGTGTCGTTCATGCGTTGTGGATTCAGTATGGACAACATGGTTCAGGGAGCGTAGACTGGTCTCCGAATACCAACTGATGCAGGCAGAAGCTACGAATAAATGAGCAACGAACAAAAGAAACACAAAACTTTGCGAAGAAACGTAAATAGCAATGAAAAGAGATAAATCTCAAGACTTAATAATAGTTCAACCTCCCTAAAAATAATAACAAAATAAATATTTATAGGATTAATCTCCTACAATAATAAAACTCCTAACTGTTGAAAACTCTTAAAAGATAATAACAAAATCCATTAAAACTAATCCTAATAGATATCGGATCTTATCTCCATCACTAATTGTTAAGGGCTTTGAGCAAAAATTAATTTTTTTGACACTTATTCACCCTTCTAAATCATTACCATTAGAATATTGATTGTTATGCTTCTGTTTATAAAATAGATATCCATCAAATGGATGTAGAAATCGTCTTCTTAAATAGTGATTTGGAGGACGAAATTTATATAAACCAGGCGGAAGGTTTTATTGTGGCCATTGAAGAAATGAAAGTGTGTAAGTTTATTAAATCTCTTTACAGATTAAAAACAAGCTCCAATACAGTGGCACGAAAAGTTGATAGTATTATAATTTCTAATAATTTTTATATCAATAAAGGCGATAAGTACGCTTATATTAAAGTTGCCAATGATACTTGTGTCATTTTGTGCTTGTATGTTGATGATATCTTGATTTTGGTAGCAATATTCATGTTATTAATGATACCGAGAAATTATTGTCTAATCATTTTGTTATGAAAGACCTTGGTCATGTTGATGTTATTTTAGGAATAAAAATATTAAAAAATGGTGCTGCTATTTCTTTGTTTCAATCTCATTATATCAAAAATGATTTGAAAAAATAAAGGTGCTAGTATTTCCTAGAGCTGTCAATTTTGGCCCAGCCCGGTGGGCTGGCCCGACTAGCCCGATAAAGTGGCCAGGTTGAGTTGTGTTTTTTAGGATGAGCCAAACTTTTTAGGCCCGGCCCATTAAGCCCAAAAAACTGGGTCGTCCTGGCCTGAATTTTGCTTTGGCCCGGTGGGTCGACATCGGGCCTGCCCAACTCGGCCCGTTTGACACCTCTAGTATTTCCCAACATAAATATTCTCAAATCAATGGATCTTTATTGCATTTGATGAATCATTCTAGATGAGACATTGTATTTCATGTTGGTGGATTAGCAAGTTACACTTATAGTTCTAATACTTCTCATGAGAATGGTTTAGAAAGATTATTTAAATATTTAAAAGGGACTTGGTTATGTTATTAGATTCATTGGTTTTCCTAATATTTTAGAAAGTTTCAGTGATGAAAATTGACTGTAAGACATAACTCAATCAGGCATTTAATTTCTCATCGTATATTTCTTTATATTTTGTCAAGTCTGAAAACAACCGCTCACAACGGGATTGGCATGTCAATAAGTTTTACAATCATAATTAGTGGAGTGTTCTTTATGTCCACAAATATCACAAACTTTTTTATCTCGCATAGATTTGATTTCTTTTACTTTCTTAATTTCAATGTCATTGATTTCAAGGGGAATAAGGTTGAGCCTATTAATTAAGCCACCACATTGAAAACTCATCTTTGGAGGTATGGCAATTCCATAAACTAAGTTCAATGGGTACAAATGGAACTGTGAAATGGAGGTTTGGAATAGCACAATATATTTAATAAATTATTTACTTTTGCGGAATTTTTCCGCATCTCATTTCTATGTTGTTTAGTGTTCTTTATGTGATGATTGAGATTGAGTTTGTCTCTTAACTAACCCAATGGCATAATTTTATGGTGTGGTTGGTCACAAATCACCCTTGGAGGATTCATCTAAACGAACATGGTGGTGGGGTCACCACTGTGGGGGTGTGGGTTACTCGCTATTGACGTTCATGATACAAGATTTTTGTGCATGACCGTCAAAAGCATCACTGATATAATCACAATGTTTACTCATAATGTGGTGTGTGATATTTTTCTATCTAATAACAAAGACATAGATCAAAGACATTCATGTTTCTATTGTTTTATAGGTGGTAGTTCATTTGCACTAAGTGAGATTCAAACCTGGAAGGTACATACACCTATTGCATGGTATTATATGCTCATTTCTACTCTTAAATTTATTTTCTGGGTTTTAAATCATGCGGACGAATGTTGGATAATAATTTTGATTTTAAAACACATTTTTCTATTTCTCAACCATTAATAGCTAGTGCTACCCACTTCTCATTTTTTATGGTAGTGGTTATCGTGGGCCAAGTTGTTGCCTTTTGCTTTCATTATAAATGGATCAACTGTGTTACTATTCATTTTATAAAACTGCTCTTCGATTCAATAAAAAAAATGTGTTCTTCTTTAAAATACTAAATACTAATAGCTTATTTTAATATTACCTTCATTTCCGGAGCACTGAGCTAGTTTATAATTAGTACGGGGTTCCCTCCGTTACACCGAGATCGGGTTGTCGAATCTTGGAGAGGGATGTGCTATCAAGATATCTACCAGTGCAGTGGAGGTGTTTCCTCTCTAAAGAGAATGCTATGGCATGCTTTACCCCATGATATTCTATGCTTGACTCCTATTTAATCTTTGACAATATTGCTATTATATTGTTGTGTGTTCCTAAATTAGTATATATATATATATTCCATGTTGTCTTTTGTGTTTATATTCCAACACGATTTCGATTATTATGTCATATATTTCCATCATATACTAAAATAGTTTTATTTTATTCTTTAAAATATAATAGCTTTATTTCAATTTTCTTTCATAATCAGATCGGTGATGGTTTTGATGTTTGTTAGCAATTCCCAGTTCAATTCCAATTCGTCTAATAAAAATTAATGGGAAAATTACATGGAATACGCTGATTTTTGTACCATTACCATACAATATGCTCCAATTACTCTTGTGCCTATTTTTTCACTTTTGTACCTATTTTTTTACGCTCCTTGCTATTTTTGATTATTTTTATTTTTGTTCGTTTTATTTTGTTCCTGCATTGTTTTATATGTTATATAAGTTGTTTAAATTTATTTCTTTGTTGTTTCTATGTTGTTTCGATGTTTCAAAACAACTTTAACCTATTTTTTATGCTTTTTTTTATTCATATATTATTTTGTACATTGTTTCTATTGTTTCAGTGTTGTTCTAATAATTTTTTGTTGTTTTCATTTAGTATTCAATGTGTAAATACAATTTTTACCTACTTTTAAGCTCTTTTTTATTCATGTTGTGTTTAAATATTTTTTACGTTGTGTTTGTGTTGTTTCCATACCCTTTTTAATGTTGTTTTGATGTTTTTTTGTTGTTTCAATGAAGTTTTCGATGTTTAAATACAATTTTTACCTATTTTTATTAAAAGAAACATGTTTGAAACAATGTTGAAGCACAAAAACATGTTTAAAACATGTTTGAAACATGTTAGAAATAATGTTGAAACACAAAAACATGTTAGAAACAATGTTGAAACAAAGCGTAAAAATTTTCGGGAATTTTTTTGGAGCGTATTGATGTGTAAAAAAGAGCGGGAGCGTAAATTTAAGTAAAAGTGTACCAGAAGCGTAAAAGGTGAGCGATATCGACTTAAAAATGTAGGTATTTTCACAATTGCCCAAAATTAATTGTATTTTTTGTTATATTATGTTAAAAATAGTAATGTAATAGACTAATCTATTTTAAAGGTTATATTAAATAGTAAACAAATGAATAACAAAGTCAAAGAATGTCTCAAAGAAGCCAAAGTATCAAATAATCACATACATATTACAAAATGCCAAATTTAAAACTTTAAGTTTTCTTAATAATTGATCGATTTTGTGCTTCAGTGGTAGAGGTTTGTGTTGTTAGGGCGATTGACCCGGATTCGACCCCATAAGAGTGTGTGTCCCCTCTCTTACTTTCCTCTATTGTACTCAACAAAAAAAAGTTTTCTCAACAAAACATAAATAAATATAAAAGATTAAAAAATTGGGTTGATCAGTTTTTAACTGAATATGACCAGACTAAATCAAAAATAAATTTGTAAGTCTAATTAGACTGGATTGACCGTGGATTTTTTTTTTTTTTTTTTGAGGTGGATTGACCGTGGATTCACAATCGATTTTACCAAATTCATTTTTTAAAACATTGCTTTAAAATATATTTTGAAGTTAAAGAATAATCACAAAAAAATTAACCAAATTTTATCGAAAATGCAATTGATTATGCCAAATTTATTTTTTTTTATATATATTTTTTTTAAATGATTATGCCAAATTTATTAAGTGAATGATGTGGAGCTGAGTTTTCCTTCCTTTCAAAAACTATTGGTACATCATGGTGGCCCAAATTCAAATGTCACACTTAAACAATAAAAGTTGATCTACATTTTTTTGCATTTTCAATGTAGTTGTGATGCGGTACATGTCTCCCATAATAAGTCCCCCAATACATGGGTGGATTGTGTGTGTGGGTGAGTTGAATTCCCACAAATGATACTAATAATGTATAAGATGTATCTTTTCATATCATAAAAGAGAATGATGTTCCACAAATCTATTTTCTCTACATTCTCAGAATACGGCTCGTGATGTGGGCTCTCAGCCTACAACACGAGCAAATCATTAGAAGGACCACATGATTGTATCAGAAAAGTTTCTCCAATATTTAAGTCATTAAAAGATTCAAGAGAAATTAAAGACTAAAGTTTGTGACCAGATCTGCCCCTTTGTAAATGAAGTGAATGGGCCTCATGAGCTGTGGTTGCTATTTGGGCCTCTTGGACTATTATCCTCTTTGAACTGACAGTAGTGTGGTGAGCCACTTGGGCCTTTTGTGTAGTTATGTCTTTGGGCCATGACTCATTAATTGGGCTTAACATATTTGCTGAAATTACTCATGTCAAAGTGTATTTACCTTTTCTTTTCTTTTTTCGGATTATTTAGCTTTTTATCCTCTCACTATTTTCTAATTATTTTAATTAATTTAATTTTTCATTTAAAATCCGTGTGAAATTAATATTGAAGAAATTATAATATACTTATTTACTCATAAAGTATATTACGTAAAATGATAGAAATAAGCATAATTGTTAAATGGGCGTATTGTCGCAATCTGCTGGAAATTGATATGTTATATTAATCTTCTATATGATACACGAGTCGAAATTTGAAATGTTCACATGCATGTTTTTTTTTACGAGTTCAAGTCAACATATATAGATATTAGTAAAACCAAATTAATTTAGTGGACTCTAGCCTATTTATATATTAATAGTCTCTCTTATCCACATTTAATTGCAATTTCTGCTAATTAATAGGACTTTGCTATCAAATTTATTTAATTGAACCAATTGATTGAAGTGGGCTCTTTGAAGTAAGAATTTGGTGGAAGCTTTTATGAGAACATTCAATTTGAAACAACCAACTCTCCACCAACTTTTTTGCATTGCCTGCTTTTTGGTGCAATTGACATTCATCACTAAATACTAATGAAATGTTTAGGCAGAGATGTGTTGGGGTTTAAACAAATTGATCTTCTATTACAATTTGAAATTGTATTTTATATTTTATTTTGTTGGTACTATTAAATTTATAAAATGACATTATTCATAAACATTTAAGTTGCATTTGAATGGGAGGATTTAGATTTGCGAGAAGGATTTCAAACGACTCCAAATAGTTTGAATTTGAAATCTATCATAATAACTCCAAAAATAACACAAAATAAAGTCTAAGGATTTGAAATCCCTCGTAGAATGATCTTATCCAAACAAGCTGGGCGGATTTGTTATTATAGATTTGAAGTCTTAGCTTCAAATCATTCAATCCAAATGAAACCTTAGATTCATTTGATGGCAGCTCTTACTACGAAAATCATCATTACTTCTTTCTAGTTTTTCTACTACGATTGAGATTACTCATACCACTAGTACAATGCCACTGTTTGTTTTTAACATTTTGGGAGATTTGAACAATGTCTTTTCATAATTCAGAATTTTTTATTACATATCGTGTTTTATCTCATATTCAATGGATCAACATTAACTAGCTGTACTATTTTCAAGTTTATTTTTTCATTTGCGACAAGTATTTTTTGCATTTAAGAGCAATGCAAATTCAAAAAAATTTGAGTAATTAAAATAAAAAGTAAAGGTATCTAAAGAATTATAATGGTTTATGGCATTGAACAACCAAGACATAGTTTTGCTCAACCACCTTCTTTCTAACATTAGTTACCAAGTGACTTGAAAGTTGAAAATGATAAAAATCCATTCATTATTAATTGTAAGGAATCTTATTCGATATTTGCAACTAGAAGAGAAAAGATTTTTCATTTCTTTTGTTGATTCACACATTTTTTTTTTTTTTGTTATTTGGTTGTCCATCAATAATAAATAGAAAATATGTAATTTTGTGTACCTAACCAAAAAATTCAAAAAAGAAAAATTCATAGTATAATTTTTAGACAAATCTCCTAAAACAATTTTACATCAAGGTTTTATTACGAATTTTTTTATTCAAGTTGTTTTTAAGTTTGTCCTTTTCATAAAGATTAGATAAATTAACTAGATGCGAAAGTATTAGGCCAATATACGTATTTTTAGAAACTGTATGAAATCCACAGATAAATGTATTTTTGTGTGCATTGACAATAATGTATCATTTTTTGTAGTGGTATTTTTTTGAAAGTATTGTCTCATTTAAGTTTACAATTCAATACTTTTAACTTTCAAGTTGCGAACCACCAAGTACTTTTCGTATAAAAATTTAAAAATATGTATAAAAAAATCAAGTTATTCAACATTTGTTACAAGTCGTAATCAAGTCTTTTTTTTTTTTTTTTTCAAAACGATAGACTTATATATTAAAACTCAAACAGAACTTACAACGAAATAAACGGAGCCTAACTCGGCTCGAAACCTACATGGCTTACAATGATAACAAGAGGGGAATTGGCTAGACCAATTCATATCAATCAAACTACCCAATGCTTCAAGAACTAGTCTATTACATTGAATCAAATAAACATGGTTTACGGCCTTGAAATCAAAATAATCAAAGAGATAACCAAGAAGAAAGATGTCGTCGGCTATGGATGTCTCACTCGCTACAAAAGAAAATTTGTTGTTGAGCTTGTATACCATATCCTTGTCATCTAGTGAATGGAGATTCTCTTCAATCCAAGTTGAAAAGCCATCAACAGAGCATGGCGAACACTAACAGGGGCGCTTCCTTTGGATTATGAATGTGATCCCTAGAAATACTTGAGTCCATGCTTTCACCAAAGAGCTCGCTCATCAACAATCACACCCCGATCCCTAAATTAATCTCATTCCCATAAACAAGATCAACACTAAAACAAGTGGACTCTCTTGTGGAGGAGAGCCGAGAATTATCAAGAGAATGCTCATTGAGGGTGCTTAGGATAGAGCACAAGAACGGAGGGGCCTTTGACAATGATACCGAACTCTTGCCATTCGATTTTTTGCTCGAGTATAAATATCATTACCAAACCACCATATTTTTGAAATATCCATTGATTACGAGCTTTCCACAAGATCCAAAAAAAAAAAGAAGAAGTGACGATCTTGTTTAACATCCTTTAACCAAACACCAAGACGATCCCCACTCTTACCATTAGGGTCCATACAAATCCATAGATAATCAAGAATTAACTTCTTACACAAAGATTTGAATAAAGATTTTTTCCTTTTCCGTTTCACATAGAAAAACAAGATCGGGAGATGGAGACAGAGGGTCTCTCGAGTTTGGAAATTGTACAGATACTCCCAACCCTCTACAATTCCACAAACAAGCTCTCGTTGATGGGGTTGGGCCCATTCAAGGTTGGCCACCTCCACCTCTTTGTTCATAAATTGTGATTTCTCAACTCCACCAGATTTTGAGTTTTTCACTCTCCGATTGTTGGTCTATATCCTCTTGCAACATATTGAATGGTCTTTTTGACAACGGAATAGGCCTCAAAATTACCATAAATCTCCATGGGGATAGCTTCTCCAATTTTCTTTCCAACTCTTTTTCAGTATCTCTTTCCTCGACCTTCATTTTTCATTTGGTTATTATTTGTCAATACCGGCTCATTTGTGGACTCTTTCAAGGGTATAGATACTCTCTTTCCCATTTCGTTACAATATATCAAAGACAAAGAGAGAGGGTTGGGTTGGAGATGGGGCTCGGAAGGCAATCGAAAGGAATTATGTTTTCTTTGTCTTGGTCCCCACACGATATATGTGGAACATCCACCCTAGGACACTCACCATGTCGAGGCTTTCCTTCCTGCACAAATTATCATCATTGATACCCTTATTCTCCTGGCCCGGTATATCCGATAGAACGTGTTGGTGCTTCTATCAATGGAGGATAAGTTAGAATTATTACCCGTAGTGAATCTTGAGGCTCTGTTCAATTGTCTAAAGGGGGAAGATTCTTGAGCTCTCGGCCTTGATCTCCAAATTGGTCTTCTTTGAAATCATTCTTTCAAGATCCTCTCGTCGAGATTGACACCCTTTTTCGGAGTGACCCACAAGCCCGCAAAGAGAAACAAAATCCTTGTAAATTTTCATACACGAAATCTAACCAATGTGGTTCCTCTCGACTTGATATTCGTTCCACGGAGAAGGGGTTTGTCCGATTAATATCGGCCTAGAATACGGATATGCATTCCTTTTATGTTTCGGCATCCGGTATATTCACATCGAGACAAAAGAGAATTTTTACCTATTTTTCGTCGATTATCAAGAGAGATCCAATGGAATGGGAGATTCCGATCTGAACCTAGTTCCACAAAGTGTTGATAGATTCCACTTTCTCCAAAATATCATCGACCATTCTCTAAGAAGAAGATATTGATTATCAAATGTCCAGGTTTTACCCTTAAGCACTCGTTCTTGTCTTCCCGATTTTGGAAGATAAATTGAAACAGATTATTTCCGATTTTCGACTTTGAGAGGATCTGCGGTTTGCCAAATGTTCAAAAGGGTATTACGTAGACCGGCAAAATTGATTTTTTTGCTTCCAAAGCTTTTACCGAGAAGACTTGGGCACATTCACTTTACTCTTAGAGACATCTTTTTCTTCTAAAGCTATCTCTTCTTTTTCATCGAGTTGTTAAAGTGAAATTTTTAATGCGGTCCACTATGTCTTGCTCCATTAACGGGGGACAGGACACTATAGTCCAAACTAGAACAATAAATCAGAATCAAAACAAAAAAATAATCAAAATCAATGTTTACGGGTAGTTGGAAGGAGTTAATGGCAAAGGAATAATGATAGGTGGAGACTAAAAAGTCATAGAGACACTCACAAACCTAGAGAAAAAACAAAGAAATTGCTTAAAACATTATTGATAATGGCCATTAAAGAGTAGGAATGATGGACCCTTACCACTCACACACATATGCATTAAACAGGGAAAAGCAAAAAGGAAAAAGGAAACACCTCACATCATGCTAGTAATGCAAACCACTTGCAAACTTTCAATCGGGAACTCAAGATTGCGGATAGAGTAATAAGGATGAAGGTGAAAGAAAAGCGAGAGAATGGAGATGGAGGCGGCGGAAAAAATGAAAACAGAACTAGGGTTCTCACGGAGAGAAAGCGTGGTTCTCACAGAGAGAGAAACTAGAATTGCCATGTAATCAAGTCAAATATATACATTCAAAGTTTCAATATAAAACATCTCCGACCCTTTCTCGTTTCGCAAATCATCTTGTTAAAAACTATTTAGGTCAAATTTTTCACTTTATATGACATGAATGGATTTAAGCCAAAAACATAAAAAATAGAAATTCTTTAATTTTCAAATATTGTGTTCTTTAATAGTCTTTTTCAAGTTAAATTATATTTTCAATGAGTATATATAAGGAATGGAGAAATGAATTGATGACTGTAGGTCCCAAGGGGTGTGAAGTAAGGTTTAGAGGGGGGAGGGTTGAATAAACCTTACCAAATTTTCAATTTAGTCCTTTTAAAATTATTCAACAGAGTTGACTCAACATTGTGTCCTTGATGGACGGCTAAGTTGGCTTTTGACTAGGTTACCCACCCAACCGATTTCGATAGAGTCGTTGATAGTATACTCTCGGTTGCTCAAACCAAATACTTAACTTGGCTGATTGGTTTTTAACAGCGGAAGACTTAACACCCTTTGATTTGATTTTAGCTTGTTTTAAACACTTGATTTTTAGCACTTGGTTATTTATCAGTTGGGTAGCAAATGTAATACTTTAATGTGAGATATAAAGTAAATGTGCGGGAAAGTAAGTTTCTTTGAAAGTAAATGACACAAGTATTTTTATAGAGGTTCAAAAATGGGGTAATTCTTCTAATCCTCTCTTCTCCAACTCTGGAGGAATCCACTATGTAATGATCGGTTTACAAAGCGGTGAAATCTGGAGACGACTTTGATCACACAATCGGCTTCTCTTGCGACTCGGCTTCTTCACGGGGCAATCGCGCACTACTTGACTAACTTCTCAAGTTCTTGAATTTGATCATGAAGCCCTCCAACAAACTTGATAATGGTTCGACATGGAACCTTTCTAAAATCCTAGCCTGGAAAGTAGACCCCTTTTGTTTTCTTCAAAAGTTTTCTCTTCAACAGAATTGAAGTTGTCTTTCCTTCACAACTTGTGTTGGATCGATTTCCTTCGAGTTTCAGGCTTGAGGAATTGCTTGAATGTTTTTGAGAATATTTCAGGTTAGATGCTTGAATATTGCTTGCTTGTTCGTGGTTCAGGTTATCTCTTCTCAATAACTTCCTCGGCCTTTTATAGTGCACATTTGAAATTTTGTCCGTTGAAGAGATAGGTGTCACTTGAGTTCGTTGGCTTGTCTTGTCTTAGTCTGCAGTCCTTGATGTTGACTTTTCCTCGTATTAAATGTCTTTGCAGCATTGCAGGTGCCTGGCACAAGGTGCAGTGTTTCCCATTGGTTCATTCCTTTTGCACAATTCTGAGACTAACACTTTAGACTTGACAACTTTGACATATTACTTTATTGAGTAATATTCTTGACTTTAATCAAGGGATCTAAGTCAGTTGTCTTGACTAGACTGTTGCCTTTACCCCAGGTGACTTGAGTCAGCTCCAGTCATTGGATAACTCAACTGTCACTTCTTGGGTTGACTTGAGTGACTCTTCTTCAGTCGAGTCCTTGACTTCCTTCTTGGCCATACTCAGCTGACACACAACTGAGTCTTCGTATAGTCCCCAGTTGACTTCTTGTAATCCTTGGCATAGCGACTTGACTCGGCTTTTCTAGCCCTATCTATTACAATACAAATTACAAGGAAAATGGGGTGCCAACTTCCTAGTTTAAGTTTTACATGGTATCATCAAAATCTACTCAATAAGTTTCCTAACAATTTCTCCTTTTTGATGATGCCAAAACTTAAAAACATTTAAAGAAAGTAAATGACAAAGATACATACAGACAATGTAGTAACAAAGAATGTATGCTTAAATTGGATCATTTTATTGATCATAGCATTCTTGTCCTTTACACAGCTGTTTACATTCGGTATCAAAGCAATATAAATGTATACATGTCAAAACATAGTATATCTAAGCTAAGATACATAAAGAGTGAAAATTACAGGGAAATTCACTAAGCTTATTACAGAAGACTTATATAGATGTATTTACAACAAAAATACACGAAGGGGTTTGCAGCAACACTTCAACGTCTTTGCTGCTTCCTTCCTCTTTCTTTATCGGCTCTTCTTCTGTCTGGATCATCCCTTTTCCTCTTTCTTTCCTCTTCTTCTCTCTTCTTCTTTTCATAGGCCCATTTGGCAGCTGGGTCATCCTTTTGCTTCCTCTCGAGCCATTCTCTAGTTTGCCTTTGATTTTCTTCTTCTTGCCTCCTTGTAGCTTCAACATTCTTTCTTTCAACCTCTCAGTTGGCAAGGTGATCATATCCAGCCCAGTGATAATGCCTTTCTTCTCAGGATCCACATACGATATATCTTTTGGTTTTGGTCGAGGCTGGGAGCCTCTTCCACCACCACTTCTTCCTCTACCTGACTCAGCTCTTCCTCTTCTGGGAGTGTACTGTATTGGAGTCTTCTGCTTTCCAGCTGAGTGACTACTGGAAGTCTGCTACTTCTCAGCTTCTTTACATAAGGCTAAACCTTTCTCCCAGTACAAATCCCAGGCTTGAGATAGGGCCATTCCTTGGAAGTAGCCTTCTGATTCAAGAGTTTTAAACTCCTCAATTGTTCTAGGCTCAGATCTATCATCAGGTATTGCATCCTGGTCCTTTCCGGCTGGAAGACCACCATACTGTTTCATGATCTCCTAAACGCGAGCATCTTGCTTTTCAGCTAACTCCTCAAATCCAGCTTCAATGACCTTTCTTTTGTCTTTCATGGACAATGCAACTTTCTCGATAGGTAAGGTCACAATGAGTTTGCTGATAATAGAGGCAGTGACATCACTCAACTGAGGGCTTTCAGCAAACACCAGCTTCAAGTCTTTCGAACTTCCTTCCCCCTTAGCCATGTCACCTCCTTGCTTCAATTTTTCTTCCTTTAATCCCTTGAGGGACTCCTCTTCCCCATTTTTGGCATCATCACCAAAGGAGAGAGGTATCCCAGGGAACATACCTTCGAGGATAAAGTCCAGATGGTTGATGGTTGAGTTGTGCTTGGAGTCTGCTGCATCGTACGCTGTTCAAAATTCTGAGCGTGTGGCCTTGGACTCAGCTGATATGATCTTCATTTCAGCCATTAGAATTTTCCATTCATGTTGTTCTCGAGTCTGGCAATTTCACTCTTGTGGAAATGTTGCAACAGCTCTATATCCATTTTGTGAGACTGGTTAATCCTCTCAATGTACTCCTTCATCCTCTGCATGTACATGGAGTTATCAACCTCCATACGAGAACCCTTCCATACAAAGCTTTGAAATATCGTACTTGCTCGATTCTCATTGCGATCTGTTGTTGAGTCCATTCCCTTAGTCTCACCACTATGCCTCTTAGATCGGCTGTGAGAGTGGTATCTCAATTGTCCAGACGCAAGTCCAGAGAGGCCTGATGACGTTCCATCTTCTTAATCTCTTCGCAGATTTTCTTGAAGACGTCACAAATCTCAGCTTGTGTGTTAGACTCTGTTTGTTGGCCAATATTTATCAAAATTGAAGTCGTTGGAACAATCGGGTAATACGGGGAATAATGGATATTCCCTTACGGTGTATCTCATTTCTTCAGCAGTTGTCTCTTCTTCCAACTCAGGCAGATCCTTAGAGAAGGGGAACATGTCTTGAAATGCATCATCGCGCACATATGGAATATCTTGCTGCTCGTGTGCTTGCGATGATTCAGCTCGTTTTGCCTCGGCCGCGGCACCTTCATTGGAAGGGGTCACAGCTGTGGGAGCATATGACTGAGTTGTGGGAGTCGTTACTGTTGCAGTTGTGGGAGTCTGTGCAGATGACTCGATTTCAGTTGGGGCATTTGAGATGTTTTGCCCGGTGATCGAGCCTGTTTGTCTTAATGACTTTCTCGGTCTCGATGGGTTTTTCCAATTGAGTAATCGTGTCTCACTTTGATCATCGCCTTCATCGGAAGATGATGAGACTGTGGAGTTGGCTCGTCATCAAAATTAAATCTCATAGGATCCGTCTTCACCGACTTAGCTCGAGATTTGTGAACATCCTCATATGTGTCCATCATAGGATTATCATGTTGAGTGGACTCGACTTCATCTTCCGATCCCAAAAATGATGTATCAATGTTTTCTTGGGAGTCTTGAAGGGCACCAATCTGCGGCGGCACCTTCAATTTGAGGAATGTTCTCAATTTTATCATCTTTACCAAGGAAGTCTCACCCTCCCGTTGGCCTTCAATACTCCCAGCGAGTCTCAATCGTTGTAGGTTTTTCGCAATCCCTTCGGACGGTCTCAATCTGTCTTAGGGTCTTCTATACTCCCTTTGACAGAGACTCGGCCCGTCTTAGGGTCTTGGACATTGGCATCCAGAGGAGTCTCAATCCCTTGGATTGCACTTTTAGAGCCCCAGTGTTAACTCAGGGGCTTCACCATCCTTTGCCTCAATCAAGGCGGGCTGTCGTGCCGCCTTCAATACAGCTGACATCTTAGTTGAAACAAACTTAACTGTTTGAGCGTCGTTAATGTCACTTTGTTCTTTCGTAATTTCTTTCTTAGCTTCGCCTCCTGACTGCATTGGTTTGTCTCCCACAGCTTCCTCCAACCTAGTTGTGGTGGAGAGAGTTTCCCCCTCAGCTGGCACACCAGCTGAGTGAATGAGAGTGGGGTCACTCTACTCCAGAGACGCGGCTTTTTCCTCTAAATGTACAGCCGCAGGGGCAGGTGTGTCAACACCTTCTTCAGGGGTAGGCTTAGCTTGGGGTCCCAGCTTCATTGCCATTGCTCTGGGAGCCATCCGTAGAATGCATTGGGGACGTGGTGGCAGCTATGGTTGTAGCAATTTTGTTGCGCCACTCCCAAGGGATCAGTCTGCAGAAGAGTTTGGGAGGACTCTCCTGGACCTTCTAATAAGCTTAGTTTGTGCATGGCTCTGGATTCCATCATAGCTTGTTGCGATTCGACGACTTTGCCTTTGCATCGAGTAGGATCCATGTCTTCATCACTATTTGTGAACTCGGAAGATGTTCGTGAGTATGCTCTAGAGAGCTCAGTAAATACGCATATCTTAGATTTCTCCAAGGCTCGGGCTTGCTCGGCATCTCTCTCATTCTCCTCCTCCTTAAGAATGCGGAGAATGTCCAGACAGTTGGCTTCATTCAGGATGGATCAAACATCATTAACATCAAGGAATCGGATAAGCTCTTCTTCTTCCTCGATGAACTCAGGGCGAGTGAACTGCATCCTTGAGTGATACAACTTCCATGCCCTCCATTCCCTCAAGTGCCTTTGAATGTCAAGGTAACCTGGAGAGTACATAATCACATCATCGTCATCATCAACTTCATCTCCAGTTTCTGGAATGGGAGCTAAGAAACCTTGCTCTTCTTTAGATGCAGCAGCATCAGTTATAGGAGGGGGGACAACTTTTTCAATTTCAGGCTCAATTGTCTCGGCTGCTTCACTCTCTCAGCTATTTTCCTCACAGCTGGGTCTTCGACGGATCTCTGATGATCATCATCAGGAGACTGCTTCGATACATCAACAACTTACGGAGACTGCTCTTCTTGATCATCAATGATCTTAGTTTTCTTTCTCGGTGAAAGGATTCAATCTGTCTTTTCAAGCTCGGATCGCTGAACAACCGCTTTCTTCCTGGACGGATGGGAGCAGGGGAACCTCTGGTTTAATATTCTCAGGCTCCTCAAATGTAATGGCTTTCGCAGCTGTGTTCCTTGCTTTGGCAGTGCGCTTTTTCTTCACGATAGGGGAGAGAATATGGTGTTCCTCTTCTATCTCGGCTGCGGGGGAAGGAGTCTCGGCTGCATGGGCAGGTGACTCGGTTGCATGGGCAGGAGCTTTGGAATTGGCTGCGGGAGCAGGTGCTTTCTTTGATTTGGCTGCGGGGGCAGGAGAAGGCTTGGATACCGCAACTTTCTTCTTTGGTGGAAGGGTCTCAGCTGTGTCTTTAGGATCAGATGATTCCCCCTCACTGGTATCAGCCCTTCTAGCATGAGCTCTCTTCTGGGCTGCTGAGAGGTTTCCTCTGAACATTTTCTTGTTGACATAGAAGGCCTTGCCATGGCGTAATGCAATTCCCTTCACCTCCATAAGATGGCCAATAACCAGGCCATAGCCCAAAGAGCATCCAAAGGACCCATCCTCCTTGTAGGTCATGTTCAACACATTTTGGCAGTATCTGCTGTAAACAAACTCAGCCCAGTATACTTTCTTTTCTTGCATGATCGCAACCATCACGATCAGCTTAGTTTTGGATAGCTGATTGAAGCTTCCAAATTTCATGGCAACACACTTCGAGACGACATCCATCAGCTTGTGATAGTTGTCCTTCAACAAATCTTTCTTGGTTGTATAGACTACTTTCGCAGCACACTCGGGCTTGGCAACTTCTTTCCAAGTCGTAGCTAAGTCGACATCCTGCTCAGTAATGTCCTTCAAACCTCCACGGGCAACAAACAGTGCTCAGCAAGGTCTTTGGCATTGAGTTTAATGACCTTGATATGGACAGAAGACTTGATTTCATCGTCCTACACTTCAGTGTTCACGTAAAACATAGCGACTTCTTCAAGGTACATATGAGTGAACTCCATCGTCAAAAAGTCCTTCAAGCCGGACTTTTCCAACATCTCAGCTATCTTCTTGACTAGGGTCTCATCGATACCCTGCTTGATCATTCCTTCAAAATCCACTGAAGAACCAGTGTGGATTTGCTTTGAGAGCTTCACACAATCAAGCTTTGGAGCCATTTTCAGAGATTTTTACCGAATGAAATGAGAGAAAACTTGCTTGAAAGAACTAGGGTTCGCACAAAGTTTCAGAGAGAATGCGTTTCCTTTCTTGAAGATGAATAGTTCGCGTGGGGAGAGAGAAATCTGAAGTTTCGTATATAAGGGACGTGAAAGGACGGTTTTTTACTTTTTGAAATTTTTGATCAAAATCAACGGCTGAGATTGGAGCTTCAAAACTGCATTTAATTCCCCACATTAAATGCAGTAGCATTTATATCCAATCATATGGTATATTGTGCAGCTTTTACTGTGACTATCATTATTACGCTGACGTCATCCTTAAAAACATTCCCGCTCAATTAAAAACGACTGCATTTTTGTCACTTAGTTCAAAAATGATTCAGCTTATTTCCATTGTGACTTAAATCTGCTTCTCTCTCTCATGAAGTAACTCAGCTGTCAGCTAACTCGATGCAGCTGACTTCCCGACTAGGTTGTTTCACTTGGATGAAATGTGAAACTTTATCCTTTTCAAATCTCTCATCTTCTATCTCCGCTGATTGAGTCTTCTGAGTATGCTAACTCAGCTCAATTAACCCTAACTCATTCTTGAGCTTTTCAAACCTTGATTCACATAGAGGCTTTGTGAATATATCAGCTAATTGTTTATCAGTTGAGATGTATTCCAAGGTGATGTCTTTCTTTTCAACATGATCTCTTATAAAATGATATTTGACATCAATGTGCTTTGTTCTTGAATGCAACACTGGATTCTGAGTGATTGCAATAGCACTAGTGTTATCACACATAATCGGAATATCTCTTTCTTCAATCTCATAATCTCTCAACTGATGTCTCATCCATAAGACTTGGGCACAACAGCTGCCCACATCTATGTACTCTGCTTCAGCTGTGGATGTGGCAATTGAATTTTGTTTCTTACTGAACCAAGAAATTAATCTATTTCCGAGCATTTGACATGTACCTAAGGTACTCTTTCTGTCAACTCTACATCCAGCATAGTCTGAGTCTGAGTAACCAATCAACTTGAATCCTCATTCCTTTGGATACCATAAGCCAACTTCCTGGCATCCCTTCAAATATCTTAGGATTCTCTTAGCTGCAGTCATGTGGCTATCCTTTGGTGCAGATTGAAATCTTGCGCATACACCTACTACAAAGGTGATATCTGGCCTGATGGCTGTTAAATAGAGCAATGATCCAATGAGGGCTCTATATCTGGTTTGATCAACAGCTTTGCCATCTGCATCCATGTCCATCTTGACTGGTGTGTTCATTGGAATTTTCACAGAGGACTTCTCTTCCATACCAAATTTCTTCATCAAATCTCTGGTATACTTGGTTTGGCTTATGAAGGTTCCATCCTTCAATTGTTTGACTTGAAGTCCTAGGAAGAAAGTCAGCTCTCCCATCATGCTCATCTCAAATTTGTCTTGCATGAGGTTTGAGAACTTGTCACACAGCTCTTTATTTATGGATCCAAAAATGATGTCATCCACATATATTTGAACAAGCAGTATACTCTCTCCATCTTGAATCCTGAAGAGTGTTCTATCAACTTTGCCTTTGGTGAATCCATTGTCAGTTAGAAATTGAGACAATGTATCATACCATGCTCTTGGTGCTTGTTTCAATCCATACAGTGCTTTCTTGAGCTTGTAGACCTTATCTCCAATAGTTTTCTGCTCAAAACCTGGAGGTTGTTCAACATAGACTTCTTCCTCTAACAGTCCATTTAGAAATGCACTCTTCACATCCATTTGATATACAAATGAAGTTCTTATGTAAAAAGATAAGCAAGAAACATCCTTATTCCTTCCAATCTTGCAACATGAGCAAAGGTTTCATCAAAATCTATACCCTCTTCTTGGCAATACCCTTTGGCTACCAATCTTACTTTGTTTCTTACAACAGATCCTTCCTCATTCATCTTGTTTCTGAAAACCCATTTTGTGCCAATAACATTTTGATGGGTTGGCTCTCGCACTAATTCTCATACTTTGTTTCTTTCAAACTCGATTGACTTTTCTTGCATGGCTTGAATCCAATGTGTGTCATCCAATGCTTGAGACACATCTTTAGGCTCTATCACGGGAAATAAAACAAGTGAACGTGGCTTCATTCTCGTATTGCTGGATCGGTTCTTATGTCATCTCTAACATCTCCAATAACTAACTCGGTGGATGGTCTCTACCATTCATCTCATATTAGGTTGGAGTAAGTCTACTGGATTCAGCCGTCTCGCAGCTAAGTTGTCTTGACCAGCTCTTTCATCTTCATTCAGTTGTAGACTTTCCAGTTGTCTTTGAGATTCAGCTATCTCATCTTCATCGGGTTGAGTGCTCTTACTTGGCCTCAACATAAGGACTCTTCGCATAGTTGGTTGATTCAACTTATCGCCTAACTCTTCAATGTCTTCTCCATTCACATTAGGTTCATCAAAAACCACATGGATAGACTCTTACGTAACCATAGTCCTCTTGTTCAACACTCTATAGGCTTTACTCTCAGGTGAGTATCCCAAAAAGATGCATTCATCAGCTTTAGCATCAAAAGCCTTCAAATTATCTTTGCCATTGTTGTCGATGAAGCATTTACATCCAAATATCCTGAAATATCCAACATTTGTCTTTCTCCTGTCCAAATCTCATAGGAGTCTTGGTCAATTGCTTGTTGATCATGCATCTATTTTAAGTATAACATGTTGTGTTAATGGCTTGATCCCCAAAATCTCTTAGGCAATCGGCTTCAAACTAACATGGTCCTTGCGAACTTCCTTGAGAGTTCTATTCCTTCTTTCGCCTACTCCATTCTCATTGTGGAGTTCTTGCGGTGATAACTCATGAGCAATTCCATTTTCAACACAATCATCGAGTTATTATCCCATTGACAAACTCGGTTCCTCTGTCGCCGATCTTATTTTTATAATGGTCTCTTTTCATTTTGAACTCTTTTCATCACCGAGATAACTTCGCAAAGTTTTCTTCTTTTTACACATGAGGATTGTCCATGTATATTTTGAATAGTCATGCACCACCACTAAGGTGTATTTCTTTCCACTTATCTTTGGTGGCTCCATTTGGACCAACTAAATCCATATGCAACGGATGTAATATCCTTGTTGAAGAAGGATTTGGCTTATCCTTGAATGAAGACTTTATTTGCTTTCTCATCCGGCATGCATCACATACACTTTTTTTTGTACATCGAGTCCGGCAATCCTTCTACAAGATGACTCCTTGCAAGCTTGTTGATTGTCTTGAAATTCGGATGACTCGAACTTTTCTTGTGCCACGACCCCAACTTGATTTGTGCTCTTTGCTAACAGACAAGTGCTTTGTGTAGTGAAGAGACCAATCTACTACATACATATTCTTCTATCTTGATCCTTGCAAAGACTATTTCATTTGATTCAAAGATCTTTGATCCGCACACTCCCATGTCAAATCCAACATTGTAGCCTTTATCACAGAGTTGGTTGATGCTTACATGAGTTGAAGTTCGTGCCTTCAACATAAGCAATATCTGTGATTTCCAATCCATTTTTCTTGATAGATCTTGTGCCTTTGATCTTCCCGAGCTTCATTTCCTCCAAATATGACTTTTGTACCTCTAATCTCCTTGAATCTTGTGGGGTTTTCTTGTTCCCTGTCATATGTCCTGGAACAGCACTATCCATGTACCAGGTTCCTTGGCACTCGGCTATTCCTTGAACCCGCAATCAAGGAAATCGGTTTTGGGGACCCATACTTGTGCGGGTCCCGAGGGGTTAGTGCTATAAGATGATCCAACCAACCTATAGCCAAAAGATTTGACTCTAAGAGGTTGCCATCTATCGTGCCATAATCATAGTACACTTTAGCAAATTGCTTGGGGATTTTAGGTTCATACAGTGTCTCTTTTGTTTGTATGTTTGTGTTTGTGTTTTTTAGCAATTGCCTTTGGAATGACCTTTGTTGAGGTTTAGGTCTTTGCCACTTTGGCTTGTATTCCATAGGTCTTTCTTTGATGTTTCACATTATTCCAATCAAAGATAGTTTGGATAATTTCTACCATTCCCATCATATGTATTTTCTCGATGAAAATTAAGGGTTTCGGTAGCTCTGTTTGCTTTTTAGTTTTTACGAGTATTTTCGTTTGGAGTTTGTTGAGGAACCTGGATTTCTTCTCGCTTGTCCTCTCAAAGATACTCAATCGGTTAGTTTCCTTTCCTTTTGTATCAAGGCCGGTTTGTTTGTGATTGTGCTTTGGGGTGAATGTGGGTGCAAAGCATTTGGTGTTTTGGATTTTGAGATGCTTCATTACTTGAAGATCCTTTTTCCAAAATCACTCGGGAGTTAGATTATGCACAAAGGAATTAAATCATATGACTGTCTTATCTCCGCATTCTTTTTGACTCATAATAAGATCATCCAATGATTTGGATGCCTTTGTAAATGAGGCAATCACATTTTTGAGATCTTTTTCCCTCTTTTCTATAGCAGCTAACTCTATTGTGATCTTTGCATTTTTAGCCTTCAGCTTAGTGTTCTCATAAGTTATATGACTCAGAGTACTCAGCTCTTTAGTCAGCTGTGAGTTTTGGTTTTTAAGCTTGTTGTTTTCCTCATTTAGAATAATGTGTGAGAATTTTATGTATTCAAAATCTTTCATCATTTTGCCTAATGAAATGATTAGTGGGTGATGAAGTGTGTGTATCACAATCACTATCACTTGAATCTGAATGAGATGAGTTAGAGTGTACCTCATCTTCTTGATCTGGTTGATCTTGTTCTTTGGCCATAAGGCAGATCATAGCCTCTTCCTCAGAGTCACTTGAGTACCGCTTCACTACTTTCTAAATTTGTTGCTTCTTTGGACTTGGACTGTCTCGGCCCACTAACATGGCTTTCTTCTTTTCTTGTCTTCTTTCCCTGGAGACTTTTCTTTCTTCTTCATTCCTATATTTGTTGGTTGGTGGATAGGAATAGTCAATCGCAAAGTGTCCTGGTTGTCTGCAGTTCCAACATAGGTTCTCGACTCTTTGATCGCCCATATACGCTCTTGGATTATCGCTCTACGATATTCAACCCTTTGATGCTCGACTCTACAGGTGGCTTTGTCTTCCTTGATTTAGAATGAGCTTAATGTCTCCTGGAGGTCTCACCCTTGTTTCTTTTATAGTCCTTATTGAAGAACTTATTGAATCTTTTGACCATCGGGGCAATTTCCTCCTGGTCTATGGATTCCTTTGGCTCAGCCTCTCTTTCCATCACTAGCCATCAATGCAACTGTTGTCTTGGGTACATTTTTATTTGTTTCCTCTTGCTCTTTCCTTCTCAGCTCAAACTCATAGGCTTTGAGATATGAGAATAGCTCATGATTTGATGTCTTTGAGAGGTCCATAGAATGTCTCAGTGCCATGACCTTCATTTCCCATTCAGATGGAAGGGATCTTAATACCTTTAAGCACATCTCCTTCTGATTGTACTCCTTTCCAAGAGCTGAAAGCTCGTTTATAATCTCTGTAAATATGGCATCCAGTTGATCCAAGGTTTCACCTGCAAGCATTTTCAAATTTTCAAATTTTTGAACAGCAACGAACAATTTATTTTCTTTAATTTGTTCTAATCCTTCACAAATTAAAGTCAGCTTATTCCAGATTTCTTTTGCAGATTTGCAAGATTTGACTTTATTGAACATTGCTTTGTCCAATGTCTTGTAGAGTATGCCCTTGGCCACATTATCCAAGTTGTATCTCTTTCTATCCTCATTTGTCCACTCAGTCCTTGGTTTTTCAACCATGGACGGTCTTGCTTCAGCGGCAGATTCTTCTCCTTCAGCTGCAATTGCTCTTCTTACAGCCGTGTTCACTTTGAGTATTTGCACTGGCCCCCCATCCTCTATTACAAGCCACATTTCATCATGTAATGCAGACAAATGAGCCTGCATACGAATTTTCCAATCATCAAATTCCTCTACTGTGAACATAGGGATACGAGTTAGATTTGCTTACATGATCATAACTTTGCTTTAAAGATGAAAGACTTTGAAAAACAAGTGTTTAAAAACTTTTCGAAAAGGTAGAGATCTAGTTTAGTAACCAGTGCGGAAGGCTCAATGAACCAACCACTTTGATACCACTTGTAGGTCCCAAGGGGTGTGAAGTAAGGTTTAGAGGAGGGGATGATTGATCATGTATAGGCTCATCTTGATTGATCATGTATAGGATCCTCTTGGGGATTGAAAATCTACAGAAAAATACAATTAAAATCAAGAATATAGCTGTTAGAAATCAATCCCACAATTTAAGGAAAGTTGGTTTGCTGCACAACGGTCATAATTTGTTGTCAAAACCTTAGGGCGACCGATCGCGCACAAATAGACATTTGAAAATATGAACATACATTTACACAGGGCGATCGGTCGATGGAGTGTCCGACCTGTCGACCCTGTGCCCAGCCGGTCGATCTCCCTCAAAAATCAAGTCAGGGCGTTCTGTTCCAAAAACCAAACCCAGGTACCAGTCGACCTCTTTAATTATAAATCCGTTGCATTTTTCTGATTTAAAACAATTCCAGGCACGAGTTGCCCTATAGGGCGACCAGTCCTACGCGAAACGGAAGTGTTGTCCAATTTGTACCGAAAATAAACTTCAAGAAATACTCCGACAAATTAGTAAAAACATTTTAAAACAATCGGGAGTATTTGGACAACATTTAAAAACATTGGTTTGGTGTAAAAAATAAAATCATCAAAATCATGATAAAAACATATATCAAACAATCTCCCCCTTTTTGATGATTACAAACCAAAACAATTTTAGAAATATTGAGAGGTCGATTTTTTTTTTAAATCAAAAGGCGATTTTCCGGTAAAAACATCTAACCGTTTAGAAGCGACCAAATTTCCAAAATAAAATTGCAACCAAATAAGGGAGTAAATATTTTCCAAATATTAGCACAAGCTCCCCCTATCAACATGCACATTAAGAATAAGAAACATGTAATCAACCAAAAGCTAAAAGCTCCGTTTTTACATATTGAGCTTAAGTATCAAGAGCTTATAAGCTCCCCCTGTCAACAACGCATCCTTAGTCATGAAAATGAGTCCATAATACATCAAATGGACTAAGTATAATCCACAGCTTTTGGCTTTTAAGAGCCATAGCTTATAGCTTCTTTCGCGAGCTTTTATTAGCTTTTTATGCGCTAATGATCTTATAACATGTTTCTCCCCCTTTGGAATCATCAAAAAGAATGTTAGCACGATAGGAACAACATGTACCCATATCAAAGTACGCAATTTATCGAGCTATTGATCATTAAGCTTAGAATTCCAAAAGCAAAGGGAAGAGTTGGTCAAAAATACTTGTAAAAACTTGTGAAAGCTCATTTAAGTTGCAAAACATGATCTCGATAAATATATAAGACATTTGAAAATGAGAGAGTCATGTAAGTGATGAATTTTCCTTAGAAATATTTTATCGAACACTTAGCGGGCATCAAGTATAAAAGAAAATGTGGAGCCCTTTGAAAAATTTTGCCAAGCCAATATATCATCACTATTTTGCACAACACATCATTCAACCAATGTTATCCAACAATATCAATAAAGAGACATATTCTCAAGGGTTCAACCCAATTGAGATAAATGATTAAGGCATTACAAATGCCAACAAGCAAAAATTAAAAGAAGCACTTTTATCATCAAGTACTTCAACCTTTTATCCAAGATATCAAACAATGCCATAAATTAGAGTATTTTTACCATCAAATACTCCATCAAGGCCAATACCACAACAATCAAAAGCTACTAGCATTCTTGCTAGTTCATCCCCTTTAAGAAAAACAAGCAAATCTCATTAGTGCAATAGAGTTGTACAAGATAGTTCATAAAAATTCAATGCATCAAAGACAAGGTAAAAAAATTGCAAAGACAATAAGATAAACACGGGGTAGGGACATCAATCCTCATCCGAAGAGAAGCAAGCCGCAGGGAGAAGCTCTTTGATGAATTTCTTAAATTTCCCCATTTTGCTCTTCAATTTTGCATTTTCTTCCTTCACTTCCCGGAGCTCTTTTCTAAGAGATGCAACATCTCTAAATGTCTCTCTTTCCACCTTTTCCATTCTCTCTTTGAGACTCAAATCCTCAACATCCGATTCATTTTCATTTTCTCCATCGTCTCCTTCATTATAGTCCTCTTCTTCATTCCCCATATTCTCTTCTTCCCCATCTTCTTGTTCTCCTTCTTGTTCTTTGACATTAACTCTTCCAATATTTTCAACCTCATTGTCATTAAAGAAGTCATTCCGAGGTTGTTGTGGATTTCGAGCACGTCCCCCTAGCGGCTTTAGTGGGAACTGTGGTAAAGTAAAGTTCGCATTCTTACCATTTGTAGAATGTTGTCATTATCATAATCATTGTCACGAATTTCAGTATTCATCTCATTTTTCGGGTAGCCCGATAGGTGTAGTAGTCGACAAATCAAATTCCCCAAAGTATATTTCTTCTTAGTGAGCCTTCTTGATTCCGACAAACAATACACAAATATAGCCGCATAATTTACCCTTTCTCCTTGGATAATCTTATAGGTAAGAAAAAGTTCTAGATTACTCGGAAGTTTCACTTCTTTACCACATACACAATAGGAGCAAATAATAGGCACAATTCGATAATTTGGCGGCATTGCCGAGAAAGTTACTTCCGGAAACACTCCTAAAAATATTTTCACCTCATCTAGTGAAACGCCAAAAAGATCACCATCCCAATGAGTGCAATCCACATTAACAACTCCATCATTCGGCACATTAAAATGATTACAAATATCGACCAATGTCCACGAATAATGCCTACCATTAACGAATGTGTGAAGTTCCAAAGGATTATCTTCCGTAGCATCAACAATCCACATATTTGCATAAAAAAGTTTTATAAGCTCGTCATCATAATGCAAACATGGATTATCCCATAATGAAATATAACCTTGAATTTCAAAGTAAGCCCTAATTTCCGGATATTCATCATGAAATGCTAAAAATCGAACCATACGAGTGCAAGCAATTTTCTTGTCATTTAATCCAATGTTTTCATAATGCTCCTCCGCAAGTTTATTCAAAAATCGAAATATATTAGCTCTAGAGAGAGGCACAGAAAGAAGTGACAACTTACTTGAGTCCCAACGAATATTCGATTTTGAAATCCCGGCTCTCAATTCAACAATCTCCTCTTCCGTAAGCTGGTTTTGATTATCTCTTTGTGGAATATCATCTTGTTGGGGGTTGGAAGAAGATTCTCCCCTTTGCTTCCTTCTCCTCTTTTGAGGATTTCGTCCGGTGAATTGACGGGGTGCCATGAAGACAAGATGAATTTGAGTGATATAAACTAAAAGATGAAATAATTAGAGGGATAATGAGAGATTTTGTGAAAATATTGAAGAATATTGAGCTAGGGTTCGAAGCTGTGAAAGTTGGAAATGAAAAAGCATGCAGTCCCCTGTTTTAAAAGCTTTCTGTCTGTCTAACTCTACCCAGTCGACCGGTCGATAAGGGTGTCGACCGGTGTGGTCGACCGATACCTGCTCTGGGTACCAGTTTTACTGAAAAATATGGCTGAAAAATGCAACTCGAACCCTAATTATTTTAAAAACGTGCAAACGTGCAAATATCCAATTTTTACGAGCCAATAAAAATTAAGAGACTGATTAAAACAAGATTTCGAAAAGTGATCGGCAAATCCATTTAATGGCACTTAAGAGAAATGCAATGAAATAGTTTGAAGAATAAGTGCATGATTATGACATGAAGAACATCGAGTTCTAGGAATAATACGAGTGAACGTACCTTGATAGTTTAAGGACTACTTGTCCAATGAGTGAATAACCATTGATGAAGATATATAAGTTCTACATAATTTCTTAAAACAAATCTTGCACAAAACAATATGATACAAGTAGGATAAAAACAATAAGAAATATCACAAATAAGCTTATGCCATAAAAATCCTTAATAAATTACAATAGTCATATTAAATGCACAAGAGTTTTAAAAACATCATGCAAGGTCTTCTTTTTCAAAGAATTTTAAAAACGCAAATATATATTGAAGACCTTAATTTTAAAAATATTGGAAAACTCATTTTGAAAATTTTGGCACAAATAAAAACATGCATAATTAATTGGGGAGATACGGTTTACCAATTACACCATTTCCATGGGTTGTGTCTTTCCCATTGTGGATGATATCTTCCCCTTTGAAAATCGTCTTGTTGATGATAGCTTCTCCGATTGCTCCATTTCCAAACATTATATCCTTCCCATTGTTGATAGTGTCTTTCTCTTGGAAATTCATTGTGGTGGTGTCTTCTCCTTTGATCAAATGAAACGGGCATTTGATGTCTTCTTTGCGGTATAAATTTTCTTTGAATGCCATTCTGCCGGGTACCTAATATGACATTGTTTTGTGGTACCCTCAAGTGTTTGGGTCCTTTGGGATTAGCTTTGAGACTTTTAGGTCCCCAATAATAATTAGAGCTATTTCTAGCCCAACAAGTATTAACCGTGTGACCCTTTTTACCACAATAAAACAAAGTAGTAATTCTAGGAGCATAATGACTAACATGCATAGAGACTTGATCCTTTTTCATATGATTGACAACATTAGGCTTATGATCAAGTTCTAGTTTCAAATTATCACAATTATGAATATCAACAATATTGGTCATTTTATTGGTACTCAAGTTGGATTTTGATAAATCCTTTTTCATGCAATTAATATCCTCAACAAGAGTAATATTTTCTTTTTCAAGGTTTCTCACCTTATCAAGAGTGGTGGTGTGAGCACATGATAGTGACTCATAAGAAGTGAATAAGCTATCCTTATCATTTTTCAAGACATTGAATTCCTTTTTCAAATTTTTGTATTTAACAAGTAAGCTTTGGAATTCATTTTGAAGTTCATCATAATCATTGAGCAAATCACTATAGTCATTTTGCAATTCATTGTTATAAGAAGTAGAAGGTTTAGAACTTACCTCGTTTTCTTCTTTGAAGCCCATAAGACATCGTTCATATTCATCCTCATTGGAGGTTGTAGGAAACTCATCCCATGTTGTTGGATTTGATGTTGTATCCAATTGAGAAGTAGATGCTTTTGAGTTGCTCCTTTCATTTGCATATACTTCTTCTAATTTTCTCCATGCTTCATGTGCCGATTTTATTCCTACAATATGATCATATTCCAAAATGGTAAGTGAACAATACAAAATATTAAGAGCTTTACCATTTAAGGAGATGATTTTCTTTTCTTCATCATTGAGTTCTTTGAAGCCTTTGGAGGTGTGTGGTGTATCCAACATCGGAATGGATTCTTCATTAATGACCGTGTTCCAAATATCGAACCCGCAACCTTGTAGATAGCATTCCATTTTTTCTTTCCAAAATGTAAAATTTTTGGAATCAAATAGTGGTGGCTTGGTGGTGGAGGCGCCGGTAAGGTAGACTTCATTCGTAGCCGGTGATCGTTCCTCTTTACTCGCGATGTGGAACGAGCTTGCCAAAGAGTTTGGCTTTGATACCATTTGTAAGTCCAAGTGGCTACGATAATCTAGAGGGGGGGTGTATAGATTATCTCCATCTTTTCGATTATACCCTCTTTTTCGAATCAAATACGCCAAGACAAGAATAAAGGTGCGGAAAGTAAACAACACACGTCGATTTATAGAGCTTCACCCCACCTAGGGACTACATGTTCTACCACCCCAGTATATCCGGGATGGGTTTCGAAAAAGAAAAAAAAATTTATTAATTACCATAATTAATACAAATTCAACTTACAACAACACCTTGAAGAGCACCACACTCTTCTTCAACACCACCTTTGAGATTACCACAATCTCACTTGAAGATCAGCGATAAGGGTCTTTTTATGCACGTTTTATGTGTATATTTGAGTAGAATTCGAGTTATTTTATTGTTAGTTTTGTAAATTGTTTATTGTACATAGTTCATATTACTCGAGGGTGCTTTTATTGATGTAGATTGACCATTCGGGGCTAATTTTGGTGAATTTCGGACCATGAATTCATGTCAAAACATACCGGGGGAGTTTAAGGATGCAAAAACGCTCGAAATTCCAAGTCAAACGCGTCATTTCGGGGCCTTTTTGGTCCAACACGGGCAGGGGTGTCGGGCAACACGGCCGTGTTCACGGAGCTAAAAACTCGATTTTTTTTCGCACAAAGCGACCCGACACGGCCAGGCCGTGTTCCCCAACACGGCCGTGTCGAGACACGGCCTGGCCGTGTTGGGAAGCACGGCCATGTCTCCCGATTCCTGTGTGATAAAACAAAGACGGCCCGGCCGTTCGGGCGTCTGGGCGTGTCAGGGGCACTTTTTTGCAACTTTTCCATGCAAAAATTATGGAAAACTCACCTACCAAGCTTTTTGACCACTTTTATACACCTTTAACACCCAATTTTGCTGCAACATGTCCCCATATTCCCTCAATCATCAATTGAGTACAAGAATTCACCAACCAACAATGAAAATGGAGGCAATTGTTTAACAAAAGAGAGTATTATCAATGTATTGGTTGCCTATAAAAGCCAAGGGTTGAAGTTGGGAGAGGCATTCATTAGATACTCGGGGAAATATTCATTGTATTCATTTCATTAAGTAGAATTGGGATCAAGGGGTCTTGGAGGAGAAAGCTTGGGGCAATATTGGAGAAGAAGGCTTGGAGCAACATCATCAATCAAGAAAGAAGTCAATTGAGATTTTGAGAAAGATAAGTACACCATGTCTACAATACTTAAATCTTCTTGTGTAATTTATTCTTTGGTCAAAATCATGTGTAGCTAAACTCCTAGTGTTTGAATGTAATGAACTCTAGAATGGATTTGTGATTAAGGTGTGTATGTTTTTAATAAAATCTTCATATTTTGTGTGATTCACCTATATTATGCTTCGTTCATTCGAATGATATATGCGCAATATTGATTTGAAGTTTATTTTTCATCCGGGAAATCGAGAGATTCATGGTGAAATAGAACCTATATAAGTGAAAAGAGTTGCATGCAATCCTAGATATGGGGCGACATAAATCTTCCGGATTAGGGTCAAACCTAATATGGGAATTCACAAATCGTTATAATGTTGTCTTGGGGTTTTAACTAGAAAGAGATTTCCGTTAATCAACTTGAGATTAGAAGTTTTTCGCCTTGAGAAAGGGTTTAACTTAAATTGGGAATTTCTACGGTCCACAAGACATGAGATTTTATTAAAAGAGGTTGGTTTTGCTTAAGGGCTTACGGTTGTATTTTTAACTTGTCAAATCACAAAAACATTCTAGGGATTTACATTCAAACACATTTCTATCTCTTGATTTCTTATTTTACAAATCTTTATTCATTTTTACAATTTATAATTTGTTTTCCTTTTTCATCAAACAAAAACTCGAAAATTGTTAGATTAAATAACAAAAAGACGGTAATTATTAGTACTTACAATCCTCGTGGGAATGACACTCGGACTCAATAATATATACTATAAACGATAGGTGCACTTGCCTACGGTTTTAAAGGTAGCTTTTGATCCATCAATCACCACAATCTCCAACGGCACCTTGTGAAGATTACCACGATCTTCAACCTTGAAGAACACCAAATTCTTCAATACCTCAAGAGCACCACACTCTTGAACCACCTATCACCTAGATCACCCAAGTGTATTCTTTCCACAAGAATACTCACAAAGATGTCTTGTGTTGAATGATGACCAAAATCAAGATTACAACTCAATAATGAATAATACAATTTGAGTGCAAGTGTAATCAAGAAATGAAAGCCTAGACCTCAAGATGTGAAAGTGATAAGCTAGGCAAATTACAACAAGAATGATAACAATGAAGAACTAATGTATTTGCTTGAATGTATCTTGTTGTGTTGTATCTCAATTGTTATATTGGTTGCTCCAAAACTTCCTCTATTTATAGATGATTGATCATGTAAAGGCTCTCTTGGGGATTGAAAATCTCTGAGAAAAATACAATTAAAATCAAGAATATAGCTGTTAGAAATCAACCCCACAATTTAAGGAAAGTTGGTCTCACGCACAACGGTCGAATTCTTTGTCAAAACCTTAGGGCGGCGACGGTCAAGCACAAGTAGATGTTTGAAAATATGAACATACATTTACACAGGGCTACCTGGCCGACGGAGTGTCCGACCGTCGACCTCGTGCCCGGCCGGTCGACCTCCCTCAAAAATCAAGTCGGGCGTTCTGTTTCCAAAACCAGCCAGTCTTTCGGGTCGACGAAGTGTCGACCGGTCGACGCCACCGGTCGACCTCTTTAATTATAAATTTGTTGCGTTTTTCGATTTGAAACAATTCCAGGCACGGGTTGCCCTATAGGGTGATCGGTCCTATGCAAAACGGAAGTGTTGTCTAATTTATATCGAAAATAAACTTCAAGAAATACTCCGACAAATTAATAAAAACATTTTAAAACAATCGGGAGTATTTGGACAACATTTAAAAACATTGTTTTGGTGTAAAAAACAAAATCATCGAAATCATGATAAAAACATATATCAAACACGGAAGACTTAACACCCTTTGATTTGATTTTAGCTTGTTTTAAACACTTGATTTTTAGCACTTGGTTATTTATCAGTTGGGTAGCAAATATAATACTTAACAAACATATATAAAGTAAATGTGCGGGAAAGTAAGTTTGTTGAAAGTAAATGACACGAGTATTTTTATAGAGGTTCGAAGATGGGGTAATTCTTCTAATCCTCTCTTCTCCAACTCTGGAGGAATCCGCTATGTAACAGATCGTTTACAAAGCGGTGAACGATCTGGAGACAACCTTGATCACACACCGGGCTTCTCTTGCGACTACCTTCTTCACAGGCGTTGCGCACTTTGACTCACTTCTCAAGTTCTTGAATTTGATCACGAAGCCCTCCAACAAACTTGATAATGGTTCGACCTGGAACCTTTCTACAATCCTAGCTTGGAAAGTAGACCCCTTTTGTTTTCTTCAAAAGTTTCCTCTTCAACAGAATTGAAGTTGTCTTTCTTTCACAACTTGTGTTGGATTGATTTCCTTCGAGTTTCGTGCTTGAGGAATTGCTTGAATGTTTTTGAGAATATTGCAGGTTAGATGCTTGAATATTGCTTGCTTGTTCGTGGTTCAGGTTACCTCTTCTCAATAACTTCCTCAGTCTTTTATAGTGCACATTTGAAATTTTGCCCGTTGAAGAGATAGGGTAATTTCAAATGTCACTGAGTTCGTTGGCTTGTCTTGTCTTAGTCTCCGCAATCCTTGATGTTGACATTTCCTCGTATTAAATGTCTTCGCAAAGCATTGCAGTGCACGACCACAAGGTGCGGTGTTTTCCATTGGTTCATTCCTTTTGCACAAGTGCAGGACTAACACTTTAGATCGCGGACTTTGACATATTACTTTATTGAGTAATATTCGTGACTTTAATCACAGATCTAAGTCGCTTGTCTTGACTAGATCGCCGCTTTACCCCAGGTGACTTGAGTCTCCGGTTATTGGATAACTCAACCTGTCACTTCAACTTCGAGACTTGGCTTCTTGGGTTGACTTGACCGACACTTACAATTTATTCCCAACCGACTCTTCTTGCCGAGTCATTGACTTCCTTCGTGGCCATACTCGGCCTAACACACAAAGTAGTCTTTACATAGTCCCCGGTTGACTTCTTGTAATCCTTTGCATAGGCCGACTTAACTCAACTTTTGCACTCTATCTATTACAATACAAATTACAAGGAAAATGGGGTGTCAACTTCCTAGTTTAAGTTTTACATGGTATCATCAAAATCTACTCAATAAGTTTCCTAACAATGACAATTTATTTACTTGATTTAAATATCTTGATCGGTAATTATAAATGAACTAGTAGTCCACCCGTGCGATGCACTGATTATATATTCATAAACATAATTTTAGTATTTTAGTTATTTATTTAATTGTAAAGCCAAATAACTATAGATTAAATAACAAATAATGAATAATAATAGAACACCGCAAAACAAATAGAATGAACATAAATACGGAACATAAAATAAATATTATAATTTTAAAAATTTCTTTAATAAAATATTATCATTGAACTTGTAAGGTCACTATCACTATCACCATTATATAGTAAAATTATAAAACTTTTAGGATTAGTAACTCTAGAAACAACGTACTGGTTGACTTTTACGAAATAATTTCTTCAATCATTTTATCCTTTGTAATGCGAAATGATACGACCAACAAATTATTTATAACAAATTACGATATTGCCCGTAAACAAAAAGATAAATTATTTAAAAGCCAATAATGATAAATGTATTTAAATAAATAGAAAAATTAATGACAATATAAAAACATAAAAATCAAATGTCTATCTATTACAATACAAATTACAAGGAAAATGGGGTGTCAACTTCCTAGTTTAAGTTTTACATGGTATCATCAAAATCTACTCAATAAGTTTCCTAACAATGACAATTTATTTACTTGATTTAAATAACTTGATCGGTAATTATAAATGAATGAGCAATTTGTGAAAAATAATTTTAAGTATTAAATTACTCTTAAATAAAAAAAATTAAATAAAGTTTATTAAATATGTAATGCATAAATGGATATAAAATAATTGTAATGTGTGTTAAATAATATATATTATATCTACGATATCAATAACATTTTATATAATATATATTCTTTTTATACAAAATTATAAAAAAATCAACAGAAGAAATCTATATCAAATCTTTTATTTAACTATTGAATATTGATAGAAATTGACCGTGGTTTATTAAAATATTAAATATAACATATATTTTAATTATAAATAGTTAAATTATAAATAAATATTTTTTAATTTATAACACTACTTTCGAAATATAGATTATATCCAATAGTTTTAGTCATTTAAAGAAAGATAATTTCATAAAAATAAAATTTGAGTCATTTTTAATGATTGGGAATAGCTAAACTCATGTGGGATGGGAGGAATGATTGTTCCCTTAGTTTTGTGAATAGGGATTCCCATGGGAATGAACATTCTCATTATTAAAACATATCAAGCATGTGAATGAGAATGAATAAGGAATGTTCATGTCATTCATATCTTGTTCCCACATACCAATAAAAAAGGTATAATTTTCACAAGTAATTTCCACGTGGATGGCATTCAAAAATGTTCTTAGTGTATATTTGAAAGTACTTTTGGAATAAGAAAAAAGAATTCAAAAATCATAAAATTTCAATTTTCTAAAATAAACTTTGAATATCCATTTCAAACACCCATATAGTCATAACCAATGTTCTAGGCAGGATATAGATGGAATTAGGCAGGCCTAATCAAAAGAAAAATATTGCGACCAAAAGAGAGCCTAGCGCCTGTACGAGAATTTTTTGAATATTGTTCATAACAATACACCTATATAATAAAGTAAAATCTATTCTTATTGTTAATTATTAAAGTCCAGAGCATTGCAAATTGGTGGAATGGAACTTAGACCAATCTAATTGGGCAAGAATTTAACCCTAACCAAAACAAAGTCCCACTAAACGCGCATCCAAGCACACCGATTTCGATACAAGCAAAGACAGAATTTAAAAAATAAAAAATAAAAAACGTGCCTATAAAATAACAGAGAGCTTCCTCATTTTTTTACTTTTCTCTCTCAACTTCTTCAGCTACCATACAAACACACACACTTCACGCTCTTCGTGCTCTCCGCCACCCTCTCTTCTTTCCTTTTTTCTCAGTTTTTTTTCAGATCCATTCTTTTCTCTTCCTTTGATCCCATCGGAGATGGCTTCTTTTACTGCTTCCTCTGTTTCATTCTCTGCCGTTTCTTGCTCATTCAAGCAAAACAAGGTTCATTTCTTTGGTGCACAATTAATTTTCAGCTTATCTCTTGTATTGTTTGTAATTTTTTAGAGGATAGTGTTTTTTGTATGAAAATTAATAATGGGTCCTTATTCTTATGCATTGCGTTTTAGTGGGTTTTTCAATTTTTTCCGAAGCATGTGCACGGGTTTGTAAGGCTTTATTTGTTTTTGATGGGTTTCATTATAATCTACTTTTCGTGTAAAAGTATTGTTCTTTTCAAGTGGATCGTGAGTTATTAGCAATCTTTTAATTGTAAATCTGTTTTTTTTTCCGAGTTATTTATTGATATCCATGTAAAAGATCTAATCGTTCTCATTGGATCATACTGTGCAAAACGGGCAGTTCGTTGTTAATTGTTATGACTTTTGGGTGTTTGGTCATAAGTGTGAGCTTACTGGACTTCTGCCGAAAAGAAAAAAAATTAACTAAAATATATATTTTTTTAAGTAGGTTAAGCTTTTTTTTTTTTTTTTTGAGGTTAAGTAGGTTAAGCTTTTGGATTACATGATTCGCTTTGTTCAAAACATAAGCTCTTTATAATTGTGGGTTTAGTTGAGAATTGGCTATAGTTTCAAGCTCCTAAAGTGCCTTACATGATTATATCTGATCCCTAAATTATGAAATGTTGCTAAGTGCTAACAATGTTATGGCTGACTATCCTCAGCTGAAATTCCCAGCATTCATCAGTGCAACAATTATAGTTCATTTTTGTGAATTTGCAGCTGCATTGCACTTTTCAAAAGATTCTGCGGCTCTGTTTTCATCATAGAATTCTAAATTCAACGCAAACGAACCACTAAAGCATTATTAAGTCAGGACAATTTTCAAAAGACATTAGAAATTAGTTATTTTCTTTCAATAATGTGATTAATCATGGGTTTCGATATTCAAGATTTATTTAGTCTCTCATTTATGTGTTTTGTTGCAGCATTCCTCTGTCAATTTTCCCCTGATGATATTTTTTTTTTTAATTATTTTAAGCAGGTTTCAAGTTTGGGGAAGGCTTCACTTTCCTTCAGTGGAAATGGCTCTCCTTCTCGTAGGTTGCCTGCCCTTCGTTTCCGAGTTTCCTGTGCGGTACAATAATAATAGCCTTTATCTATTTTTCTCCATTTTGTACTCGTAGTTCAGAAATACGTATTTTGAGGATTTGATTATAGTCAATTCGTGAAAGGTGCCATTTAGATGTGGCATTTTGGTTTAGAATTACATACATTTTAGAGACACTTGCATGTGATTAGATAATATTTTGCTATTTACTTTGAATGATGTTAATAACAATTGTGAATGGTTGTTTTGAGCCAGGCCAAACCAGAGACTGTCAACAAAGTTGTTGATATTGTGAGAAAGCAATTGGCTCTTCCCGCTGATCGTGATGTCAGTGGAGAGTCAAAATTTGCAACTCTTGGTGCTGATTCTCTTGACACGGTAAATGCTTCTGCTTTTTTTGTTTTTTACAAAATTGATTTTTTATGTTACTATTAACATCTTCACATTTAGTTTGTAAATGCTTATGTAAATTTGTTGTGCCCGCTAAGGTTGCTATGGTGATGTTGGTAAAACTGTTATTAGCTAGTGGCATTTGATATAATTGAAATCTTATGACTTAGCATGCAATGTGGGCTATTACTTGTTCTTAATACCAAGCACAAATTTTCAATAAATATATGTTTTAATTCGACGCTAGGCACCAAATTTCAACTATTATATGCCAAGCATTTTTTACGATATAAATGTCTCTCTATCATATAAGATTACTTTACTAGTTTATTACAATTATTCATGACAATATTTCAGGCCAATCTGGCCGAGTTTCTTAATACGATATTCAGTATTTTAATTGGAAATTCAAATCATGGAACTGTAGATTGTAATGATATAAAAGGCATTATTGTTTTGTGATCAATATAATATTAGAAATATAAATATCACTACATACATTTTCTCATATTAAACATATAACTTTTTGTCTTGTCTTATTTTGAATGGATTAGTCAGTGATTCAACATAAATGGTCTAATCTTTGCTATATCCACCCCAAACTAATGTGTGCTTATTCTATGTATCAAATGCTATCAAACACTTCCATGGATAAACTTCATTCAAACTTTACGTTGTGAATAGCGACATTTCTCGTTTCATGCTCACTAATTTGGCTATAGTTATAAGTTGAGGTTGCTACAGAGAGATGTCTCCTATAAGTTTGGAAGCAATTGAATGAATAGTGTTAATTTTGTAATCACTAAAAACCAGTATGTTAATCACTATCGTCCTCGGAAAAAAATTTGAGTGATCTTACAAGATCCCGGCTCTTTTAGCTTACCTTTTACACTTGAACTTGATCACCTTCGATAATGATTGTTTCAACCATGATGTGTAATTGGTACTTGGTTTTTTTTTTCGATATAGGTTGAGATTGTGATGGGACTTGAGGAGGAGTTCGGCATTAGCGTTGAGGAAGAAAGTGCTCAGAGCATCACAACCGTTCAAGACGCTGCCGATCTCATCGAGAAGCTCTTGGAGAAGAAATGAAAAGTTGAGATGAGATTTTAGCACCGGAGCTTCGCTAGTAAAGCTTCTAGAATAATTTTTTCTTTTTTTGTTTTTGCCTTTTTTCTTTTTATCGAGTTCGCCTGCTATATGGAGGAGGGTCCATGGGATTTTGCTAGAAGGAAAAAACCTTATTTGGTTATGGTGCTTGTTTTGTTTGCAATTTCCTGTTAAGACTTCGAGTGGTTTATATCCTAAGTTAAAATTTTATGTTCCTTTTTCTCGCATATGTCTACTTAATGGAATGATCTTTATTGTCATTTGAATGCAGGTGACTCTGAAAAATAAATCAAGTTATTCGAGATCGATCGTTAAAGCGGGTTTGAGCTCGGTTCTTTAACATAATGAACCAAACTTGAATACATTTTTTTGTTCCATAAGATGTAAAGCTCGGTCGAGCTCGATTCACGTAAAAAAAGAATAAATGTGTAATCAAGCTACTCGAGATCGATTCGTGTTCGGCTCGACCGAGCTCGATTAGATTAATAATTAAACCAAACTCAAACACAATTTTCGGCTCGATTAAAATTCAAACAAACTCAACAATATTATAGTCAGAACTTGACTCGATTCATTCACAGCTCAAATTCTGAGGCAAGAATCTGAGTCGAGTATAATCCTCAATGGCACTCTGGGCTGGGGCCATGATTGAGCCGGATAAATCAAATAATCCTAATGTGTGATGCTTGGGAATTAGGTTTGAGGCCCATGAGAACAATCCTTGCAAGTTTCATGATCTGTAGCCCATTGGATAATTTGTCCGACAATGGCCCGGGGTGTTATTAATTTATCCTTTCAAATACTTGATCAATGTTTTACTTTTACATTTTGGCCCTGGCTTTTCCATGCGAAATGACCTCTGTATCCCTGTCATTTTAAACACTTTTATTTACTTTTCCTCAACATTTTAAACAGAAGGATATTTTATCCCATGTAATCATTAGTGCCAAATTATAAACTGACCAGATATATAAGCTGATGAAGGCATTGAGGTCTTTTGCCTCTAAAAACTCTGCTAGGTCGCCTAGAAGGGGCCCAAGACCAAAAACCGACCCGACAGACAACTGAGTTGACTCAACAGAGAGCTATTGATTTCACTGATATATGAAGACAATTCCCTCACGGATGATAACACTTGACACAACCTGGCCATCACATATGTCAAGGGATTCTTATAAATACCTAGTTGCACTAACATAATAGTAACTACTATTCACTAAACCATACTTCCTACTTTTACTGTTCCATTTGCCTTTCCATACCTTTAAGATCTCGACTTGACTTAGGCGTCGGATGGTTTTATTTGGAACCACCCTCCGCTAGCCTAACGTGTATTACTCTTTTTAGGTCCCCAAATTCGAGAACCCAATTACCCGAGAGTTTGTGACCAAGGTGATCATTGATCCAAAATCACAAGCAAACACAAGAAGGGTCTTTTACAAAATAACTATAATTACAGAATACCAAAAAATTAATAAGGGAGGGCATACTTTTTTAACCTAATTAATACATAATTTTAAAAATAATAATAAATAGCAAAAAAGAAGAAGACAAATAGCTATGGAGACTTGTTGTCATGTCCCGTAATATTAGGGTGTCTTTTGTTGCGACTACTACTAATGGGTTATGATGAGAATGATTGTTTATGTGGCTACATATATGACCCTAATTCATACATATGACCCTAATTCATACAAATGACCCTACGGATGTTGAGGTAGGTCCATCGGTCGAGCTAATTTTGGCACATCTCGAATTGGTCATCCCTCAATCCAAATTCATTGAATGTTGGAACCGCATTCCCGATATGCCTATGACAAGGTGGAACCAAAAGTTGTCCCGATAGATCGGTGAACCCAAGCTAATGGGGTCGCCGCAGGCCGAAAAGGCTAGGGCAAGACAATGTGCCCCCATATTGAGAGATGTACCTCGTCTCGGTTACACGTTGGAATGTTTCGATTGAATTTTGGATTTTCGACGGTTAAAAGTGCATCATCGATTCTCTCACATGCATCATCATTAGAAAATATTGACACATTAAAAATGCGGTTGGCATAATAAGAGAAAACCAATACTTCACCATGTGGAATTGTGTTATCATGGACAAATTTGCTCCATCCATCCGTAAAAAGAATGTGCAATAGGGGTTGATCATTTTGACCATCCAAGTGTGACCATTCACATTATGCGGATCACAATTTAATGGTGTAAAATCATTAAAATAACATGTGAATTTGGATGGAAGACGCCGACACAAAAAATTTAATATAATTACAATTTGAAGAATAATGACATGACAACATATTTAGTTAAGTTTTGTAATCAATTTCTAATGGATCAATATAATTAGATATTCCAATAATATCCTTACAAAAATAATAGAAAAATCAAAATTATAAAACTAATCACCGAACCGGTATTTAATTATCATCCTTATGGGCATCTAACAAGGTAATAAAAATTAGTTTTATCACTAAGTATTTATTTAACTATTTTTCGATTCAAAGAATTTGTTTGTCATCACTAATTAAATTACGTAAAAACTCGTACTAAAAAGATGCTTAAAAAGTCAAGTATTTTTATAGATTATTCGACACAAAAAAGAAGAAATTATGGAAGTGATCAACGTGCTTAATATGCAATTAATTTCACATAATCAAAGAGTTAGTATGAGAAATAATAAAAAAATAAACAAATCATAATTCAAAATACAACTTAAAAAAAAAAATACAACAAAACTATCGGAATAATAAAAAAAGAAACAAATATTTTTTATTAAACTCACCAAATAACACCCGGTACATACTACAATATAATTTATATAAAAACTCTTGTTTAGTGCGTAGAATCCAAGTTCAATATCTTTTGTCGATGTTGGCGGGATATTTGATGAAGACGGTATAGGGGAAACGTAAAGATGAAACCATATTTGGTGGTTGTGCTTCGAATTTAGCATAAATAATAAGCTGACAAAAAAATCTTTGAACACAAAATATTTCACCGAAGAGAATTCGTCTATTTTAACTATTATTGAACAATTTATGAAAGTTTGAATAGTCAATTAGTATTTAAAACTTAATTAATATTATAGTATACACAAAAGTAACATGCAGTACCATTGAAACAAAGAATAACATATATGAATAGAAATAATGTATATAAACGTAGTAACCATAGTAATAATAATAATGATATTTATAATATTAGTTAATTAATTAATTATAGTCAAAGACTATGTAATTTTTAAAATATGAATATTATATATAGATAGAATTGATAGTACAAACGCACTTTTGGTATAAAGTAGGAATACCATTTATAATTTTTTCCCAATTTTATACGTATAAAATAGGAATATCATTTATAATATTGTCCGATTTATATACATATAAAGTAGGAATACAATTTACAATAGTTTCCTAAATTAAAATATTATCGAATATAAGTAATTTAAAGAGCGGATTTTTTTTTTTTTTTTTGTTTTGGACTCCTAATTTTTATACATATATAAAGTAATATAGGAAATTATTTATAATATTTTTCTAATTTAATACCATTTATAATATTTTCCTAATTTATATACATATATTATATAGGAATACCATATATAATATTTTTATAATATAAAAAGTAAAAAGAGTGGAAAAATTTTTGTTTCGTACTTCTTCTATTATATATATATATATATATATATATATATATATATATTCGCAGTTACCCAGAAAAACATTACCAACCCCAAATCATTTCACACTAGAGCAGAGGAGACACCTTGTAGTGCAATATACAGTCATCTAATAAAATCATGTGAACTTTGGAAACTATCATTATAAGGTGGCCAACTCCACTTGATATTAACAATAACCTCCAGCTACTATCACCAAAGTCCAGACAAATTCACTCAACTGTAAAGTCCAGAAAACCATCTTTTTGTAAGGAAATGACATACATTATCATATAGACAAGAAACTAAAAATCAAATGTAGGCAGACCCCTCGTAATTTATAAGAAAATGGCATACATTATCATATACACTAGAAAGAATATAGCACAACATCAACTTCAAATCTGGAAAAAGGAAAAGAAAAGAGTATGCATAATATGACAAAGGGATAACTAAAAAAAGATCACTGAGATTTGGACTAATTAAAAAAAAAAAGAATCAAAGGTTTTTGAAAACTAAAAAATCCTCCGTTTGATTTTTTATTGGATTTAACTGTAATATTTCTATAAATGCAAGTGGGTTTTTAAAATGTTTTTTCTTCTTATTAACGGAGAAAAAGTAAGATAAAATCAAACCTTAGTGGAGTATTTATAATTTTGAAAAACCTATGGATATTTTAGTAATTAGCCCAAATCTCAAAGTTTTTTTTTTTTTTAAATTAGCCTATTACACAATGAAAACCACCACTAACCAAAAAGCCAAGAATCCTAGGAAAGCTTTATTATGTTTAAACCCTTTCACTGAAACTTGAGACACCACCGATGAATCTTGCAACGGGCGAACGGTGCAAAAGCGGTATCCAGCCCGGTAGAGCCCATTATATCGGGGTTAGGCGGGCTACGAGAGGAGGGTATTGTCGGCATGAAAGATCCCGTGGGAGGATCTGCCGTGCCGCCAGTAGAAGGCAAGAGAGGAGCAATGTCAGGTGGCAATTCTATGTATGAAAATGCTGCTAACATAGCATGTGTTTCTGAGTTTGCTAATATTGAGGATGAGGCCACCAAGGTTGTAGTAATGGCTGCTGCAAGAAATCCTAAAGAAGAAGCCATTGCAATGAAGTTGATCAAACTTGTGTGTGATGGAAATTTTTGGATTACTATGATTGAGGAAATGAAAAAGGGTGTGAAAGTTTAATAATATTGGGGTAAAGTGTGACAAGAGTTTGTGATCATAGGGCAGTTGATGAATATATGTAATGGGATGGATATGCATGTGGTGGACATGTGGGGAGAGGTTTAAGGTTGTTTGCTAGTGAACTACTAATAATTTACATTGAGAAGTTTGCTTTTTATTGCTTGATTGGCGCATGATTCATTTCCAGCCCGTGATGAGGAGTACCCTGATGGGATTTTATGTTCTAAATTTTTTTTTTTATCTCTTATTGCACCGCACATATAATTAATTTTAATATGAAAAATTGTATCTGGCGTGACAATCATCCAGTGGGGATGGAATAAGAGATAAACACAATCTTGGAATAGATACCCCTTTTATTATTGTTAATTTGAATACTCAAGTCACGTATAATTCTATTTTGGATTTGTTTTTTCCAAGTTGATGTCAATTACATAATTACTCGTCATGTGATGAGGTAAATTACAATTTTATTCTTGTAACTATAGGAATGTGGGAAAATTGGTTCTTTTAATTTTTTGGTAAAAATCACCGTGTATCTTTAAAATAATAAAAATAATCTTGGATTTAGTCCTCAAGTTTCCAGAAATTCCAAAATTGTTCGGATTAGCATGTGATCGCCACTACAAGAAAAAGGCGATGTTGCGACAAACTTATTTGCGACAACAGTTTCTTGTCGCAAAATATAACTTTGCGACAACTGCCCGTCGCGAATAATTTGGGCTTAGCATGCTGGAAAAAATTGGCCCAATTAAAAAGCAAGGTAATTGTGACAACTTTTGTTGTCGATAAAGGATCGTCGCAATAACTCTAATTTTCCTCCAGAACAGTCGCGCCCTATTTTCCCCGTTCCTTCTCACTTTTTTTTCTCTCTCTCTCTCTCTCTGATTTTAGTCCACAGTTCCGCCTCCTCTTGCCATCGCCGTCGCCGCCTCCACCTCTGTCTCTCACTCTCTCTCTCTCTCTCAGTTTTTTTCCATCCAATATTAATTTTTTTCCCCATCTCTGTCACTAGGTTGCTGCCGCCACCGCCGACTCCGCCAACCATAAAAAAGAAAAAGAAAAATTGGGATCTTTAGCAATGAATCCAATATTATTTTTTCCCATCTCTGTCACTAGGTTGCTGCCGCCGCCTCCGACTCCGTCAACCATTAAAAAAATGGGATCTTTAGCAATGACAAAAGTCGTTGCTAGTATTTCACTCACAGGGTATTTCCGACAATTATAGTTGTAATTTGTTATTTGTAACGACATCGTTGTCGCAAATAATAAGTATTAGCGACAGCACGTTGTCACAAATACTATCACCACGTCATCCCAGAACAAATGCGACGGAGAAGATATTGTGACAACATAATTGTCGCAAATATATTTGCGACTGCGTCTGTTGACGCAAATAGTCTTTTGCGTCAACTTATTAGCATCAACTTATTTGTGACAACTCGTTGTCGCACAAAACATTATTTGCGACGACTTATGCTCTTTTGCAACAACAATTTGTTGTCGCAAAAATCTCCTTCTGCAGTAGTGTACGAATAAGAATTGATGATCTTCAAAGAATTACAGTTTTCGCTGATATAGTTGTTGGATAAGATGTTGAAAAAAACTCAATATTTGGTCTGAAATGGCCGGAAACCCTAATTTTTGAGCGGAGATTCAAAATTCCCCAATTTTTGCATTCACTGCAATGATATTTTACAAGTAATTGAAATTTCCGGCGAAGTGAGGACTAATCCGATTTTTATTCTAGATACACGGTAATTTTGCCAAATAAAATTGAAAATTACCAATTGTGTCAAAAACAGTATAGCTACTATGACTAAACTTGCAATTTACTCTCATTTGATGGATGGGACAAGACTCCAACGACTCAATGCATGTTATTTAATTAAATGGAATTGTGTAAATTAGATTTGTTCTTTTTCATCTAAAGTGTAGTGGGAGGTTTTTGGAGAGGTTTGTACAAAAAAAAACTTATTGAAAAACCTCACCACCATTGTGAACCACAGGTTTTTCATCACCAAAAAAAGCGGTACCGTAAACACCAAAAAAAGCGGTACCATATCTTCAGTTTTTTTAATTAAAAATGGCACAAGTGGGCTTGTATAATATTTAAATAATATTTATTATATATAAATTATGTATATAAATATAAATAGTATTTATTATATATAAAATATAATATAAATAATATTATGAATATAAATATAAATAATATTTATTATATATAAAATATTTTTTATTTTATAATAATATAAAATATATATATTTATATAAATGTAATAATTCATATTATATAATATAAAATATAATAAATATGTGATATTATTGTGGAGAGTGTAGGCCCACAAAAAGTTGTTTAGAGGTTTTTGGATTGTGGAGAAAAATATAAGATTTTCTTCTTGAGGTTTTTATGATGTGACCACGCTCCACCAAAAAAGTAAGTTTGTAGAGATTTTTAAAAACTTGGCATTTGGAGATGCCCTTAGTAGTATTCAATTCTCCTGTAGACTTCCTCCATTGACATGATTTTTCTTTTTACACAATTACTTGACTTCTATTCTCTACTGTGCCATTCTGTCAAAGCTAAATAGATTAGATTATCAACTACTACATTGAAAAAAATAGTGAAAAGTGCGCAATGTGTTCATTAAACTAGCTACAAATTTCAAATTATCCCAACAACTTTATCTCAAGGCCTTCTTTTCCAATTTCTACTTTCCTGTTTATTTCTGTCTAATTTCACAATGACAGGCATGAATCTGTTTAAATCATTTGGAGTCTTAGTCGGCGTGCAAGAAAAGAGACTGAATTTTGGCCCTATATCAATTGTTATTCAAGATAGTTTCATATTTGCAATTATTCTTTGCAAGTTTTAATTTTCTCAATCAAACTGCCATGAGACGCCAAGTGTAATAGGAAAACATATTTTAGGATAATCTGGAAATACTCTTGCTTTCCAGGTTACCCAGAAAGGAACTCCATTAAATGAAATACTAAATTCAAATCAAATAAGCATGACAAAAAAATTGGATGATTGAAAAGAGAAATGGTGTTGAACTCAACACATATTCACTACATTACAAATATTACATAGATACTGTAATACAAAAAAATAACAATAAGAAGCAAGAATAGATTGTCACCGTCTGTGCTAACACAGCTGACTCACTTCCAAATCCAAGGTTGGAAATCCTGCTTGTTTTACTAACCATTTTGGTTCCTGCAAGAAAACAAATCAACAATCACTCCCACTAATTTTAATTTCGAATTTAAATCCAAAATAAAAACAAACCTGTGAAACTGAAAGCTAGCGAGGTATCCTCTGCAACTCCAGTGCAACCTGAAATGAGACATCGGCAATACTCTTTATGCTACAACCTCTGAGATTCAAAACAATTGCTTCACTTTTCGCCAACTCCGACGTACAAACCGATAGTATCATCGTATGCAAAACATAATATCGACAAGAAAACCGAGAGCATGCAAAATTCGCTCGACCACCAAATGGGAGATATTACCACGGAGAACGGACTCAAGAACCATAGTGACCTTATAGAGATTCATGAGAAAGTTCATAGTTGCTTCTCTTGGAGCTGCTTTAAATAACAAAACCAAACATTCAGAGGCCAAGTCTGAAATATTAACCTCACATGATTTACTCAGTTCAAGCAAAACTCCAACATTGCCACCAAAGTCTACTATATCTTTTATGCATTGTTGCTGGTCCGAATTATTTTCGCTAGAACCATCATGTAAGAGTGTAGGCTGCTTCGAATAGACAAAGTTTGTTTTGGAGCTTAGTGATCGTAAAAGGAATGCTCTGCATAGACTAAGTGTCGGCTCGATGAAATCTTCCATCTCCTTCGCATATACAAATTCTAAAAGATTTCGATTTTTCTCACTACTTTTAATTGGGATATGATCTTGGTTTCTAGCTCTGGTGCAGATGCCAGTGCCAGACAAAGCATAACGTTGCTCACATTTATCGTCGAAAAATCACCCAGCAGAAATTGAAGCACTGTGAGACTGCTTTCATGTGGAGAATGTCTGAAGTCTTTATGTAATTGGATTCAATGAGCATCACAAGCAGTTTTTGAGCGTACATAGGAATGGGATCTTCGTCCTCGATCAACGATGGGTAGAGAGGAGAAATGAACATTGGAGATGGACTTTAAGTCTTCAAGCCTTTGTTCGTCATCTAATGCTTCAGTCAGAAAAAGAACCATTACATCGAAGAAAATCTTCAAGCATAAAAACCGGGCATCTCCGTCTTTGTTTCCCTTGTATAGAGCTGCTAGGCTGGGAAGAACCTGGCGGATGAAGATGATGGGATTATTGTTGACTGCTGTTGGCTCCTCTGAGATTGATTCCAAAACTCGCAGAAGAGTTATCTGGAAGTCATCCCTGCCCTGAAATCAAATAATATAGTAGACATCACTGTGCAATAAATTATGTGAAACCAAATTTGTAGATAATACAAACTATATGTGATTGTAACACGCTTGAATTATGTGTTTGATAAGATATGGACAAGCACTTGTCAGGATAATGCAAAAATAATCACTACAAAAAGCTGGAAAATCAGGGTGACAATGCAGAGATGAAATGATCCCATCAATATACAGATACATAAAAGAGTTTTATTATTGTAGAATTTACTTGAAGTGATGCACTGTATAATCTACTTAAACAGATGTGCAAACAACAAATATGGATGACCCTTGAAAGGAAGAGTGTGCTGAAATAAATGGTGGGATTGTAGCTGAACGTAAATCATCTAATAGCAAGGGAACCCCTTTTATGTGATTATTAATGTATAACTAAAAATAAGTCTACAATAAGAAATTTGGAAGAGTATGATTACTAGGCAATCGAATGCATTTACATTTACAAAGAAGTGCAATATATTACAGAATCATCATGATAATGATCTCAAGCATGCCAAATAAAAATGGAGTTGAAGTTGAAATAAAAACAAAACATGACTGCAAGCTGCCAAATAATACATCTATTCTCTAGAAAGTATCAGATTTATAGTTCAGAAAACCTACAACTAAAAGAATTCTAGACTTCTAGTGTAGATAATGATTGATCTTAGGTTTTAGAAGTCTGACATCTTTATAATTTGGCTTCCAGTAATTGAAAAATCCAACAACAATATAAGTAAGATATGGCACATGGATAAAGCTTTAATAGTTTATATGACTTAGAGAAGTTGAGAAGCAGAGAAAGGCGACATAAATCAGTTTTCAGCTATCTACCTGGAAAGGCAATTCTGCCAATTTAAGTAGATTTGCTACCAGCTGCAAAACCTGTGGAGTCACTACTGAATTCTTGAATGAAGAGCTCCCTAAAAGATGGAGAACCACAGGAAGAAATGAATACTGTTCTTTGGAGAACTTCGACTGTTGAGACCACTAATCTGCCCATGACGTCTGCCTCCAGCAAGTTGCTGAATATCTCCGGTTATAGTTTCCAGCAAACCTGGTAAAGTTGACACCACAGCATGCACGAATGCAACTAGACAGTGCTGCACATATTTATCTTTATCTTTTGCAAGCCTATCCACAGCTGATAGTAATCTTGCATTGCAAAAAAATGAGAGAGACATCTTTTCCCATTTTTACAAAGTAGAGCCACAAAGAGGAGAGCCTTTCCCCTCAGGACTTCACCTCCCTGCTCGATAAGAGACACAAGATTTGAGACAAGATTCTTGTCTTCTATAACGGGAAGAAGGTGACGCCCCAAATTTGTCAGCAAATGACTCCCAAGCATTGCCATGTTTAGAAGGTTCAAGCAAATTTGCTGCTCACGTTGATTGCCCTTGAAAAGACTAGACGCAATGTCCTTCAGTGGAAGTTTCTCAATAACCTGTTGAATGCTAGGTGGGCTGAAACGAACCAGGCAGAACCAAACATGATCCAGCAGTGAGTCTCATGGTTTCTTGTTTTCCTGGAGCCCTAAATATATAGCAAAGGTTGCTAATTACGTCTTGGCTGGTGAAACGACTGGCCCAATATCCGCCGTGACTAGAGATGTTCTCTATTGTTCTTAAAGCATAAAGCTGGGTGAGATCATCCTCCCCTTTTCGTAAGACGGATGAGATCAAAGAGATTAACGAATTCGGAACCTGACAAAAGGCAGAGAAACTTGCATTGAAAAACTCTATCAAGACAAAAACAATGGGTACAAGAACTAACATGGTAAATATAATATGTAGCTTTCAACACAATATCAGTCAAAGATGCAGGTAAATCTCATGAAAATTATCTTAGTAATTAAGAATTTAAGATCAGACTCAGTTATATGAAGGCAAAGCAAGAAATTAAACACATCAGGTTAACATGTTCCAAAGTCATGGCAATACTGAAAGAAGCTAACCTGCCAGCTGGAAGAGGGTCGGCTGTCTTTAGATGGAGATTCCTGGGGATTATTGTCCCTAGCAGGATCATTTAGAGTGGATATGTAGAAGAGCAACTCACCCATAGCAGCCATAGAAAACCTTCTCACTTTTTCCTGTCTGTCTCTAAGGCCATCAACTAAAGCACCTAAAATTCCAGAATTTGCCAAATCATCTCCAATGAAAGTGGAATGGCGAATCAACAGTCCTATAAGTGACGACAGTTGTACGCGCAAAGCCAAAGCCTTAGACTGCCTTAGCATTTTGATAAGAACTAGCATTATTGGCCCATTGGTCAAAATATTGGCGGCATCAGCATTAGTGCTTAACATCTCAAGGTACCTAATAACATTTTGCTTGTCACCATTAAAATTCCCATTAATGATACTTACAATTCGATTATACAGAGAATCCAATTTTTCCTTGGACATTTTTGCGAAATCAGGTGGGGAATATGCATGGAATGGAAGAGATGGAATTGCATCGGATCCTTTCTCAATTTTTCTGCTAGGCATTACTGGCCTAACTGAGAGATCAGATGGATGCCATAGCACATCTGAGAGGTCTGAAGATGATTTTGTTGCATCAAAGTCAAGGCGCGACCAGAAACATCTTTAGTCCTTGGAGTGTTCAGTTGAGGACTAGCACTAGGTGGTGTGGCTGCTGCTGGACTCACTTCCATGTGTTCTGAAGATGATTCGTGTTCTTGTGCTTTTGAGTCATCCTGTAAAGTCGTCCCAGCCGCATTGGATATGTCTGGCTGGCTTATTATGTTGTCCATCTCTTCAAGTTTCCCCTCATGCTTACTTGGAGTCAATAAATTATCTTCAGTGGTTGAGACATTGTCAGACCCTTCAGTTTCATCATGTCCCTCGTCGTCTGCGTTCTCATTGAAATCAAGTTCCATGTCATTGTTTTCAATTTTGACTTCTGCATCATTCTTTGAGCTATTAGGTAATGGCCTTCTGTAGTTCTCTTTCTCATTTTCCCTCTGCAGGTTAGATTTTGCAATTCTTGAGAGCCGTAGGAGATTCAAACCTCCCATATTATTTGAAGCACCTTTGTGCTTTCCATCAGGTATTCTGCCCGAAGGCTTAGTTTGAATTTTACGGTTGCTATATACACCCTTGATAGGTGTTACTTCGCCTCTCACTCCGCCACTATAATTCTCATCTTGTTTATTAGGTGCTTTTGAATCTTTGCCACAAGTATTAGGTGGGGTCTTGTTTCAAGAGGTCTATCTCCATTGCGCTCTGTAAGACGTGGTTCAGAAGACAGCTCAATCATGTTAGTAAAAGCAGGCTGAGGAGGTAACGGCAATAGAACAATTTTTGTTCTCCAAAAAGCATGATTGCAGAGTTCGGCCACTGTATCCTTTCAGATGGATCTTTCACCAAGAGAGAATTTATCAAATTTACAAATGGACGGGTTGGAGTTCCAGGAAGAGCTGGAGGTGCATCTAAAAGAATTGATTTTGCCAACTGAGTGAATTCTTTGTCAACAAATGGAGGCCTGCCAGTATAGCACTCATATAGCACGCAACCAAGAGCCCAGAAATCAGAAGCGTATGAATGAATCCCTCCATCTTGGAACAATTCAGGAGCCATGTAACAAGGAGTTCCACGTTTTGCTTGTGGTAACTAGGCATGCAAGTTAAAACATAAGAAGAAGATTCAAGGGGAAGAATATGACCAAGTAATATATAGAAAAGCAAATGATAATTTCATTGTAAAAACCAAGCTGACTATATCAGCCCCTGATGAGAAAAAATAATAATTTGAAATCCCACCTGGGAAGAAGTTGTCATAGATATGTCACTCAGTTTTCTCGCTAATCCAAAGTCGCATAGCTGCAGCAGAGAGCATTATGGATCTCTTTCTCAGATTTTACAAAACATGCAAAATGATCAATGTGGGGATGGGAAACATTATACCTTTGTATGTCCATTTTCATCCAGTAGAATGTTTGATGGTTTTAAATCACAGTAAATGATTCCCTTTGAATGCAAGTACCTGTTTATGACACCATTAATAATTGAAATACCATCTAGTTGCAACAATGAACAAGAAAGTCTGATTAAAACTCTGGTTCTTACTGCAGAGCTTCAACAAGGTCATGAGCCAAATCATGTATAGAATCTTCAGGAAGCTTACCATCCTACCATTCAGACAATAAATCGTCATTAAATCATAAGAGATTAGTCGAAAGTTCCAAGAGAAGAATTTAAAACATTGTTAAGAAGAATATTCAACTGCAAAAATGAGTTGATTATCAATCATACTTTACGCGAGCAAGCAAACTGCAAACCAAAAAACTTTGGCGGCGTTTGGCATTTGATCAAGCACAATTATAATATAATGTGCTTAGGCTTATCAATCTCAACAACTGAGGTGTGATCATTTACTCATTTCCAATATAAAACTCAAGTTCATGCTCGAGGTTCGGCTTGTGGCATACATGTAATAAGCCAGAGTTTTTCACTACTAATATATTTACACAAAATACTCAATTACAAAAGACTATTTGATTTAGTGTTGCAAGCTTGTGAGCTGTTATTACCAAGCATAAGTCAGCTCTCTGAGTATTTTAGCCTTTTCGACCAAAATTCCTAAGAAAGTAAGACTATTTGATTTAGTGTTGCAAGCTTGTGAGCTGCTATTACCAAGCATAAGTCAGCTCTCTGAGTATTTTAGCCTCTTCGACCAAAATTCCTAAGAAAGACAGCTTGGCTGGCATTCATCATGTCAAAGCACAGCTCAAAATCAAGAAAATGAGGCTGTCACTCAACCTACTGTCACCTAAACTAAACTTGTATTTTAGTTAGTTAAAGTGGTTAAGTTAGTCTTCCAGTCAAGTCATTGTAACCGGTTCCAAACCTCTATATAAGCTACATGCTCAGTATAATCATTCATTTTCAGTTTTATAAAGTTCATTCATATTATACAGCAATGAGATATCTTTTTGTTCAAGCATGGCAGATTGATGAATTCAACCCATCATGAACTTCGTCCTTTCGTACTTTCAAAAGGACAGTCTTCTTATTATTTATTTGGAAAAAGACCAGGATAAGGAAATAAGCTTGAACAAGATTATGAAGAAATATGGATCTTATTCCGACCAGTATTTCAGACACAACTTAGGGGTCCTACCAAAACAATGGGATATCCTCTTGCATCTTGATGCATTTAAACAAAGTCTCAATACATTACTAGCTGAACAAACAATCACCTGTTGCAATAAAGTCATTAGATCTCCTCCAACACAATACTCCAAAACTAACCACAAATGAGCTGATGTTTCATACCTACAATGTCAGTTGACAAGAAAAAAGAATAAGAAAAAGAGTAGTATCATAGTAATCAATGAAAATCCAACTTGTGTTTGATCTGCCAAATGAAAAAAAGATTATATGTTTCCATGTAGCAGTAAATCTCACCATGAGTAGAACTTAAGCACATTAGAGTGATCCAGAGTGTGAAGAATTCTCACCTGTAACCAAAAATATAACCAAAGCGAATTAAATGAAGAGCAGAAATCCAATATAGAGTAAAATAATAGCATATTAGCATACACATATATGCATAAGTTCTGCAAAATCTCAATTGTCTCATAGTGGATTCTTCTACTAAAGAATGCACATAAAAATCTTTCTTGAAAACACTTGTATGCAATCTATACTTTAGTGTCTGAGGTGGTCCACTTTCAGCAGCATAAGGCTCAGAAACTTCATAAATGGAAACAATTGTCCAGGCAACACTTTCTCCTATAAATACAGATATGGGCACCTATGAAGTCAAGTGCAGCCTGCATTTGCAACTCTGCAAATGCCATATAGAAACAATCTGTGACTTTTCTTACGTGGAAACAAGGGCTGGATTGAATGTTTGAATGCAAAATTTGGAAGTAAGAACATGAGACAATAATCATGTGCCTGCATATTAATAACATCACTTGTAGATGCATCATACTATCCACCATTAAAAACAAATTATATGATACTTTTCAAGTGTGTTTTGAGGTGTATGAGTAGTTTTAAGGACTCCTTCTTGCATTAAACAATAATGTATTCAAGTGTGTTTTGAGGTCTATGAGTAGTTTCAAGGGCTCCCGTCTTGCACTAAACAACATGATACATTATTTCCCTCAATCAGTTGAAATGGCAAACACCATAGCTTCAAAATTACCAGCTACCAATAGAAAAAGTTCGAAGTATAAGTTCAAAAGGAGCTACTGCTTTCACCATGAGAGTCCTAATATGTGTGCCTATTAGAGTAAGCGAGAGGGGAAAGGAAGTTCCCCTAAGAATCAATTTATGTGATGGAGGGATCCGTTGGGTAAAATTTTTCGGTGTATGGTTTTGTTTTTTGGAAAATGGGTGGAAGATTGTGTAAAGGCTTAGTCGAGGCTGTATTAGATACGATCTCGCAAAGGAAAAACGCCCGTATACTAGTCTTACGGTTCGGCGCTCGCCTAAAGATACAACGACTTTCGATTCGGTTAGCAAGACAAAGAAACCGGAACAACAACGAACAACAAGTTGTTCTTGACTTTCAAGCTTTTGAGCGAAAAGGAAAATCAATATGCTCAAATGCGATGCAAATGACAAAGTTATTATCCGAAGTTTTTCGTATATAAAATCATCTGCGCAGGGCTCGATATTATAGTAAAGCGATGAAGTACGTAACACATTGCATTTGCTGACAGACGCACTGCGCGCAGGAGCACGACCGGGCGCACGGGCGTGCGCCTGCGTGCTGCAGGTGCTCCAACTCTCTGCATGGCGCACGACCAGGCCTTGCACGGGTCGTGCGCGAAGTCACTGAACCTTTCTCCCAGTTTGAACTTATTTAATTAATTACGAAAATTAATTAAATCTATTTAATTAATTACAAAAAATTAATTAAACATTTAATTTTAAAGGTTTTGGTCCAAAAGAATAAGGGCCCAAGCCCCGAGGCCCTCGACCCACGAGCCGGGCGGGCCGGGCCGAGCCGGGCGGCGGGCGGCGCGCGCGTGTGTGCTTTGAACCAAACCCACAAGCATGTAGGTCCTCTCCCCTTTAAAAACTGGGTGCCCCAGGGCCCAAACCCATTTGTCCAACTTGGGATAAATAAAGTGTGCAAACTTTTCATCCTTTTCCTATGTGGGATGGAGCATCTCTCCTCCCCCACATTTTCCATTTTTCATACCATTTATTTGTGTTAAGTGGCTAACTTTCTTAAAGCATTAATTTCTCATTCACCAGGAATCGGTTTGAGAAATTCCAAATGCTTATTCTCATCTACTCTCTTAGTAAATTTTTACAAATAATTTAATTCCATTTTTCACAAATGGAAACCACCTAATTAATTGGTCAAAATCGTCAACACCCAATTTCTCAAAGACCAATTCCAACAATCCCCCATGAATGAAATTAATGCATGCGTGTATGCAGATTCGCTTGAAAGTCTCGCGAATCGTTATTGCATCGAGGATAGGTAGCTTGTGGCTTTGAACCTTCCTTAGTAAAGTACTATCGGATTTACTAGCCGCTTAGTAACGCGATGTCTTGAACTACTCAAGTTTGTGTAAACCAAGACAACAAGATTTACACAATAACAACTCTAACACTTGTTGTTCTCACGTTGTGTCCATTTCGCCCTGGACCATATCTTAGATTCATAAGTGTTTCATTTGAAGCGGCCATTACTTCTCACTTATATAGGTGATCTCCTATTGAAGAAAGTATCTGCAATACTCCACCTTTCGGTATAGAAATCATTAAAAGTCTTAAACTTAACCTCACCACATTCGGCGGGTTTAAATACACTTGGATGTATCGAGAATGAGCTAACACATTTTCCAGTATTCACAAATTTGAACATTCATAACTTAGTTGTCCATCGTTGAACCAGTCTTGGGATCTCCGATTCACAAGGTTGGGTTACCGCTTATGAACATTCTTTAAGTTGTGGATTTTAAACCCATTCCCTTAACAGTTTATACGGTGATCTCGATTTATGCCTTTTGTAAGCGGATCGCAAGGTTTTCCTTTGACTTCACGTAGTCAACCGAAATAACCCCATTCGAAATCAACTGCCTAATGGTATTGTGTCTCCGAGCGTATATGCCTCAGACTTACCATTTTCCTTTCAGACGAAAGGACACTTTTAATAAATACAACATTTCATGATTCAATGATCGTACCATCACTTATATCATAAATCTTTGAATTTATTTCTTTTCGGCTTCTACTTTTTCCAAAGCACCCCACATTTCAAGCGCAATCTCCTTTATGTGGGTTGCTTAAAAGTCAAGCTCCTCTTTCAACTTTAGGTATCTTTGTTTAACACAAAGTCACCTTAACTTTTATGGCTCTCGCCACTCTATTTTATTTTGTTAGAACATTATCCCGACAATCCAGGTTAGAATCTCGTTCTTCCGATTTCGATCTTAGTTCCAACAATTCCATCTTTTACAAGTGTGTAACCCCGATGTTATCACATCTTTAGTAAGACTTGATTTAACTTGTTACGATTATGCGCCTTTAGTGTTACAACACTTTCGATAACACCTTATGCAAATGTGGTTTCGGTGTTTACAACACTTTGGCAACGCCTTCTATTACATTTCAAAATGCTGTGAAACTCCATTTGGTGTTCCACAAAGTATGATCATACCCCACATTTGCCGATTTCCATTCGGAATCCCGGTTGTCTTCCTCAATCCGAAGTCGAACTATCAAATCCTCAAGCCCCATTTCCTTTCGCTTGTGCTTAAGGTAGTTCTTAAACTCTTTCCACGGCGCGGCAATTTTTCGATAATTGCGGCCACTTGAAAAAGACTCGTTCAGAATCATCCCTTCGGACCAGTAAGTCGTGAAGTATGATCTCAATTTCTTGTACTTGGCTAATCACCGTCTTGGTGTCAACCATCTTATAATCCAGAAATTTACCGACTACAAATTTCTTTGACCTAAGCATCTTCATTTTTATACTTTTTCTCCCACGAGTCCCACAACTCTTTGGATGTTTTGAACGAACTATAGGACGTTGTACAAGGTATCGTCTAATGCATTCAAAATATAATTTCGACAAAGGAAATCACCGTTATGCCAAGCATCCACGATTCTCCGTTCATTGTCGGATTCTTCATCACCAACGGCAGGGGGTTCCTCCTTCACGAAACGAGATAGTCCCCAAAGTCATCACGTAAAACGGCATCTTCATTGCCATCTCTTGAAGTCGACAGGAGAACTTCGCCAGGTTTCGCCATGAACAGGAGAAGCAATCTTCAAAAGCGGAGCCATCGGTGTGAAGCGATCCGGAAGCCATCTTCTCGAGCGAAACAATAAACTCGTAAAGTTTTTTCGCCTTGCGATTGTTGGGTAAAATTTTTCGGTGTATGGTTTCTATTTTTGGAAAAAATGGTGGAAGATTGTGTAAAGGCTTAGTCGAGGCTGTATTAGATACGATCTCCGCAAGACGAAAAACGCCCGTATACTAATGCTTACGATTAAGACTCGCCTAAGATATTAACGACTTTACTGATTCGGTTAAGTATAAAGACAAAGCGGAACAACAACGAACAAGTTGTTCTTGACTTTCAAGCTTTTGAGCGAAAAGGAAAATCAATATGCTCGCATGCGATGCAAATGACAGTTATTATCCGAGTTTTTCGTATATAAAATCATCTGCATGGTCTCGATATTATAAGCGCAATGAAGTGCCCGCACGGAAAATCGCGTCCGTAGGCTCGAAAAGGCACATTTGCAGACCGAATGCAGATTACACACTGCGCAGGGGAGACCGACCAGCGCACGGCGTGCGCTGCCGTGCAGGGTGCTCCAACTCTCGCATGGCGCACGACCGACGCACGGTCGTGCGCGCCGCTCATCGGGGCGAGTCGAACCTTCTCCCCGTCGTGCGCGAGTCGAACCTTCTCGGTTTGAACTTATTTAATTAATTACGAAAATTAATTAAATCTATTTAATTAATTACAAAAATTAATTAAACATTTAATTTTAAAGGTTTTTGGTCCAAAAGAATAAGGGCCCAAGCCCAAGGCCCTCGACCCGGCCGACCGGGCCGGCGGCGGCGGCGCGCGCGTGTGCGCTTAACCAAAAACCCACAAGACGTAGGTCCCTCTCCTTTAAAAACTTGGGTGCCCCAAGGGCCCAAACCCATTTGTCCAACTTGGAATAAATAAAGTGTGCAAAGTTTTCATCCTTTTCCTATGTGGGATGGAGCATCTCTCCTCCCCCACATTTTCCATTTTCCATTTTCCATACCATTTATTTGTGTTAAGTGCTTAACTTAAAGCATTAATTTCTCATTCACCCGGAATCGGTTTTGAGAAATTCCAAATGTTATTCTCATCTACTCTCTTAGTAGAATTTTTACAAATAATTTAATTCCATTTTTCACAAATGGAAACCACTTAATTAATTGGTCAAAATCGGGTCAACACCCAATTTCTCAAAGACCAATTCCAACAGGATCCACTTCAAGCTCGAATTTCAAGCTTTTACAGGAATTAGCACGTTAGGAACTAAGATCCAACAGCAAGCCGCTTCAAGCTTAATTTACTAAAACATAAATCTAACAGCAACCCACTTCAATATTAGCCTACTGATATGTTTTTTTTTTTTTTTTTTTTGGAGGGGAGGGGGCGCTAATAATATACTTGAAAATCCAGTTTAACAAAAATCCAATTTTATTCAACTGCAAACATAAACCAGGCCGTAAAACCACTTCAAAATGCCAAAAACTAAATCAAAAATGGAACAAACTGTTAGTATGAATGCTTACTTCTTGAAGAACCTTGCTCCTGTAAGATTTATCCACACTCTTAATCGCGTAATACTCGATAGTCTTCTTCTTTCTCCCTTTGTACACAGTCTGCCACCGCAGTGTAATTTCACATAGATACGGTTAACAAATGAAATACACACCTAAACATCGGAATCTTTTTGCAGATGGAATAATAATTGAATCAAAATTACCGAATATTTGCCACGGCCAATGGCTTCATAAATGTGGTAGTGATTCATGCTTCGCCTTTCCAAATCTGAGACAATGGATGTTTTCTGTGTGTGTGTGTGTGTGTGTGTGTGTGTGTGAGAGAGAGAGAGAGAGAGAGAGAGAGAGAGAGAGAGAGAGAGAGAGAGAGAGCGCGGGGAGAGAGGACCGATTGAAATTCAAATTTGGAAGAAATGGAAAAGGGATATAGTGTATGCTGTAGCCAAACAGTAACCAAATACTTTTTGTTTTCTTGTTTTTTCGATGGTTGATTTTTTTTTTTTTTCAAGGATTTTTTTATATGTAATTAGTAATTACACTGAACTCCTCTTACGGTCTTACCTCATTATAATTACTATAACTACTTAGTATTTTAATTATGGGTGTACATATGTCATCAAATTGAACAAATAATTCGTATCCCATTGGTTTATATTTTTTAGGGATAATTACAAAAAGTACCTTGAGGTTTGGCCTATTTAAAAAAAAAAACCCAACTAACTTTCAAAATTATAAAAATGAATAATTATAAAAGTACTCCTCGAGGTTTGACCTAATTACAAAAAAAAATCAGCTAACTTTTAAAATTACAAAAAGGACCCCAAGATCAAGGGTAGTTTTTGCAATTTCTAAACTTTTCCGGTTTTTATAATTAGACTAAACCCCAGGGGTACTTTTTGTAATTATCCCTTTCAAAGAAACATTTGACTTTGCTTGACAATTGATCTCTTTAGCTTTCTTTGATCCTTTCTGCGTACATAACCCCTTTGTGACATATCAACTTCACTTATCTTGGAGTGACTCATTTGTCATCATTGATCGAGACCTTTTCGTCACTGAGACTTGACTCTTCTTACTTCACTCGATTGCCACACGGTGATTCTTTATCTTGGTCTCCTGGCCGACTCTCGCATTCTTCAACTTGGTTGTTTCCACTCGAACTTATAGAACCATATCTATTACAAGTTGATTTAGGGTATAATTGGGGTGCCAACTTCCTAATCTAAGTTTTACATGGTATCATCAAAATTTATTACATAAATTTCCCAACACGGTCACAAACCTCAAGTACATTTATCGCAATGTCTCCTTTTCGTGTTCTATATTTTGCCTTATCTGTCTCGGAAACTTCGACTTTGATATAGGTGTTGAAATCAAAAAAGCCATAAAATACTTGTATTCTTATTATGCAAAATCAAAAGTGAATTACAAAAGAAACAAAAGAGAGTCTTATATAGGCAAATAGAAAACCTAACCCTAAAAGGACTAAAATCATAACCATAAACGGATTACACTTAAATAAGAAAACTAAATACATAGTATATTTCAACACTCCCCTCAAACTCACGATGCAACCGAAGCATTGAGAGTTTGTCAAACAAGAATGAAAACGCCGAAGAGGAATGTGCCTTGGTAAAAATATCAAAGAATCTGCATAGAAGAAGACAAAAAGCAATGTGATGATACCATCGATAATAATGTCGAATAATATGGCAATCAATCTCAATATGTTTAGTCCTCTCATGAAAAACTATATTGCGGACAATCGAATAAGACTTTATTATCACAATGCAAATGGAGTGGGACGATCAAGAGAAACACCCATATCGCTAGCAACCAAAGTAACCAACAACACCAGGAGGAGGTTGCATGTACACTTCGTCAACAAGATCACCATTCAAAAAGGCATGTTTTACATCCATCCGAGATATACCCCATCGATTTAACCGAAGCGATCGCAAGAATTGTGCGAATAGTTGTCATCTTTGTAACAGCGCAAATGTCTCCTCATAATCGATCCCATACTCCCGAGTATAACCCTTAGCAAACGATCGGGCTTTATATCTTTCAATTGGTTTTGATATTGTAGACCCAACGACATCCAATTGCATATTTTCCGGTGGTAAAGGTACCAAGTCCCAAGTATGAGTATGATGCAAAGCAAGTAAGTTCCTCGGCCATAAGCATCCTGCAAAAGTGGATCACGAATCGCCTCTATAGGATGAAAGCTCGGAAATACGATGAAGAGATGCCAAAAAGAGACAATGAACTAGAATAACAAGAGTAAATGAAATCGGTAACTTATGACTTACGTATTACACGTGTGGATTGACGAGGAGCAACATCGGGAGCCGCAGTTGGAGAAGTTGAAGGGACATCATCGAGCAGGAGAATCGGTCACATCGAGAATAAGAAGTCAATGTACCGTAACCTGCGGAATCATTAGTAGTGGATTTGTCCCCATGAAAAGGGTCAATATGAATGAGGTCGGACCTGGATACATTATGGGAGCCACCGCACAGAAAAAGAATGGAATATGTTCAAGAAACACTACATGATGCGAGGACATATAATTTTTGGCTAATCGATCAAAACAATGATAACCTTTTTGTCCTTCCCCATAACCAAGAAAAACGCATAAAGCACCGCAAGGTCAACTTAGACGTTCAACTTGAGGTCGAAGGACAAAGCAAGTAGAACCAAAAACGTGCAAAGACAAATAATCGGGAGTATAAACCATACAATTTCTCAAAAGTTGTCAAACCCGAATTATGGGAAATAGGAATTATATTAATCAAATAGGTAGCGGTGAGAACTACTTCCCCCAAAAAACACTAGGAACACTAGCAGACAACAAAAGAGACTCGGCGGTTTCTACAAGATGTCTATGTTTTCTCTCCGCAACACCATTTTGCTCGGGGTATCCATACAAGATGTTTGTCGATCGTACCATCAAGCAAGGTAAGAAAAGCATTGGAAGAATATTCCCCACCCAAGTCACAACGAAAACACTTTATGGTGGCTAAATGTTGGGTTTTCACAAATGCTCGAAAGTTGCGTAAAATGTTGAAGAAATCGAACATTGTTTCATAAGATAAACCCAACAATAACGTGTATAATCATTGTTAGATAAATGTTTTTATTAAGATTTTGATGATTATGTTTAAATGAGTTTTTATACCAAAACTATGTTTATAAATGTTGTCCAAATACTCCTAAATGATTTAAAATGTTTTTACTAATTTTTGGAGTATTTCTTAGTATTTATTATTCGATAAAAATGGACAACACTTTTGATGGTTTTGTTTAAATTGGTTTTTACACGAGAACAATGTTTATAAATGTTGTCCAAATACTCCCAAGTGATTTAAAATGTTTTTACTAATTTTTTGGAGTATTTCTTGAAATTTATTTTTGATAAAAATCGGACAACATTTCAAATTGGAGGTCGATCGGTCGCACAAGAGGTCGACTGTACCGAAGAGTTGAAAAAATGAAACAGCGAAACAGAAACAAATTCTGAAAAAAAGAAGGAGGGGACCGGTCAGGTGGTGAGGGGCCGCACTCCTAGATGCACTTGGGCCGCCCCGTCGCCGACCTGGCCGACCCCTCCGACGACGAATTGCACTGGATCGCACTAATTTTTTCAAAAGGTCAAAATCTTCAACAGGCAACAGTTGCCCTATGCTATTTTCAGGCAAAGCAAACTTATTGTTTGAAATCTTTGATGAAGAAGATTTACTTTTGATTTTTGTACAATATTTCTACATCTTGTGATCCTCTTTTTGTAGACAAAAGTGAAGAAGAAGGAGCCTATGTTGGGAGCCTATGTTGGTGAAGACTCTCCTATAAATATAGGATAAATTGAAGACACAAGACACAACAACACAAGCAATCAAACAACAAGAAATCGCGAATTTCCAAGCCTTCATATTCAACACTCTTGTTGTATTTATAATTTTTAAGTATTTCACTTTCACATCTTGAGGTCTAGGCTTTTCTTGATTACACTTGCACTCAAATTGTAATATTCATTATTGAGTTGTAATCTTGATTTTTGTCATCATTCAACACAAGACATCCTTGTGAGTATTCTGTGGAAAGAATACACTTGGGTGATCTAGGTGATAAGTGTTTCAAGAGTGTGGTGCTCTTGAGGTATTGAAGAATTTGGTATTCTTCGAGGTTGAAGATTGTGGTAATCTTCACAAGGTGCCGTTGGAGATTGTGGTAATCTTCAAGAGAGATTGTGGTAATCTCAAAGGTGGTGTTGTAGAAGAGTGTGGTGCTCTTCAAGGTGATGTTGTAAGGTGTTGTATTAATTTTGGAAATTAATAAAATCTTTTTTCTTTTTGAAATCCATCCCGGAGATACTAGGGTGGTAGAGGATTAGGCCCTAGGTGGGTTGAACCTCTATAAATCGACGCGTGTTATTTACATTCCGCACCTTTATTATTGTCTTGGCGTAATTGATTCGAAAAAAAAGAGGCTTAAATCGAAAGATGGAGATAATCTATTCACCCTCCCTCTAGATTATCGTAGCCACTGACTTACAATCATCAATAAACGAAACATAATATCGAGATCCACCCTTTGTATTGCTAGGAGAAGGTACCTATACATCGAATGAACAAGATCAAAAGGCGCACGAGTAACAAAAACACTTTTATTGAAAGGTAAAGCGAGTAAAATTTTGCCGGTTTGCAACCATTACAATCAAATATCATTAGATTTCAAATCTCCCAAGACACCGAGAGAAATTAAAACTATAAACGAGAAGCGGACACATGACCTAAACGAGAATGCCATAAGTAAAAATCGGAGACAAACGACTCAAAGGAAAAGATGACAAATCCACACTAAAAGTTATAGCTTAGGTATTTTGAGTGATCCAAAACATAAAGTCCCCCGCTTATGACCTGTCCCAATCGCCACGAGATGCGGGTCTGTATAGAACAAATAGAAGAAGAAAAAGAGACTAAATAACAGGACGCACATAATTGCCAATCGAAACCGATTCAAAGTGAGATTAGGAACATAACAAACATTAGGAATGGAAAAACAAGGTGTGATAATGGAACCAACCGCTAATGCCATTGAGTACCATCGCCATTAGAACCGACACAGACGGATTAGGAGACAAAGAAAAAAAGACGACATACTAGGTGACATATGATGGGAAGATCCAGACCCAAGATCCACAAAAGAAGTGGAGACATACGAAGAGTTGGAATGAGACAAACCTATATTTGATGAGCGCAGCGTAGCATGTGGTTGTGAGGCAACGAACTTTTGAAAGCGCTCAAATATATGTGGATCCAATGATGGTGCTGCGATCGCATTGCTCGGCGGAGGTGGTCTAAGAGACCATTGGGATTGATTGGGACCGGTTGATCTTTGTGGGGGCGTGAAGCTCGTTGTTGCTAGAACCTCGATTGCCGATGTTGGGACCTTGGTTGTTGTGGTTTACATTTATTCAATAACAGGGGATACCGAGCCTTCCGGTGATTCTTTTGGTGGCAAAATGCACATTCATCATAAGTTGTCCTCAAATTCACCGATTGGGATTATTATTAATCGGCTTTTGTGGTGCGGCAAAAATCGATCAAGTAGATGTTGAAATAATCCCCTTATCAACGTGAGTCCAAGTTGTATCTCCTCGGCCTAAAAGTTCATTAACCACCGAATCTATAGAAGGTAATGGGCTTCGATGCGAATACTACCACACAACCCCTCAAAATCGAACGAACAACCATCAAAAATTGCACCAATCGTTGTTCTTCTCGACGTGTAACATAAAAAAGCTCGCAAATCGACATATTGATGAAGTGATAATTGATCCCACAAATTTGACATAGCGGAATAAAACTCCTAAATACTAATATCCTTCCGTTTCAAAGCGCGAATATCAACCTCCAATTGATGTTGTTCGCAAAGTTGGTGTGTATACAACGTGCGAGATAGTCCCAAACTTCCTTTGCAGCCTCATGCTTCGCCAACCGAGCCCCCTACAGATTGTGAAACCGAATTATTAATCCAAGTAATAATCTTGAATTATCCGCTTCCCAAGCCTCCAACGGACCGCACCATCCAAACCAGGTTTCGTAGATTTAACCTTTGTCCAAAAGAACATAACCCCACATAGATTTACCTCGCAAATTTTTTTCATAACATAACTCTAATACGAATAGTTTTTCCCATCCAATTGCACGCTAATTTCGAAGATAGTCATCCTTACAAACAACCATGATGAAAAGAAAAGATCCCCAAAATATAACCTCAAAAGCAAATAAAAACTAACCAAATTGTAACCCAAAACTAACCAAATCGGAAGCCATAAAATACTTGTATTCTTATTATGAAAAATCAAAAGTGAATTACAAAAAAAATAAAGGAGAGCATAATATAGGCAAATAGAAAACCTAACCCTAAAAGGACTAAAATCCTAACCATAAAAGGATTACACTTAAATAAGGAAACTAAATATATAGTATATTTCAACAATAGGTACCACCTAGTGCACATAGACAACCCTATATAGGTAATAGATTAAATCACATAATATAACTAGCAAACACAAAGATAAAATTAAGAAGGTTTTCACTTATTACTATCGTATATGTTTCACGATAATTTCTTTGGGGTGACAATAAATTTACCTTAAACGAACTCCATCAGGGTTTGTGCAAATTTGTCATCGATCGCTGAGGACTAACATGAAGTAAATTGTGAAGCCTCAAAACAACATTCAAGATATCATGGAAGTGTCTCGACCGTTTGTCTATATCTCTTAAAATCAAATCGCACAATACGATTTTTCTTATGATGTGCCAACACGAAAGAAATAATGTGGCCTTCTCATTAATTGACACATATCTAGAATCTTTAAGACCTCCCACATGCTTTAACAACTAGCAATGTTTAGCAAAGGCACCAGCGTCATCCTCAAATTATCTAGATAATCAACGCGTCATTACGTAAGATCAAGTCATCTAAATGTTCTATCTATTTGGGGTATCCTATCTCGCATAAAGATATGTAGTTCCTTGTTTACGATTTATTAGTCATCTTCGAGCTCGCATTCGAATTGTACTTACAAACATATTCACTATAAAAACACTTTCTAACATTATTTCTTCAATTAGAAGAAATATCTCGATTCTTCTTCTTGATATTTCATACATCGTTCTAAGTAAAGGTAATACAATACAAATATGTATAAGCATGTTGATTTGTACAATTATTCTTCATAATAATTTATGATATCAGAATATGCAGCAGTTGGAATCTAATGTATCATATTTCAAAAGATTATATTTTAGTTTTAAATAAAACCACAAGCATTAAGAAATATTAGAGGTCTCTGGATATAGAAAAGTGTATCCATCAATCTTTAAGGAGACTAATAATAAAATGATAAAACACCCATTAATCGATTCAACAAATTTACGGATGCCCTACCCAAAATTTCGACCTAAAAAACAAATAGAACAACATTCAAATCATCGACTGTTGTTTAAGTGAATACACTTTGAACGAGTTCACATAGAAATCACAAAAATTGAACTAAAAATACACTAACTAACGATCACCATGGTCGACGCTATATTTGATGTCTTCTATTCCAAAAAAAATGAATCAAACAAGGAACAAAACAAAGAAAATATAAAATCGCCTTCGAAAGCAAAAATGAAGGAAGAAAAACTTATTCTCCATCACCGGGCGATACCGGCTCTTTCGAAGTTGAGAGTCGTCTTCGGGCCAGGGTTCGAGAATTTTAGCTTTGTTGTCTTTGAGAATGAAAAAGATTCGGACAATAAGACATGTTTTCGATTTGTAAAAAATGAGAGTGTTTAGGTAATTTGAGATCACAACATAATGAGCTATATTGTTCATCCCACCATTGGGGTGGGATATGTAATAACTTATTGAGCATGATAAATTATCGGCCCGACCCATTTCGGGCTCTCTTTGCTTGAACCAAATATAACAATAAGAATGAAATAATATAAAGTGATATCACTCCCATTAACCCCAACCAAACGAAGCCTAATAATATTCATAACTTTGTTCTTTAAAATTAATTAAATCGCACATAGGCATAAGGAAATTACATAGAATACGTTGTTTTTGGTATACATACCATACAATACGCTCCTATCACTTTTGTGCATATTTTTTCCTTTTGTATCTATTTTTTCTATGCTCCTGCATATTTTTTGATTATGTTTTTCGCTTTTTTTTCCCGCATGCTTTATATATTATATATGTTGTTTCAATGTTGTTTAAATATATATTTTTGATTGTTTCTATGTTGTTTCGATGTTTCAAAACAACTTTTACCTATTTTTATGCTTTTTTTTATTTATATATTATTTTGTACATTGTTTTATTGTTTTGGTGTTGTTCTATAATATTTTTAATATTGTTCTAATAATTTTTTTTTGTTATTTTCATGTAGTGTTCAATGTGTAAATATAGTTTTTACCTATTTTTAAGCTCTTTTTATTTATGTGATGTTTTTAATATTTTTTACGTTGTTTAGGTTGTTTCCATACCCTTTTTAATGTTGTTAGATGTTTTTTGTTGTTTCCATGAAGTTTTCGATGTTTAAATATAATTTTTACCTATTTTTAACTCTTTTTGCTCATAAGGTGTTTTTTATCTTGTTTCGGTTTGTTTCTATATTGTCTCCATTGTTGTTTCTATGTTTTTATGTTTTTCATCAATCAAAAAATGAATGTGTTTTTTATTCATGTTGTTTCTATTATATTTTGAATTTATTTGGTTTTAATATGTGTTGTTTTATGTGTATATTTTTGATTTTTTATAACACCGAAAGTATAAAATAAATTATTTAACAAAGACAAAATTTATTTTTTTCATTTGAAAAGCCGACATTGTCAAAAAGTGGTGCATTTCAAGCCCACAAAAACGGACTAACGAGGGTGAGGCCAACCCAAACCTGGCCCAACGAAGCCACGCGACCCACGGGCACAACTAAAATTAAAATCACAAAGTTCACGCGGGCCATGCAGTGATGCAACCTAGTCAAGTTTTCGGGCCGGATTCTCGTACTATGACAAAGCATTCCCAAAGCCCACGGGCACAAAACTCCACGCTCCTATTTATTAGAATATATTGGAGTAAAATATCAGTAAAATAAAACAAAAAAATTAGAGGAATTTGATTAAAGTTTAAATAAAGGCATCTTCTATCTTATTTTCTTTTCTTGAAAAAAGTGCTTTTTTTTTTTTTTGGTACGATAGAGGATAGTAAGAGAAAGCGGACACACACAATTAGACGGATCGAACCCTGGTCAATCATTGTCACAACATGTCTCACCACCTGGAAAGACAAAGTTGATCTCTTTTTGAAGTAGAGTGTTTACAGGTCCGGTTCTATAGTGAGGCCAATGAGGCTGTCGCCTTTGGCGCCCTGCGAAATTCGGCTTATCGCCAACTCATTTCATGAGAATTAAAAAAATCACAATTTTTCATTTGTCGGTCCCTTCATTTTTCGTCAAAAATATATCAAATCAATATCAAAATAAATTTTACGGAACCACACAATTATATATAGACTAAAAATATTATACCCATTAGAATTATCTCCACAATCATTTTAGCAAATCTTCTTTTTTACTTCTCCAAAATGTTTTCATATAAATGTATATATGATAATATAATTATAAATTTGTACTTTGCAATCGATTTATTATAAGATTAGTGAATTAAAATTTGTAAGTTATTAACTTAGGTACGATGAAAGAGTCTAGAGCTCAAATAAAAAAGCAACAATGAAAGAAAAATGCACTAATTAAAAGACAAACAAATAACATATATATATATTGGTATTTTGTTGCCTTTGTCGGCTTATATGAATTTTTTTGTTGGCTTACATAACCGTCACTATGTCAACTTATATGAATTTATTTGTTGACCTTGTCGGATTATATGAATGTGACCAATATTTTATATTTGTGGTCTTTTTACAAGTAAATGATAATTTAAAGACGTTAAAAAATTTGTTGTGCCACGCCTTTTGGACCAGGGTGCCAAACTTATGTGTAAACTCGGGCTTTGAAAACTACAAGACTGGCCCTGAGTGTTTAAATACACGAATTATAGTGTTTTGAAAAAGACAATTTCTATAATGAATTGTGTCGATAATTTCTCTATAAATGTTTTTCATGGGCATATATAAACAATAATTATTTTTTTGCCTCAGAATGATTAATGCTTCACTTGTGCTGATGATTAGTGTAAACTGATGTTGTTTTAAAATTATTAAATAACAAATATTAAGATTCCTGATTTGTAATGTTAAAATGGTGACAAATTATCGTTAAGTCAAAAAGTCAAATGAAAAAACAGTTAGTATAATGGGTTTACGATTTTAAGATTTCCCAAACAATCCTTCACAAAAGAAACAGATCACCCAAACAAATAAATGAAAATAAAAGTGTGGCAACAATATATCTGCATAATAATTAAATTTGCTAATTCTTAAAACTTAACTAATGAGGTAATTAGAAAGTACAAACAATATTACGTGATTTACGTTCTGATATGAAATTGAGTAATTGAGATTTACAAAACTTCAAAAAAATATAACATACAAATCTTAACAATAATGGAAATTTAATAGGGTAAATCTTACTTTGTCCCTCTATACTTTCTTTGAAAGTATCACTTTACCTCATTGTACTCTTAATTGTATCAGTTTACCCCATTAGTATCGATTTACCTCCTTATGCTTTTAGAATATTATTTTACACTCATGTACTCAAAACATGACAATTTTATTTTTATCTATTATTTTTATTAAAATAAAAATATATTTTAAAAGCATTTAATATTAATAACTTGTACTTTTTTCTAAATTAACTTTCACAACTTGATTAATTAACATTTAATATTAAATCTATTATATTTTTATATTTAATTGCTAATTATTTAATTTTAATATAGTCCCTATTAAATTAATATATAATATGATATTTCTATTAGTTAATACATTTATACTTTTAATTTATTGTTCACCAAAACCTTTAAATTATATAATATATATCATACAATTTTATTAAAGATGTGAAATATTATTAGTAATTTTTCAATTATTAATTGAATAATCATAATTTAATAAACTATGTTAAATGTAAATAAAGTCATTTTATGGTTAATTTTTTGAATAAAAAATATTATTTTACAATATAATATCTAATTTTTAAATTTATTATGAAAAAATGTATGAATATATTAATTAAATGAGAAAATAACCTACAATATAGTTATGTAATAGAAACTATACTAATTTTAATAAATAACAAATAAATTTTCCATAAAAGATTATATGTATTTGATGCCATTGTTAGATTAAAATAATAGTAGGAATAATTAGGTCATTTAATAGATGAATATGAGGATTAAATTATGTTTAAATTGTATAAGGGGGTAAAGTGATGCAAATTGATAGTACAATAGGGTAAAGTGATACTGATTGAAAATACGAGAGAAGAGTAAAGTGACATTAATGAGAGTATAGGGGTAAAGTGAGATTTACCCAATTTAATATACCTTTGATTTTATGCTTATTAAATTGAATAATAATATATCATATATCTTCTCAAAAAAATGAATTGAATTACCAAAAAAGACGAATGATAAAATCCCTAATTAAAAATAAAAATAATATAAAAATTACAAAATTACTCCATCATTCAACACCAAATTATTCAAGAAAAAAATATATCCCAAAATAAATATCGAGAAAATAAAACCATATAATAATATTACAAAACATAGCAAATAATGAGACCGAATAATTAATTTTCTTAATTATATCATTAGTTATCCTATAAAAATCGATTTTCGGTAATGGCCAATTATATGTTGTTAATTCACGAGTTACCAAAAATAAACAAGTGAATAATGTATTGTAAAAAGAATTATTTTGGAATTTACAATTTTTAAATGTGGTGAGTTAACTTGATTATTTGAAATTTGTATTGTATGTTTCTATATTCATTAACATTGTAACTTTTATATGCATGAAATTTACGTACTTTGATACACCATAGCCAGTGCATTGCACAGGTGAAGAACTAGGTATAGAAGTTTATGACATCAAAATTTGTCTAATTAACATACTTTTCACTTTGATATTTACCTAATCTCGATTTGACATACCCACAATTTTATTAATTATAAAAATACATACATCTGAATAAAATATCAAACCAAAAAAAAGTTGATTTCATTGCCTGTAAATTCCGCGTGTAGAAAACGCATTCTCAAGATTGGTGGAATGGACTCAGCACTTGGCCACACATTTATCAACAACTGGAAAACGATTAAGAAATAAATTAAAAAATACATAAAGAAAAAATTATTTTCGCCTACATCCCTTCTCCCACCTACCCATTCGATTCATTTTGTATGCATTTTCAGTAATCATACTAATAAGTAATAAGAATCTTCATTTTCAGTCTCACTCTCTATCTACTCTATATACGCAACAGGGGTGTTCTGAGGTAAATCTTTTTCCCTAAAGAACTGCAACCCAGTTTCGTATACCGGTTAATATATACAAATCTGTATGTGATTGTTCCATCTATTGATGTTTTTTTTTTTTTAGCTGATTAAATATTTGTGGTCACATGAGATAGATCGTTGTTCGGGTTCCCCTTTTTGACTTTTGGGTTTATGTTAGCTTGATCGTCAAGCTGTTTGTTCATCTTCTATATCGGAGTATTTGATTAAATTGTTCATGTTTTATTTATTGATTAGCGTTGGTTGAAGAAAGATCTAGTTTCAACATTCAAGTATGTCTGTATGTTCGTCTCAAGGAGATATATTTTCTCTCTCTCTCTCTCTCTCTCACACACACACACACACACACATATATATATATATATATATATATATTTATAATTTTTCCATTAGTATTTCCATTTTTCATTGATTGTCTGATGATGGGCTGACTTTATCGGTAGCTTTTTGTAATCGTTTTAACCGTTAAAGGAATTAGCTAGATTTATTTATTGATAATCTTTTTTATCTATTATTATTATTATTATTTTACAGTCAGTTGCCAATGTGTTCTACTAACTGAATTGAGCTGTGAATGGGTTTCACTTGTATTAACTTGTTTTGTCTTAGTTTTTATGTATTCATTTCTTAAGTCAGAGAAGGACTGAATTATATGGTGTCCTCAGAGATTGTGGTTTAGTTTGAGATTGAGCTTAATTTTTTAAACGTTTTTCTGTAACTTGTGTTATTTAAAATGGCACCCTCTTATTTATTTGTGTTGAAACCTCTTTTTCATGCTAATGTTTTTAGAGCTTTTCAATACTTGAGTAGCTTTCGAGATTGAGCTTGTCTTTTCTTAGTTTTTGTTATCAGAATTTTAATTCATTTTTCCTCAATACTTGTGTGCTTGCATGTATGTTGAGCCATGATGTTTCTTGTATTCAGTTGTTGCATAATAATTCTCATTATGATTCAAATTCATCATTTTTAGTGTGATCCTATGTATAACATGTGTTAGCATTAACTTAAAGAATGTCCATGACGTGCCATGTGAAATAGAAGTCCTTGTGAATGCAAGAGTTTTGACTGGTCTAATATTGGACATATAGTAGTGGATGTGCCTCTCATATTCCCTAACATGATTCAACCCCTTATTATGATATATCTATATGTATGTGTATTAGATTCAAAAGTTTCTTGGTGTGATGTTTGACAAATTAATTCCTTTTAATTTTCAAGTTTGTACTATCCTCTTCATCCATTATATCTTTTGTATTAGCACATTCTCACTTACTTCTCTTTGTCCGAATCTGACTAAAAAAGTTGTCTCGTTCATATTTTTTTGTAGATCACATAACCATGGTGAAGGCTGTCGCAGTGCTCAGCAGCAGTGAGGGTGTTAGTGGCACCATCAACTTCACCCAAGAAGGAGATGGTACTATTCATTTTCATCACATCAAGCACCGTTTCAGTGTATTTAGTTCAGATTGATGATTTCTTGTTTCTTTCATGCTACAGGCCCAACAACTGTAATTGGAAACCTTTCTGGTCTTAAACCTGGGCTCCATGGCTTTCACGTGCATGCCCTAGGTGACACCACCAATGGTTGTATGTCAACTGGTAATTTCGCTTGCAATGTTATTTACAGGCTCTATTTTGTGTATGAAATACTTGTCTTCTACATTGACGGAGTTTTTTCGGTTTAACTTTTTCCAATTGAAAAATTGTGATTTTTATGTTCTGGTAATTTCAATCTGTAGGACCACACTTCAATCCGGCTGGCAAAGAGCATGGTGCTCCTGATGATGAACATCGCCATGCTGGTGACCTTGGTAACATCACTGTTGGAGAAGATGGTAATTACCTTCGCTTTTATGGAAAAACATCTACACTTGTCATTCTTAAACATGTATGCTAAAAATTTCTTTGTCCTATTGGAACTGACTCATAAAAGTAAGACGTGTAGATCCTAATATTTACTTTCAGTAGCACTTTATGTTGTTGCTCCGCCTTTAAAGGATACATGTTTTAAGCATATTAGTATTTCAAAGATATCTGAATATCAGTGGAAGTTCTTACCAAAAAGATTGGAGATAACATTTTTGGCTTTCATGTTTCTTTATTCTGTTTTGGGCACGATGTTTTAATTATGCTGAAAAATCATTTCGAGATTATGAGTGCTGCACTGCACAATAATCTATCTGGTGTTTTAATTCCCAAATGTGACATCAACATTTCTCTCTTTTCTACCTTTTAAATTTTCAGGTAAAGCTGCTTTCACCATTGTCGACAAGCAGGTCAATTTTCTTCACTACCATCTCTGGTAAATATCTTTAATGTTTTTCTGGCTTAAGCGTCATAATCTTTCTTGAATTTTTGCAGATACCACTTTCAGGACCGCACTCCATTGTTGGAAGAGCTGTAGTTGTCCATGCTGATCCTGATGATCTTGGAAAGGGTGAGTGTTATCTATTTGCAGGGCTAATTAAACTAGGTTTAATGGTCAGCGATCGCATTAATCAGGAACCAGGCATCTCGTTCTAGAATAGCTTTCTCTTAAAAGTAATATAATTGCTTAAGTGTACGTACGGAAAAGGCCTTTTGAATGTAGTGGTGATGCCAGAGGATTGATCAACAGTTGATAGACAATAGAAAGTTCATGACTAGCTTTAGTGCATAAACGCTATTGTAGGCAGTCCTTACTCCATAGACATCTCTCTTCGAGTAAGGGCCATGAGACTTTAGAAACATTATCCACATGTGTCGTTTGGTTAGGCCATGGGGCGAACACAATTTGTAGCACCCCAAGATGTTGCTATCACTATCGTGTTTGAACAATATCCTTTGTAGAGTTGCTATCATGTTTGAACTTTGAAGTTATTCGCTTTATGTTTTAAATTAAATGCTATTGTCTCATGTTGGTTCAGGTGGACATGAACTAAGCAAAACAACTGGAAATGCTGGAGGAAGAGTTGCTTGTGGTAAGGGAAAATAGTTGATGATCTTTTTGTGCCAATGAAATATATTGATGAATGAATAGTTTTATTTATAATGTCATAGTTCAAATGACATCTTTGTGCTTCACATAGATAAACTTATATTCATATATTTGGCTAAGGCAATTTATGAATTCCTGTAATTTTAGATAAACTAGTATTTTGTTTTCAAAAAAAAAAAAAAAAAAAAAGATAAACTAGTATTTTCTGTCATTGCCAGCTACAATAGATTGCTAAGGAAATATTTTTGATGGATGGTGCCAAAAACTAAACCTGTAACATAATTTCCATCCGAGTCTCTTAAATTTTGTAACAGGTTTTAGGGATAATTGCAAAAACTATCCCTGAGGTTTAGCCTAATTACAAAAAACTCTAGTTATCTTTCAAAATTACAAATACTCCCTTAAGGTGTTACAAACACCACCTTTGAGGTTTGTATTTACCTAACAAATACCCCTTCTTCGACGATGCAATTTGTAACATAGAAACAAATGTTAAGTGGATATTTGTAATTTATAAAGATAATTGAGGTTTTTTTGTATAGGCTAAACCTCAGGGTAGTGTTTGTAATTATCCCTAGCATGTATACTAAATTATGGTGGAAATCATTCAAGCTAGTATCTGTAGTTATACAATGAATTTTGCTACAGCCACGCATATGAATTATCATTGACAGCAAAATAATGTGAATAAAGCAAAAGAGAGCTGTTTTGTCTTTACTTATGGTTTTTTGACAAATTTGTGCAGGTATTATTGGTCTTCAGGGCTGAGTACATTTGTTGTTGTGCACTATACTACATCTGATCTGTATTGGATTATATCCTTTACCCATTGTAGTGAGAAGACACTGTTATCATTTGCTACCTAGAGGGTTTTAAAATAAAGGCTTGTCGGGATTTATGGGTTTCTTGTGTAATTTTAACCTTTACTGCTACCTATTGTATCCCAGTAGTAATTAAGTTGCCTTTTAAGTTTTATCTATTGAAAGTTTGATATCATCGTTGTCATCTTTTTAATAATGTTTTATTTACAAAATATAATTTTTATTAAAAATATATATTTTGTATATTTTTAAATTTATTAAATGAGTAACCATTGGATCTGAGTCTTGTGTCCAATTATGACGTATGCATGTGTTTTTTTCTCAAAAAAATAAAAATAAAAATAAAAATTGGGCACATGTAAAAATCCCAATGAAGTTGGATACTACCCAATTTGGGTAGCATCTAATGAGCCCTGTGTGCTTGTAAAACAAAATCAAATCTTAAGGAAGTATTTATAATTTTAAAACATAATTGGATTGTTTTCATAATTATGCAAAACTTCAAATGTAGTTTTATAATTAATTCATATATATATACATATATACACAAATATATTACACTAGATTGCTCTTGTACGATGCACGGGTAATTTTAATAATCAAGAGAATGTTAAATGGACCATCATACGTCGATTAGTCCGCCCGTTGGGCCAAAGGAAAAATCGGATGGACCGAGCCAAACTCCATTAGGCCACTATTTTGAGACACAACCCATGTAGTGTTGAAATTTTTTCGGCCTATTGAGTCCGATCATTTCGACCCTCCAAACTTACAAATTTCGGTCCGACATTTTCATTGGGTAGACAGAGAGGGATTCGAACCCGCGATAGTTCTTTGTTCAAAACTATACCCATTTTCAAGACCAGGGGCTACCAACAACTCGGCCCATATCTCAGAAAGACAATTTTTATTTTATTCCTCCGAATAGAACATGGTAGTAGGGGGTGGATACCACTACTATCTCGTAGAAAGATATCGGTGTGAATTTCGAGTCGCTCTATATATATCCGTATCGTATATAGAATCCAACATTCTCATTTGTGAAATAAAAATCAAATTAAAGTCTCAGAGGTATCTATTCTTATTAGAATACCTTGTTTTTGGTATGTCGCACTATGTATCATCCGATAACCCCCAAAATCTTCTACTTTTGATTCAAATCGAATTTCAAATGGAGGAAATTCAAAGATATTTGACTAGAGAGATCTCAACAACATGACTTTCTATATCCACTTAAGGATCTAGGGTTAATGCCACCAATCAATTGGAACAACTTCGTAAATGTATCTTCCATATATAGAATATAGAAATTGAAAGGATCCATTCGAGCAAGTTTACAATTCAAAAGCAAAACTTCTTAGAATTGATCAAACTTTTTCGATTCAAAGTGTATCTCGAGGAATCAATCGTCCATATGTTTTTTTGCTAGAAAAAAAGGGTATGTTGCTACCATTTTGAAAGGATTAAGAAGGACCGAAATCTATCAGAGAAAAAAGAACGGCGAACGTTCTTATAGGATTCCCAAGAAACTCATCGATTTCTTAGGAAATCATCCGCTTCTCACGTTCCATGAATAGCCAGGACATTGAGGAATATCCGTAAAGGCATTTTGGAATCGATCGATTTTATCTATGTTCCTTCCGTTTGAAGAAAGGAAGGATCCCAAAGAATCGATCTTTCTTTTAGTGGTTGAATCTCTCTTTGGTTGATCAATGTGTGATATTCGAAAGGCCTATTTTGACACTTCTAATAATCATGTATTTATATTTATATCAACTCGGTATTCAATAGCCTTTGTAATGATGGTGATTAGTCCTACAAAATATTGCATCATCAATAATATATAGATTTGAATATAACATAAACATTGGAGATGTATCGACAATGGGTTGGAGATCATTCGTATATATAGATTTGTATATAACATAAATAATAGACATATTAAGCTATGTCGATGATGGAAGGGAAACTATTCCCTCATTTATATATTTGAAAATAAGAATATATATTCTTTTCTAGAAAAGTATTATTAAGATTTTTATTAAAATATACTAAATTGCTTGGAGAATAGTAACTTTATAATATTAAAAATTTATTTTCTCGAAAAATTATATGTGCTCATGATATATATAGAAACAGAACTTGTGTTAAGAATAAAATATTTATGTTATATAGTATAATAAAAAAATATAATCAAAAGGTGTGTTATATATAATCTCGTATGAAATCTCGCATCAACAATAACTACAGTTTATTTTCGGATATACTTACTTTATATGATTAAGATTTTGTCTTATCAAACTTTTATATATGCTTATTATATATTGTTAGAAAAATCTCAAATTGTTCTTTCACGTGAATATATTTTTTTAAAATAAATCTAAAGCATTCAAAAATTTAAAATAGAAGTAAGACATAATATTTTTATTCCTAAATATAAGAAGTTACTATTGTCTAAATAGGAAAGTAAATGATCAATAAAAATACAATGTTCGAAAAATAAGAAGCATTTTGGCAATTATTTGTAATTCTCGGGAAAATAAATATTAATTAAATTAAGAAAATATAAAATCACAAATCGATTCCCAATAAATAAGCTTTATAATTATTTAATTAAATTAAAAAAGTATAAAATTAGTTGTCAAACCAAAATTACTTTTATCGTTAAAATCTATCAAAATTATGGTATGAGCACAAGAAATAACCAAAATTTCAATATATTTTATTAATGTTTTACCATATTATAATTATAGTACTATTATACACTATATTTTTAGGTGGGGAACATTCTAGATCGCAATGTCTTACCCCAGGAAATTGGTTTCATATGAACTAATTTCTATATATAATTTTTAATTAGCAATTTTATTATACAATTTTCTTGTAGTTAATCAGTTTGACAACTCTTTTTTTTTGCTTTACATTTGATGATGTATAAAAATCCAGAGACTAATCGAGGACTTACAATGTCAAGGTGGAGATCCAAAGTCAATCAAAGAGTTGATTATAGCCAAAGATCCAAGGTTGATCGGACGTTGGTGTGAACTCCGCAAATAGAACCTCGGGGTATCCCCGGGGTAGATACTTTCCGTGCTTAAGTCAATGTTTGTTCGTATTGGGATTTGTGAGTATTGAGTTTTTGTATCCCCTTTACCTAGAGCTAAAGTCCCCTTTTATAGACATTGGTCACCCACTTGGACCAGGACTCCTCCCGAGGTTAGACTCCTTCGCAATTTTCGAGGCCGGACTCCTTAGCTTGATTAAGATAAGTCTTATCACCGGATAATTGTCATCTTAGTGGTACATGTGTCACGTCCTCACAATGTCACATGTCAATGTCAAAATTATCTCATCACTTGCCCCCACTTCTTATGGTTGGAAGTTATGGGCGCGTACAAGACGTATTTTAAGATGCATATCCGAATGAATTATTATTCTTGGGCGATATCTCGTATCGTGATACGAGATTTTGTCATCTAGCCTTTTTTTGTTTGGCTTCTATAAGTTAGTTGCGGTGTGAGAAAATTATCTCATTTTGCATTTGAGAGTTTCAAATAAATAAAGTGGAGAAAAGAAAAAGTTGTTTATTGTTCCCTGGGTGAAGTAACTCATACATTTGTACCTCGTCATTTGGAGGTCGGAATCCTCGGTAATTTCTTTAGTTCAAGGTATGTTCTACTTTTTTTTATGCCATCTTAAATTTTGTAGCCAATGCTTTTGCTCTTTGGTATTAAATACTTTGTGCATATGTAGTCTTTGGTAGGGGTGTTCATTTTTGAATGGATCAGAAATTCGATTCGGTTCGAATTGAATTTTAGTTTCGAATTAGGATTTTTGAATTTTGAATCGAATTTGAATCAACTCGAATTTCGAATATGAATATTTGAATCGAATAACGAATTGATGTTTTTTTGAATTCTATTCGAAAATCCTAATTCGAGGTGAAATTCGACTAAATTCGAATTCAGTATTTGATTCAATTTGTATTACAATTCGGATTCTTATTTTAATTGAATTCGTATTTCAATTCGAAATTTATATGTATATATTTCACACTATACATAATTATTTATTGTATATATGTAAATTATACACATGCATTTATGATATATATATATATATATATACATAAACGAATAAAACACTAATGTTTAAATGAAAATGTAAAATTATAAATATATGCTCTTTCTTTCTTGTTTTTTCAGTTTTTGTTAGAAATAATTATACTTAATAGTATATGAAATCCATTTTACATTACTAGACCATATTCAAATAATCATTTTTTGTGCTAAAAATATATATTTTAGATAAAAACTATTTCGCTCTTACAGTCTCACATGGAGGGCATGTGGTGAAATAATCTATAAGAATATTCCACCAACTATGTCCATTGTATGGAAAAATACAAAGCTTGTGTACATACACGATACAACATACATTATATATATATACAATATAGTCTTTGATTTTTTTTTCCTTTGTTTTAAATTCTTATTACAATATGCATTATACATTATACATTTTTACACTATATTACATATATTTATTTTAAGATCATATTAAAATATAAATTATATGATAACACACACTATATCTATTTATCTACACACATACACTTTGTCAATTTGATACCTCATACTTGAGTATAAAAGTTATTTATCAAGTAACTAGTCTTTGGTATAAAATTGGCATAAAATGATTTATTAAATTTATATAAGGGGAGTTCATTATGAATATATGATAGTCTTTAGTTAAATTAAACAATGAAAAATGGTTAGTCGATAATTTGTAATTTTGAAAACATAAAACTACGGAATTTTATTGGGTATAGTCCAAAAATATTATGTTATGAATCAAACTTTATTCACTTTATCGATAAATTAGGATTTTTGGATTGACTCAATTCGATTCGAAAGTCGAGAAATTCAATTCATTTAAATTCGATCCGAATTAATCGAATTAGGATCGAATTTGAATTGAGCTTTAAAATTTTCATTCGATTAAATTCGATTCGAGGAAGTCGAAGAATTTGAAATTGATTCGATGAACACCCCTAGTCTTTGGCAAGTACTTGGTAGAATATTTAACCTCCATTTTAGAACTTGATTTTAGCAATCTAAAATCCTTGGCATGTAGATCTTAGAGTCGTCCTTAGCAAATATTCTCGAATTAGTTAAGTCCCTGGTAGATCTTGGCTAAGGTATTGGGGAATGAGCTTGTCAAACTCAATTTTGGGAGACACGGCAATAATCCACAGGACCTTAGCAAAGTCCTTGGCTAATAACCTTGAGTGACAACTTGAACTTGGGAGATTTTGGCAATAGTCCTAGGACCTTAGCAAAGTCCTTGGCTAATAATTTGGGAACCTTTGGCAATAGTTCTAGGACTTTAGAAAAGTCTTTGGCTAATAAACTTGAGAAGTAACTTGAACTTGGGAGACCATGGCAATAGTCCAGAACCTTGGCGAAGTCATTGGCTCATAAACTTGAGAAGTAACTTGAACTTGAGAGACCTTGGCAATAGTCATAGGACCTCAAATGAGTCATTGGACTTACCTTTAATAACTATCTACCGACCTTAGCCAAGGAATTATAGTCCTTAGCATCATGATTTCTTGGACTCATGTAAAAGCCTACCTTTTTTTTGTAGCATTTCAAAATGAAAGGCATGATGATGATGCCTTTGATTTTTATGCATTCGCGTGAATGCTTGGTCTCCCAAGATATTTTTTTATGCTTTAGGAAAATGCCCTTAGATTCAAGAGTTATTCCCCTTAGCTTGCCCATCCTTGGAAAACAAGTTAACATGTGTCACAAGATCTTAGAATAACAAAATATGCTCACATAAATTCACCAAAAGCTTTTTGGACAAACTTTGTATGTAGGCCCTCGTAGACTTTGCTATTTATGCAAGGGCTAATCTCATATTCTTAGGCCAAAGACTCTATACCCTTTTCAACTCTTTTTAATATTCAAAATATTTGCTTATATTACAATTTTGTGTAATTATCATTTGAGTTTTACTTAAACCTTTTCCGTGTCTCACTTTTCGGGTTGGAGATTTTGCTCCTGTGACATCTCTATTCTTGGAATCAAACCAAGATAGTGAAGTGAGTCCTTAACTCTTCCTTTCTTAACTCGACCATGTCTCATGAAATTGAACCCTCGGATATTTCTTTAGCGAGTTTTGCCAAAATGTCCAAGGCGCCCATACAACTAAATCCCGGTTCTTGCTCCCGAGGATGAATTTCAACTCTTACCTCTTACCCAGGAGGAAAATAAAAGGTTTAAATCCCACAAGTGGGGAAATGTGGTTTAAGCATGTTGCCACCAGGGTGGTTGGGCCTTAATGAGAGTATGTTTCACCTTTGAGGTATGAGGTTTCCTCTTCACCCCGCCGTCATAGAGATACTTCAAATTGTAGTTCGTGTCTGTCAAACACATTTCTAATGCTTGGAGGGTCGTCATAGGTTTTTTTGTGGAGGTTTCTACAAGCGGCTTAGTTTTACTCCTAAACACAAAATACCATAAGCCCTTGACTCAGGATGTTATTGAATCAGGTAGATGGAAGTAAAGACAACGACATTCATAGACCTGAATTAAGAGTCGAGTTGGACATGACACAAACCATAAAAATGAAGTGTCTCTATAATGGTGGGGTGAAGAGAAAACCTCACACGTGAATGAAACATACTCTCATTTAGGCACAACCACCCTGGTGGCAACATGCTTAAACCACATTTCCGACTGTGGATATAACATTCCCAATGCCTGGGAATATAAGACATAACTTTAAACCTTTTTATTTCTTCTTTGGTAAGAATTGAAATTTCATCCTCGGGATCAAGAATTGGGGATTTAATTCTATCGGCTACCCCTAGGATATTTTGGCAACAATCACTAGAGGAATATTTGAGGGTTCATTTTCATGAGACATGGCAATTTAAGAAAAGAAAGAGCTAAGGCGCGATTGGATAAACTTTCATTTTGAAAATTTTTTTCATTTTGCTAGAGAATAGTGGTGAAAAATATTTTGAAAGAAAAAAGATGAATTTTGAGAGTGTGATTGGATGTGAGTTGAAAAAGTAATGATGAAAGTTGATTTGATTTAAAAATATGAAAATAATGATTGGATATGATTGGTAGTTAGAAATGTATGAGTGAGTGAATAGTCAAATTTGTGGGAGAATGTGTAATAATGATTAATTTTTTGTGAAAAAATGTGTAGATGTGATTGATAAGAGAAAACATGAGAAAAAGTAAAAGTGAGAGAATAATATATTTTCTGAAAATTTTCATAAATAATCGCATGTTTGGTCAAAACAATTCTCGGCGGAATGAAAAGCAGAATCTCCTTCACATCCAAATCACGCCTAAGCTTTTCTTTTTGCGGACTTAGATAAGAAACATCTAAGAGCCGCCAATCGTCCCGTAAGTATTTGAACATCTTTTACTAAGCGGGAAGGTTCATGTCTGCCAATGCTTTGATTTTCGTGCATTGGCTTGGCTCCGTCATTGAGTGACCATATCGCTAAGGAACTTTCCGGAGAAGGTTACGCCAAATGAACATTTTCTAGGGTTAAGTTTCATCTTGTAATATCTTAACACCGCAAATGTTTCAATGAGGTCTATTATAGGGTTCTCTCGCCGGTTGGCTCTTCACTAACATGTCGTCCACATATACCTCCATATTTCATCCAATCGACCTTTGAAGATTTTGTTCAACAATCTCGATAAGTTGCCCTGCGCGGCCGAAGGGCATGCCCTTATAACAATATAATCCCCATTTCAATGTGACAAACAAGGTCTTTGCTTCATCATATGGATGCATTCTTATCACGATGGTATCCCGAATGCATCCATAAATCTAAGAAGTTCACACCCAACCGTGGCATCCACCGGTTGGTCAATCGTGGGAGAGGAAAGCTATCCTTTGTACATGCTTTATTTAAGCTCGTAAAGTCCATGCATATTCCTCAATTATCATTTTGGGTTTATGAACAGAACAATGTTTGACAACCGATCCGCGGTAGTCAACCTCTCTTATGTAATCGACATCCAGGAGCTTGTCCATTTCTTTGTTCATGGCCTGGATTCTATCCGTGCAAAACTTCTTTTTCTTTTGTCGACGATCAAGTCAATGCTCACATTAAGTTTATGAGCTATGACATCGAATCAATCCTTGGCATGTCCGATGGACTCCATGCAAATAATCAACATTCTTCCTTAGGAATTGAACAAGCTTGGTATGTACATCTTCATCTAATAAAGATGTTATCTTCATAACATTTTCCTTATTCCCTTCATAAAGTGGAATGGAAATAAGGTCTTCCAGTTCACCCGACTTCGACCTTTGTCTTTAGGCTAGGGATGGTCACGGTTCAGAACAGGAACCGGAACCCCAGTTTCGGTTCCTCATTTTGGAGAAATCGAACTCGAACCGTTTTGCCTCACGCCCGATTCCAAAATCGAGAATCGGCCGGTTGCGATCTGGTTTTGGAACCCGATTCCTCCACGATTTTGGTTTCGGTTTTAATCGGAACTATTTGTTTATCTTTTGATAATTTTTTGATTTCTTAAAATAGTTTATCAATTTCGAGTTAAAAAAATAAAGAAAAAGACTTGGACTTTTAATATTCAATAAAGTTTTATACTTAATATTAATAATAATATTAAACTATCTCGTATTTTCTATTAGAGTATAGAAGAATCAAAGTTCACGTAGTTCGCTTATAATATTTGGTCTAAAACGTATCTCATGTAGTTACGAAAATAAAATATCATAATAAACATTTAATATTTTTCTAGCATGTATTTACCAAAACAAAATTATTGGTTTTAACCTTAAAAAATGGTTCTATCACGGTTCCATTGACGGTTCTAAGCGCGGTTAAAACCACGGTTCCACGGTTTTTGAGACTAGAACTGGAACCAAAGCGCCTACATGGTTCCCATTCTGTTTTGGAACCATTTACCACTTGTTACTTTTTAAGAATCGTTAACCACGGTTTTGTTTACGGTTTGAAACCGGTCTCGGTTCCATTTGACTACCCTACTTTAGGCTCCAAGATTTCAATATTTAATGTCCGAAGATTTTGTCTTTCCTTTGAGTGAAGCAACATAACATTATCTTGGCACTCCTTGGTCTCCTCGGACTCATCCAACGCCATGTTCGGTGGGAATCGCATGAGCATATGGTATGTGGGAACAATAGCCATCATTCTATTAAATCCTAGTCATCCAAGGATGAAATTGTGACTGGAAGATACCTTACAACCAGAAAATCTATCATAACAAGTGGTATCTCGAGGTCGGTCCCGACAATGAGCGAAAGAGTAATTATTCCCTCTAGATCCACGGCCTCTTCGTGAAGCCAACCAATGGAGTTTTCATAGTTTGAAAAGTTCTCTACCAATTCTCATTTTTACAAAGGCATCATTAAACAAGATATACGTTGAACTTCCATTATCCACCAAAACCTCTTTACCTCATAATTGGCTATGGTCAAGGCTAACAACCATGTGATCATCATGATGGGTAAGGATTCCTTGCAAATCATTATCTCGTGAATGTAATAGATCCACCTGTTTGAGGTTTCTTTCCTCGTGCATCTTATGTTTGAGGTTTTCTAGTGGGTGGATGGTCTCTCCGAAAAGCCCTCATGCAATAACATCTATGACTCCAGCTGGCGAGTGGATGGTCTCCTCGGACTCCTACCCATTGGGTTCAATATATGGGGCTTCCCCTTCTCGGATTTATTTTCTTTAGGCAAAGGACTTCTCTGTTGTCACCACAAAACTACCAAGATAACCTCTTCGTATCAAGTCCCCAATTTCATGACCATGGTCACGAGGAAATCGCAATACTTGCCCGCTTCTCTTATCGCGTGGGTCCATACTTTTCTTTGGCCACTTGACGTAATCATTATCTATGATATACATCAAAATCTCATTCTTAGATGTGTTTAAGAAAGTGTACCTCTCGAACCCGGAGGGTTTGTTTGATCCTTCAAGAGTAGTAAGAACAGACATCTTATTGCAAACCTTCTTTTTCTTTCCTTGTTCATCATCGCCATTCTTGTCTTTCTTTCTCTTTTTGTCAAAGGACTCACGCTCGTCTCTATCCCAACCCGGACATTTCTTCGGTGTTGATGTATTTGTCTTCCCTATTAAAGAGGCCATCTAAGGTCAATGGATACTTTTTGCCAATGCAAAAGGTAAATCGTGATGATTTTCGAACTCTATTCATAAGTCTTTGCCAAGGCCATTGATTAGTCAAAATTCTCTATCTCAAGGGCTTTCTTGTTGAAATGGATGAAATCTCTAAAAGATTCATCCTATTTTTGATAGACACCCATAAGATGCGTCGAGGCCTTATTGTACCTTTTGCTACTCACGAAGTGGTTGAGGAACTCCTGAGCCAATTGCTTGAAAGTTGGGATGGATGCTACAGGCAATGAGGAAAACCAAACACTTGCACTTTTTCTCAAAGTAGTAGAGAACGCTCCACAATTGATGGCCGGTCTCCCTGTGAAGCATCATATGAGCTTGAAAATTCTCAAGATGATCCCGACGGTCCGAAGTTCCATCATAATCCTCAATCCGATGCATCTTAAAGCTAGATGAAATTTCTTCCCTTGTGATACCTTCAATAAAAGGATATTCAATAGGAGAAAAGAGGTTGGTCTTTGGGATTCTTCTTTTCCTTCCACATTACCCCTAGTTATTCATTCATTTCTTCTAATTTTTGTTTAAGATTTTTCTCTTCAACGATCTCGTTTGCCTTGCCAAGGTCCCTTTTAAATCGACTTGACCGTCATCATTGAAAACCTTGTATCTTAGGCATGGGTAATTTATTTCTTTTTGTTAGGCTATTACCCAAGGACTCCTCTTTCTCAATGAGTCCTCTCATTAACAATTTCGGTTCATGCAGATCTTCTTCCATCTTTTGTAGACGTTGGGCATCTATGGTCAAGACTCTTGATCGTCCCGAGCCCTATGTTCGCGAATAAGATCATCCTCATGTATCGATACGTGAGAGTTAACACGACTACCCTCGGCATGTTCCATTGGCCGAGGTTTAACATGCGCATTTAGACTATTCTTGGTATTCGTTTTCGTGGTGGCATTATTGCTCGGATCTAGTCGCGTTCCCACAAACGACACCAATCGATGATGTATAAAAATCGAGAGACTAATCTGAGGACTTACAAAACCAAGGTGGTGACCATAAGGGAATCAAAGGTTGATCGATTTTAGGCAAATATCCGAAGTTGACTAGACGCTTGTGTGGACCCGCAAAACATAATCTCGGGGTTGTCCTTGGGGGTAGGTTCTCCGATGCTTAAGTCATTATTTGCTCGCAGAGAGATTATGAGTATTGAGTTTTTCGTATCCCCTTTACCTAAAGCTAAGGTCCTCCTTTATTGACCTTGGTCACCCACCGGACCAGGACTTCTCCCGAGGTTAGACTCTTTCGCAACTTCCCGAGGTCGGACTCTTTAGTCGTTAAGATAAGTCTTATCACTAGATAATTGTCATCTTTATGGTAAATGTGTTATGTCCTCACAATGCCACATGTCAATGTCAAAATTATCCTCATCAACATTAGTAATTTGGATGAGTAATTACCAAAATATTATATCATATTTTAACCAAAAAATGAATAACCTTATTACGTTTTTTATTTTTGATAATTTGTATTTCCAAAATTAAAACTTACCAACATTAAACTGTAGAATTATTTATAAATTCAACAATATATTATAATTCTGGGTTGCAAAGAATTGGAAGTTACTAGGTATTTGAATATGATTTTTGTAAAATAAGAATAATTTTGGCAAGTATTATAAATATAATATCCGAAAATTATGAATATATTATTTAATTTAAGAACATATAAAATGAGTGAGTCAAATTTGAAGAATTAAAAGATGATTTTTATATAAAAGTATAATTTCAATGCATCAAACTAAACGAAACTTAATCATGAACTACTAAAATTAACCAAATAAGCACATTAGGCTTTACATGGTATAGCTTTAAAGAAAGTATATAATTCTCACATTTTTATATAAAGAAAGTATATAATTCTTGGATTTTTAAATTTCAAAGGAGACCTTATATAGCTTTAAAAAGAAGCACATTAGGTTCTACATGATATATCAAACTTATTTTGATTTTTGTAAAGCAAAGAATAGCTACTTGTCTTATTTTTTTGAAACAAAATAGAATTTCAATTCAAATCAACATAGTCGATATTATCGGTGCTACTAAATTCTTGAGCAATAAAGTTTTCTAAGATATTGCAAGAGATATTTTAGTATTAAAGGACAAAGGAACGTAGAAAAATCAACGGATACCAACATCAAATTGGACAAGAATGAAAAAGTTAAATTGGTTGTCAAAAATAAAATTGAGGTATGTTAATTGATATTGTTTTTTATGGCGGAGTCACTCCAAGTTAAGGTTTCGAATAAGTTTTTCCCAAGGGGGAAGTCTTCTAGTTCTCCTTCTCCCAAAGGTGGAAGTCTTCTACTGGGAACTTGTATGCACACACGCAAATGTTAGGGGTCCCCGGGGTTGCCCGGGGGAGGCCATTCCAATGCTCAAGTCGCATGGTGATCGAGAGAGAATAAGCGATGTCGAATACTAAATTAAATGCATATGAGTAATTATGAGTTAATTAACTTACAAATGAAGAGGATGAACCTTTTTATACTTAAGCAATATGCCTCGTGGGGCGCGTAGGAGAAATTGGCCTATGAGCGATCCGGACTCGATGGGATGGGTTATTCCATTAATAGTCCATAGGGCAATTAATATATAAACCGAATTATATATTTAATTATTAAATATCATGTTTGCCCCCAACATTCATCAACTTTTCTTACTACTCATGGACCGATATTCTTCATATCATATATCTATACGCTCGATTTTTAAGTACTCCAAATGAATCTCACTTAATTTTCGTTAAAAGAATTTTCATTATTTGAAAGGCACTATCTCGTACGGCATATTCTATCCAAAAATGTCAATTTTTAATTTAGATTTTTAGTGATTCGGATTATGTTAGAAATATTGATGATCACAAAAGTACTTTTGATTTTTCTTAATTTTTGACGATTGTCTTGTCTCATGGTTTTCAAAAAAGAAAAATTGTGTGTCTTTATCAACTACGAAGTTGAATATATTTATGTGGTTTGTTGTATATAATGGATGAAACAAACCTTGGCGGATTAACAAATTAACTTTGAAAATGTTCCTATTTTTTGTGATAATACTTCCGCCATTAATATTTCTCAAAATTTGGTTCATCATATTGAACCAAATATTTTGAGGCTCGACATCACTTTTTAAGAGATTGCGTTTCAAAACGGAAAATTGAGATGTGTTTTGTTCCATCTCAAGACCAATTTGGGAATATTTTTACAAAATGTTACCCGCCGAGTTTTTAACTCAATTCAGGCTTTTTATGCATAATGCATATTGAATAATGTCTATTTTACATTTTAAGCATGTTACTTTTACTAGAAAAATTTTGGGTGAAAAATCTATTTTTAAAACTTAAAAATGAGACAAAATTTTCTCTGAAAATAGGCACAAGTCGTTAACGATAAAGTGATCGGTTGCTATGCCTAGGCACCAAAGTAGCCCTTACATAGCGCCGTTCGTTATAGTGTCGGAAAAGATTTAAAAGCTCTCTATCTCGACTTTTCTCCATAATCTTCATATTCTTCCCCTAAACCCTTAGTGCCAAAATCATCCCCAAAACTTAATCTCTCTCTCGCTTCACCAAATCTCTTGATTCTTATTTCTAAGCTCATCTATGTTTTGAGTATTTCACATATATGACACCTCCAAAGAATTTCACCGATTTGTTTTTTCCTTAAAAACGAAAGAAACCCGAAGAGGGCTCTTCTTCAAACCTTCGATTCACGGTGGAACAATGCGAATACGAGCTATACAATGAGAAACGGTCAAGGACAACCCGGTAATGCAAATCCTCAATTCCAAGGCTCAAATCACTACCCTCCGAGCAACTATTACAAAAGGACAATCTTTGGATGGTCCCATAGTGAGAAATCTCTTCTTTCTCAAGCTCCTAGTGGTCCAAATTCGTTGTTTTTTATTCGTAAGTATGCCAATTTGTTTTATGTTGACTTAGTATTTTTGAATAAACAAGTTGGTCGGACTAAGATTTTAGGTTTAGGGACGTTTTCAAATGAATTTCTTACTATTTGTGAATTTTTAGTTACTCATGGTTGGATGTACTTGTGGGATCACCCGTATCTTATGTATGATAATGAGGTGATTCAATATTCTTGTGCAAATATGTGGATTGAATTTGATGATGTTCACAAGCCCGTGGCTTTAAATTCCTTTGTGAAAAGGTGTCACTTTTGGTGGACCCCTAATGAGATTTGTCGACTACTTAGTGTACGAGAAGGAGGTTGGGATTATATTTCGCATTCGGTTGGATGATAGGAAGTTGGGAGTATCATTGGAAGAAGTTAAGACATTTCTTGGTTTTATGCCTAATTCACAATACAATCGATGATGGATGAACTTCGTATTATTTGTCTTATAGTTTTGTATTGTGTTTGTGGAAAGTCCGTGAATTTACCAACCAACATGGACTTTTTGGCCTACAAGATCAAACGGGCTAATTGGTTAATTATGGAGTTTTTTATTCAATGTTTGATAGAAGCCGTCATTTCGGGCTCCAAGCCATTTGCTTTAGGTAATTTGATTTGCAAGTCGCTTTTTCCGGTCTTCCACTCGCTAAGCTAAACTCCAAGGTCATTAGTAATGATTTTGACAATGATAATATTAAACAAACGCTTGGGATCGTAAGAATATACAAAGACGCCCTACCAAATCGACTATACTTCCCAAGTTCCGGATGATATTTTTGATGATATTGAGGTAGGAAATTTGGTGGCGGGTGGGTCTCATAGTGCTTGGAAGGATAAATCTTGGCATTGATGATGACGAGAGTCTCTATGGGTATGATACCAAACTTGGTGAATGGAATGAAAGATATCAAGCGAACTACGATGAGCTTAAGAGGACTATGAAGAGTTCAAAACGAAAAATTGCAAGCTCAAGAAATCCGTTGGGAAACTCAAAAGTTCATCAAAGATCTCCTACTCACCGCTTGTTTCTCCTCGAATGAGGACTGATTCTTCTTTATATTTTTGTCATTTTTATTATGAACTTAAAACTCTTGAAACTCTTATTAAGTTGTTTTATTTTTGGATATATCACGTATTTTATGCGCTTCTTTGATACTTATATGTTTCTTCCTTAATTTTATTTCTCTTGCTAATAATTTTTTTGATGATTTCAAAGGGGAGAAAGAATGCATGAGCTACAATGAGCTCGATGGTTAAAGTACTTGAGCTCTGGCTCAAGATGATATAAGTGTACTTGATAGGGGGAGCTTTTAAGTTTTTTAGCTTTTGAGTTATTTGAAAAGCTAAGCTTGAAAAGCTTTAAGCTTTTGAGCTTTTATGAATCTTCGCTAAATACATATAGTTTACTTGACATGTTGATAGGTGTAACTTTAAAAGGCCTTTGAAGATTTTTTGCTCCTTGGCTTATTTATGTCTTATAATTGCTTATGATTCTTTGCTTTGAAAAGTGATGCTTACAATGAATATATTAAACTTTTGATTTCGAAAACTTCTTTCTTAAAATCTCGCTCTCAAAATTTGTTTGGGTTGAAATCATCAAAAAGGGGGAATTTGTTAGAACAAAATTATTTTTGATTTTGATAATTTCACATAATTGATTTGTAAACCAAAATAAGATTTTTAATAGTTGTCAAAATACTTAAAGTTTTCAAAGTACATTTTTTATTTTAAATTTGTGGAGTATTACTTGAACTCTTTTTGTCTAAATCTGGATAAATTCTCGTATTGAGGGCGACCGATCGCTATAGAGGGCAACCAAGACTGAAATATTTTCAAAGTTTTCAAAAAATAGAAGACCCGTATGGCGACCAGAGTATGCTGTGCGTTTTTAAAGTTGTTGAGAAACAGAGGTCTTGTATGGTTATGTTTCAATGGACCATTTCATTTCTATTGTTTGAAAATGAATTTTGAGAATTTATCGATTTTCGTGTGAAAATCGGAATTATGTTTGGATGAATGAATGAGAATAAGTTTTAAGTAGGTTTGGAAATGAAATTATGTTTAGTTGAGTAGTTTTGAAATAGTATTTTATGTATATAATAATTTGAAAAGTTGATAGTGTTAAATATTTTAATTGAATATATAATATTATATCACAAAAGCTTATGTGAGACCGTCTCACGGGTCTAAATATGTGAGACAGATCCTCACATGGATGATCCACATCCTCCCTATTTTCTAGCTCCCTATTTTTTCTCTCACTAGTCCCCCCTCCTCCTCCCCTCTCTCTCTTTCACTTTTACGTATTCTTTTAGAGTTCTTTCTCTCTCATCTTTAATTGGTCCCCCTTCATCTCTCTTTAATTGGTCCCCTCTCTCCTAATATTCATCCTCTCTCTTAAATCTAAATTCTTTATAAAATAAATACGCAATGAAATGATACTTTAAAAATGTATACTTTTCATGGTATAATTGATACTTTTTTATAAAAAAAAGTGATATTTTTTTAATAACGAAGTAATATTTGTTTTAATGATAAATAAATAAAAGATGATACTTTTATTAATATGAAATGATACGAAATGAAACCTTTTTAATAAAAGGTGATACTTTTTAATAGAAAATGATACGTTTTTAATAGAAGGTGATACTTTTTTAATAAAATTAAGTTTTGCTTTAATAAAAAGTGACACTTTTTTAATAATAAGCGATACTTTCTCTATAAAAATTGATACTTGTTTAAATAAAAATGATAATTTTTTTTAATAAAAAGTGATAATTTTTTAATAAATAGTAATACTTTTTGAATAAATAGTGATACTTTTTGTAAGAATTGATACTTTTTCCATAAGAAGTGATATTATTTTTAATAAAAAGCAATAACTTTTTCATAAGAAATGATACTTTTTCCATAATAAGTGATACTTTATTTTAATAATAAAAAGTGATACTTTTTTAATAAGTAGTAATACTTTTTTAATAAATAGTAATACTTTTTTGTAAGAAGTGATATTATTTTTAATAAAAAGTAATAACTTTTTCATAAGAAATGATACCTTTTCCATGATAAGTGATACTTTATTGTAATAAAAGGTGATACTTTTTGAGTCTATTGCGATACTTTTTTTCATAAAAGTGAAACTTTATTTTCTCCATATTTTTCCTTTGTGTAGAGACGTGATGAGAGAGAGAGGGACCACATGAAGAGTTGGATGAGGAGAGAGAGAGGGGGAACATGAGAGGAGTCGGGTGTGTTAGGAGAGAGATAAATAGGGGGGACCATTAGAGAGTGAGATGTGGGAGGGAAAGAGGACACGTAAATATATATAGAGAGAGAAAAACATGTGAATTTTAGGCGATGGGGCTCCATCTCACGGATTTAAATCAGGTGAGATGGTCTCACAAGAGACCTCCCATATTATATTTGTAAGATTGTAGGTGGTGGGTCCCATTAGATAGATATAGTTAAAAAAGTAATATTTTAAGTAGATAAAGTTGGTAATGAAGGGTCCCGCATATATAATTGGATAAAAAATGAGAATAGTGATTGATGAGTGATGTAGGGTAGTGTATATGGTTGAGAATGGAGTTGTACATTTGAGACCATCTCCAACCCATTACACCAAATTTGGTGTAAAAACTACACCAAATTTGGTGTTTTGGTGTAATTTTGACAAAACCATCTCCAACCCATTACACCAAATCTTACACCAAATGAATATTTTATTATTTCTTCTTCATTTTATAGTAACAAAATTTACTTATTTATACAATTATTTTATTTACTTATATTTTATAATTATTAATGCAATTAACTATAAACTTTCATTTAATTAATATTATATTAATTAGTTATATTACTAAAATAAATATTAAAATTAATATTAGTATTTCTTTTAGTTAACATTATAATTATTTGTTATTTATTAAAATTTATAGAAATATTAATTAATTATTAAAATCATATTATATAAATTAATTATATATAAAATGAGGATACAATTGGAATTTAATTTTGAGATAGAAGGGAATTGGAGGGCAAATGTGGGATATTTGCATTACACCAAATTTGGTGTAAATGAATAGTGTTACACCAAATTTGGTGTAACACTATTCACTACACCAAATTTGGTGTAAGGTTTAGAGTTGGGTTGGAGAAGGATTTTTGCATATTTGGTGTAATAAGGTGAGATTTGAAGTTGGGTTGGAGAGGCCCGAGATGTAGTTTTATGTGATGGAAAGTGAAAATGGTGATTTCAATTGAAAAATTTATAAACAAACATGATTTCATTTCTATGAATAGTTGGAAACTAGAAATTGACCTTGAAAATATAAACAAACAATGCTTATAGTTTTCACTTGGCGCCTATTCGGGGGTCTTTTTTTTCTTCCAAGGGTTTTTCCCACGGGTGAGTTTTACCTTGGAAGGTTTTAACGAGGCCCTAACCATTCAGCCATTTGGTCGGCATGTGACCATTTCGTTTTCATTTATAACATTGTTTTAATTACTTTTGGTCACCCGATCACTGTGATCGGGATTACTCTATTTTCATTTTTTATATATAATTTCAAATTTATTCAAAAAACCGGGACGTATAGCGGATCGGTATCCATGCATGAGCAATCGGTGCACGAATGTTTGTAATATTGAATTTCTTCTCTGTTTGATGGGCGATTCATTCACCGTCCATAGAAACCGCCGCTATGGTATAGCAACCTGTCGCTATGAACATTGATTAAATCGCCTTGATGCCATCCGTTGGGAAATTTATTGTTTAGATTTTGATGAATGCCATGTAAAACTTAGACTAGAAAGTTGGCACCCCATTTTCTTGTAATTTGTATTGTGATAGATAAATTTGTATAAGCCGAGTCAAGTCGGTATGCTTGGGAATACAAGAAGTCAATCAAGATGGAATGAAGACTCCGGTGAGGAACAAGTGAGTATGGCCAAGAAAAGAAGATCAAGGACTCGATCGAAGGAGTGTCGGTGAGATACTGTTGTATCGAAGAGTCAATCAAGTCAACTCAAGAAGCTAAGTCTCAAGTTAAAGTGAGATGAATCATCCATTGATTGGAAGCTAACTCAAAGTCACCTGGGGAATAAAGGATCTGCGTCAATAAGTCAAGACGATTGAAAAGAATCCATTGCGAGAAGTCGAGGAGTTTACTTAAACAAGTAATACTTCCATGCGCCATGTCTTAAAGTCTTTCCCGACCCCGAGGAAGCGTGCAAAAGGAATAAACCAATGGGAAACACCGCACTCGTGTCGATTCTCGAAAAGTCGAACATTCATTTAATACGAGGAAATGTCAACATCAAAGACCGCAACAAGACAAGCCAACAAACAAAAGTGATTTTTGAAAATCACCTATCTCTTCAACGAGATTTTTGAAAACTCACTATAAAAGGTCGAGGAATCACTTTGAGAAAAGGTTACCTTGGTTACTCTTGACTACCTTGCCTACCCGAGATAACAAGCATTATTCATATCGTAACTGCAAAATATTCTCAAGTTATTCTAGCAAAATCCTCAAGCCTAAATCTCGAAGGAAATCGATCCAACACTAAGCTGTGAAGGAAAGACAACTTCAAACTGTTGAAGAGGAAACTTTTGAAGAAGCAAAAGGGGTCTACTTTCCAAGGAGGATTGTAGAAAGGTTCAAGGTCGAACCAATCTCAAGTTATTGGAGGGCTTCGTGATCAAATCCAAGAAGCTTGAGAAAGTGAGTTTAAGTAGCAAGCGCCAGCAATGAAGAAGTAGCTGAGTCGGACGAGAAGCAATTTGTGTGACCAATGCATCTCTAGACCGAGTCCCGAAGGAGCAAGTCGGTTTGTGTGATCAAAGCACTTGTATCGGGACCGATAACCACTTTGTACTCTGATCATTACTTAGTGGATTCCTCCAGGAGTTGGAGAAGAGAGGAGTAGAAGAATTACCCCATCTTCGAACCTCTATAAAAATTATTGTGTCATTTACATTTCAGCATTTTATTTTTCGCATATCACTTTATATCTGGCGATAGTTTGCTATCCAACCGATAAGTAACTAAGTGCTAAAATCAAGTGTTTGAAACAAATTAACTTAAATTAAAGGGTGTTAAGTCTTCTGCTGAAAATCTCATCACAACCAAGTTAAAGTTTAGACTAAACAATTGAGTTATTCTATCAACGGCTCAATCAGTGCGTTGAGTGGCTAACTCGTTGGTTAACTAACTTAGTTTTGTCTCGAGGACTTATTTGTGTATTTAACTCGTATTTTTTTAAAAAGGACTAAATTGAAAAAAGTAGTAAGGTTTATTCACCCCCTTCTAAACCTTACTCACACCCCTGGGACCTACACCATCATGTGTCAAATCTTGATCCAACGGTTTAAACTTTCAAATTTCCAACATAGCGTGGTAGTCGTAGGATATTTGATGAGAAATTCTATCCATTGCAATATCACTTATCAAAGAAAATTTATTGTATCAATTCTTAACCATTTTTGTAGATCTTTTGATCCTTCTTTTGCATACAAAATTCAATTTGGAGGAGCCTATATTGGATATCAAATCTTGAAGCTTCTCTATAAATAGTTGCTAGAGTTTGAAAGATCAAATACTACACAATTCTACAACACAACAAGAAAATTTCAAAGAAATTTCTTAAGCTTTCAATTTCACATCTTGTTGTAATAGTCTAAGTACTACACTTTCACATCTTGCTCATTAGGCTCTCTTTTTCTTGATCACACTTGCACTTTTGAGTTGTAGTATTTCATTCAAAGTGTAATCTTGATTATATTTGTAACATCATCCAAAACAAGAAATCCTTTATTAGTGTTCTTTTGGCAAGAACACATTTGGTTGATTTAAGTTAGTTCATTGAAAAGCTTGGTGCTTTTTTGTGTTGAAGAGTTTGGTGCTCTTGTTGTTGAAGAGCTTGGTGCTCTTCAAGGTTGTGGTGTAAGAAGATTTGTTGGAATTTGATTGCAAAATGGGTGTTGACCGATTTTGACCAAATAATTAAGTGGTTTCCATTAGTGAAAAATAGAATTAAATTATTTGTAAAAATTCTACTAAGAGAGTAGATGAGAATAGCATTTGGAATTTCTCAAAACCAATTAGGGTGAATGAGAAATTAATGCTAGAAGTTACCACTTAAAACTAGAAAATGGTATGGAAAATGGAAAATGTGGGAAGGAGAAATGCTCCATCCCACATAGGAAGAAGAAACAAAGTTTGCTCACTTTATTTATTCTAAGTTGGACTTATGGGTTTGGGGGCCCTTGGGGGCACCAAGTTTTTAAAGGGGTGAGGACCACATGCTTGTGCGTTTGGTTCAAAAGCACACGTCTGTCTTCCGCCCCGCCCGCCAAAGTCGGCCCGATCCGGTCGAGGGTCGTGGCCCTGGGCTTGGGCTCTTATTCTTTTGGACCAAAAACCTTTAAAATAAATAAATAATTAATTTTTTAATTAATTAATTAAAGTTTCAACTAGAAGTGTTCGATTCGGGGGTGGGACGCACGACAAGTGCGTCGGTCGTCTTGGCCAAGTCGAAACTTTGTCATTTCGCTTGCATTCGAGCACGGGCACATGTGGTGAGGTTAAGTTTAAAACGCTTATGGCCGAAATGGACACAACGTGAGAACAACAAGTGTTAGAATTGTTATTGTGTAAATCTTGTTGTCTCGGTTTACACAAACGGTGAGTAGTTCAAGACATCGCCAAGCAAGCAACTAGTAACTCAAGATAGTATTTTACTAAGGAAGGTTCAAAGCCACAAACTACCTATCGATGCGATAACATTCATAACGAGACTTTCAAGCGAATAACTGCATACACGTATGCATTAATTTCATTCATGTGGGGGATTATTGGAATTTGGTTGCAAAATGGTTGTTGACCGATTTTAACCAAATAATTAAGTGGTTTCCATTAGTGAAAAATGGAATTAAATTATTTGTAAAAAATCTACTAAAAGAGTAGATGAGAATAACATTTGGAATTTCTCAAAACCAATTAGGGTGAATGAGAAATTAATGCTAGAAATTAGCCACTTAAAACTAGAAAATGATATGGAAAATGGAAAATGTGGGGAAGGAGAAATGCTCCATCCCACATTGGAAAGAAGGAAGCAAAGTTTGCTCACTATATTTATTCCAAGTTGACTTATGGGTTTGGGCCCTTGGGGGCACCCAAGTTTTTAAAGAGGTGAGGACCTACATGCTTGTGGGTTTGGTTCAAAAAGCACACGCCTTGCGCCGCCCCACGCCCGCCCGGTAGGAACGGCGGGTCGTGGGCTGGGCTTGGGCCTTATTCTTTTGGACCAAAAACCTTTAAGATAATTAATTAATTTATTTTTAATTAATTAATTAATTAAAGTTTCTAATTGGAAAGTGTTCGCATCCAGAGCATGGGCACACGCACGTCGCGGCGTCAGTCGTCGCGTCTGGTCGATCGAAAAGGTCAACAGATGCACTGTTCATTTTGTAAACATGTCTTTTCGAGCCAAAAGACATGATCTTTCCATACGGACACCTGATGCCTATAAAATAGAAGTCCCCGCAGGATGAAAAAGATAAGAAAAAACATCATTAATAAACGGTCATTGCATTCGAGCATATTGACATTCCTTCCCATTCAAAAGCTTGAAAGTTTCATACACTTCTAGTTCGTTGTAGTTCCGAGCTTTTGCAAGTGCTACTAAGTCGGAATAGTTAAAGTCGTTGTATCTTAGGGATGAACGCAGAACAGAAGTAAGCACTTTGTATTCGGGCATTTTTCGTCTCATGAGATCGAATCTAATTGAGCATCGACTCAATCCATACACTTAGCCATCTCATTAAACAAGAAACCTTCGAGATATTTACCCGAGAATTTGGTGCTCTTCTCGTTTAAAGAGCATTTTTTGCAAAAATAAAGAAAGCATCTTTAAATTTAAAGAGTGGAATTTTTGACATTTTCCAATACTCTCTTTGTATTTGACTCTTTATTTTCTCTTTACCCAACATTAATTTATTACACATGGAATATTGGAAGTAATTTATAAAATTTTAAAACTTTGTGTTGTTTTTAGAAAGTGTCATTAAAAAAGGTAATTCAAAGTGCAAGAATCCTAATGCGATTAATTATAGAGAATTATTTAGGCTCTTTAAATCTGGAGAGTGAAAACTCATTCTCTAAATTTAATAGTTAAATAAAGAGTTTGTTGGAGATGTTTTTTTAGTAGAGATCGCTCTTCAAAATTTAAAAAAAAAGATTCTTCATTTGAAGAGTCTTTTGGAGATGATATTATAATTAGAAAAAAAAACTATTTTTCGTTGCAAATTTGACTTTGTCGTTCACATAAGTTGTAACTTGTAACTCTTAAAAAGGGTCATTGCGGCATCTGCATTTATTAGAGTGACAAATTTAGCGGGCCGTTGGGGCCACCTGCCTACCCAATTTTTAGCATGGGCTGGGCTTTAATTGTACAAGTCCGAAAGTCCAGGCCCAACAGGCCCGCCGGCCGACCGGCTCGGGCCAAAAAGCCCAGATTTCTCGTGCTGGCCAGGCCCGACAATATTAATTTTTTATTAAAATGTAAAAAAGAAAGCAAATACATGACTCATTGCTTCAGTACTTTGCCTTCAAACTATCTGCCTCATTCCTTTTTTGCAATTTGGGAAAATAAAACCCTACCAATTTCCTCCAAACCTTCACCGCCGCACACCCATCTTGTTCACTCTCGTCGGTTGCTGACGGTTTTGCTACATAGCCGGACACATCATTTACTTTTTGCAATTTTTACAAACACAAACACAAACACACTCACAAACTCCATCCTTTCTTCACTCCAAAATCGTTAGTCAGCCACCGCTTTTACTACCATCTCGCTAGCCACTGTCGCTGCTGCCTTTCTTGAAAGTATAATAGCCATACGAGTGACTTAATATAGTGGCATATAAAATACAATATTTGTATACATCTTTACTTTTCAGTTTTTCAATTTTAGAGGTAATTTTTCTTGTAAGAAGCATTTGTTCGTTTAATAGAATGATACAAACATGTTCAGTGTTAAAATAAAATTGTGTAATTTGAGGAAAATGAAGCTAGTTTATGGTTTGTTTAACTTAGTCCTTTATTTTAAATGTGCAAAATATTATAATTTATTTTTTCTTTAATAAATTGAAATTAGAACCAATTTGGCCCGGTAGCCTGTGGTGGGCTGGACTGGGCTCACAAATCAGCAGCCCGCCAGAATTTGGCTGGCCCGACCCATCCCAATTTCTCCGAATGGCCCGTTGGGTTGGGTTGGGTCGGGTTGGCCCAGCCCGGTCATTTTGACATTTCTAGTTTTGACAACTCTAATTTGGGTATTATGGGTAAGTAATCGGATCTTGAGACGGCTAAGCCATAAACGGGTATAAACAAATGATAGTACTTTTCAGTTTCACCAACCACCCCACCCCACCAGCCATCATCCCCACCAAACCACCCAATTCCACCACATTTCCAACCTTCAAACTCTTGTCCCTTCATCCATTTATACACCCACTAGATACGTACACTATATATGCAACCCAGTCCAAAAACACACAATTCACCTGTGACCACTTTTGCTAGAAACTGGAATCTTCATCCCTGCAATAAGATTGGTAAGCATCCAAGAATGGTTTTTTTCCCCCTTGTATTCAACATTCTCTTTTTCTTGAAATTTTATGCTCAAATTTAGTATGTTTGATTACTCTTAATATTTGTAGATTGTATCGTTGACCCTTTTGGTTGCTGGTAAATTCACTCTAGGAAAAGGAAATGAATTGAGCTTTTAAATCCTATTAACAGCTTGCCCAGCAAACCAATTTCGTGGTTTTAATTTTTTTTTTTTTTTTTTGGGTTGTAATATTCGTTCTAACTTTTTGTTTTTTTTTTTTTTACTGTTTTTTTCCCAAGAACAGTTCTTTCTGCTATAATCCTCTGTTTGGCTGCTTTGACATCAGAGGCACTAAACAATTTGGGAATTTGTCTCTTTTGCATACACTTCCTCACAAATCAAAATAGAACCAAGGTTTTTTCTTTTCTTGATTTTTCATTTGACAAAACCCTACATTATGAGTTTGCTTAAGGTTTGAGATATTTAAGGTTTTTTTTTTTTTTTAATACATTTGGGATTCTCAGGCAGGTGTGAGAAGCATGGAGAGTGGGGTGGGGATGAGAAAGAACCAGACTTTGATATGTGCACCATTAATGGCTGACACAGTGGATCAATTGGTTGAGTTGATGCACAAGGCCAAGTTAAAGGGAGCTGATATTGTGGAAATTAGGTTGGATCACTTGAAGAGCTTCAATCCTCAAGGCGATATCGAGAAGTTAATCAAAGAGTGTCCTTTACCCACTCTATTCACTTACAGGTTGATAAGCAGCTGCCTTTGTGAATTATGCTAGCAATTTATATAATGTGACATTGTGTTTTGTTTGAGTTACGATGGAAGGTGTGGACTAGTGTGTGATTTATGCCTTGAGGAACTGATTTTTTAGTTAAATAACTCGTTTTCCGGTTATGAAAAATGTGTTATATGTCTTAACAGTTAAGGAAAGGGGTGATGGACTTCAGCCAGTCAATACATGTTAGGGTTAATTACAAAAACTACCCTGGGTTTAGCCTACAAAACAAACTCAGTTATATTTCAAAATTACAAATACCACCTTCATATTTGTTTCTATTTTACAAATTGACCCTCAGAAGAAGGGTACTTGTTAGGTATACAAACTTCACGGAGGTGTTTGTAACAACTTAAGAGGGTATATGTCATTTTGAAAGATAACTGGGGTTTTTAGGCTAAGCGTCAACGGTAAGTTTTGTAATTATCCCTACATATTATTAGAAAGGAAATTGTAAAATATGGAGTTTAAGTTGTAGCATATGTTTGTGTGATCATGATGTTGGACGAGATAAAAGGAGATTGAACTGACTTAGGTTGACATAAGCGTTTCTGCCCAAATCTAGCAAGTCAGATAATTTGTTAAGAGTTTCAGTTTTCATTGCAATTGTTTATTAGTACGCTGACATCACTAAAATGTAAGTTCTTTTGACGAGGAGACTTATACGGAAAATAAAGTTACAAAAGAAAGGTGCCTCAACATGCTAATGCTATAGACCTGTGAATGAACATTTAAGTTTATATAATTTCATGTAAGTCAACCATTAAATATGCTGTTGTTTTCAAATGTTTGACCTTTTCTTTTCCTAAGCTTCATCTATATTTTGTAATGTAGGACATGACCTGACAACAATACTGTCATGATTCAGTGAAAGCTAAAATCGAGGTTCCTTTTAGTACCTATGTGGGAACTATCATATATTTCAATCCTGTCTTCCATTGTATCACTTTGTTATATTTTAAGCGTTTCATAATGATTATATTTTCAGAAAATTGAAATGATTGCCTAAATAGCTACTTAGATCAACTTCATTTGTGTTGATATGGTCATGATATAGCGGCTATAAGCAAGTACTGCATCAGCCATAATAACTTCACATCACTACTATGGTTTCTAAAAAAGTTGGAAATGTTAACATCTTTGTGCCACTTTCCTCAGTTTTTAAAAAATTATTTCTGTTAAGTGTATTTTTCGTAACCAATTATTTCATTATGTAACATAACACATCTATACTTTGTAGACACGTGAACATATTTATATTGAGAACCTGATTTCATGCTTTTCTACTAGACCTGTGTGGGAAGGTGGTCAGTACGATGGTGATGAAAACAGTCGTTTCGATGCACTTCGACTTGCCATGGAGTTAGGAGCTGATCACATTGACATTGAGCTCAAGGTACCATTTTATCCTGAATTTGAGAATATTCAAGATTGTCTGTGGTATAATTTAATTTGAAGAGAGTTTTGCGAATGTCACTCCAACTATGACAAGTAAATTGAAACGACAAAAATCAATCTGTTGCACTTCATTGAAAAACTTCAAATAGTAATAGTCTTGAAAGAACACTAAAGTTTCTTGCTTAAACTAACCCACTGCTATTCATGAGTATAAGGATAGATTTGCTTTAGGTAAAAAGTATGAATTAACTAGTTATGTTGCATATTTGCATTTTTCTTTTTCCTTCAGAGAAACAACTAGAAATGCACATATTATTTGCAAGATCATCTCAGTTGATTTTGTCCCAAGTGTTGAGTTGATATTTTGGTCCTTGTCTTTCGTGTTCTATGTAAGTTTGACTTAGTATCTTATACTGAATTAATTCTATGGAGGCTGCTCACTTAATTCAACAATTTCATGCGTGGAAATAAGCCTGAAAAGTGCAAAGTTATAGTTTCATCACACAACTATGATAATACTCCTTCGGCCGAGGACCTGGGAAACCTTGTTGCCAGAATACAAGCATCTGGAGCTGACATTGTTAAATTTGCTACGACAGCAACAGATATTACGGATGTAGCGAGTTTTTCAAATAACAGTTCATTCTCAAGTAAGTATCCAAGCTGTATAACAAGTTTCTGGCCACATTTTTCTCCTGAAATATCCCTTTGTTGATGCATTCTTCTCACTATTGAATGTAGGGTACATGCAACTTTTCAGGCAAAAGGGTTTTGCTCTGTCAAAGGAGTTAGGGATAGTTACAAAAACCACCCCTGATTTTAACCTAACTACGAAAAAGTCTAGTTATCTTTTAAAATTACAAATGCTCCCTTGAGGTTTGTATCCGTGTCGCAAATTACCCCCTCAATAAATGCAATTTGTAAAACAACAACGTATGTCGAGGGGGTATTTGTAATTTTAAAGATAATTGGTTATTCTGTAATTTGGCTAAACCTCAAGGGTGGTGTTTGTAATATCCCTTATTTTTATAACAACACAAGTTTGCTTATTGACGTGAAACATGTCAAGGAATCAAGGTTCAGTATTAAAGAGGGCCTCCAAAGTTTTCTAATTTGGCAAAAGATGTTTGTCTTCTTAACCATGTGTGAAGTTCAGTAGTAAAATGGTTTAGTTTCTTACCTGTCCCTCCCTCTGAGATACTAACTCAAAGTAGATCGCATATTATCCTTTTCTATAGTCCTTTTCTATATTTTTTTCTGTAGTCCTTTTCAATTAGAAAGTTTTATGCTTGTAATTCCTTCATTGAATTATATTGAGTGTTTGGGCTACAATAAAGTGTTTAAGGTATTACAGCTTCTCAATCTTTGTCTTAAAGTATCATTATTCTTCAGATACCAATCATTGCCATGGTTATGGGAGAAAGGGGACTCATATCGAGGATTCTCTGTCCTAAATTTGGTGGATACCTCACATTCGGCACCCTGGAACCAGGAAAGGTGTCTGCCCTGGACAGCCAACAATTGAGGAGTTGGTTAGCTTATACAACTTTAGATTGATGGACTCTGATACAAAGGTATTCGGGATCATCGGGAAGCCAGTCAGTCACAGCAAATCACCCAAACTATATAATAGAGCTTTCAAAGAAGATGGGGTTAATGGAGTCTTTGTACATTTGTTGGTGGATGACGTCCCGAAATTCTTTGAGACATATTCCTCCTCAGATTTTTCTGGTTTCAGGTGAAGTCTTCAACTCCTGTATGATCTGTGTTTTTATTTATTAGGGACAGTTACAAAAAAAACCCTGAGGTTCGGACTAATTACAAAAAAATTCAGAGGTTACTAAAAATTACAAAAAAACCTTGAGGTTCGATTCCCTTTCATAAGCAAAAAACATTTCAAACCGCCCTGACATTTATAAAATATTACAGTTACCCCTTGAAATTCAAGACAATCAAACCTAAGGTTTTTCTTGTAATTTTGAAACATCTGTGGTTTTTTTTTTTTTTTTTTTTTTTTGTAATTAGCTCAAACTTTAGGGGGTTTTGTAATTATCCCTATTTATTACTTAAAAACGAAAATTTCTTTCCTAATGGACATGTATAACACAGATTCCATTCTTTTTATGCGCCTTGTACAGCTTTTGTGCCAAATTACCAGTAATTTTGCCTTACAATTTAATTTTTGTAGTTAATTACAAAAATTACCCTTGAGGTTCAGTCTAAATACCCTTTGGTATTTGTTTCAATTTTACGAATTTGCACCCGCATTAAAGAGGGTGTATTTGTTAAGTAAATACGAATCTCAACGGGGTGTGAAAGAATTGAAGGGGTCCAATTCTAATGACATGCAGTGCGATGTGAAATGTATTGGCAACACTCATGATGTCACAACGTAAGTCTTGTATCTTTAACACAAATGACAATAAACATGGAACGATGGATATTAAAAATGAACACAAAAAGTTTCAAAATTGTGTACAAGTATAAAGATACTTTGTACGATGTCATTAGGACAAAAACTTGAAATATTGTTACAAAATACAAAATACAACAAGACTAAAAGTTACTCCCATTTAAGTCTTGCAATTTGCAAAGTAAGCAATACTCCATCACAAAATGAGAGAAATATCCAATATACTCCTTTTTACAACTCATATATAACTAAGCTCTCTGAAATACAAACTAAAAAAACTAAGATGATGTGTGAAGTGTCACAACACTTTTGGCCACACTATCTTCCAGAAAACTTCTCATGAAAAGTGTTTCTCTGATTTTGACAAACTGATTGAATACTCTGAAAATTCGTGAGTTGTGTGCAGGAATGATTTGCTTTAAATAGAGATGAATATAGCTTCTCCAAGAGGTAACTTCCTCAAGCAAAAACCACCTGCACAAAACAAGGAAATAGAAAACTTCCTGCAACTCCCCAAAACTGTCATTAGCCACTAATCCAGTTAATTTTAGTTATCCAGAAAATTAACTGACATTAAATATTCTGAAAATTGCAAAACAAAAATAAAGATATTGTTTGACTTAAAAAGTCAATATTAACAATCTCCCCTTTTTGCAAATTTCTGGACAAAAACTTGCACAAAAATTACACAAATCTATTCAAGAAAGAGTTGAGCTCCTCCTTAAACCAATATTAGCAACATCCAAAAAGTTCAAATCACAAACAACAAAACAACCAATAAAAATAGAATGAATCATCTATTCTTTCTCATACAACTGCTCAAGTGTTGCCATCAATTCTTTCACATCACACTGCACTGTTTAAGAATTGGACCCCTTCAATTCTTTCAGATTGTTTGTAATACCTTAAGGGGCTATTGTAATTTTGAAAAATAATTTGATTTTTTTGTAATTAGGGTAAACCTTAGAGTTTGGTTTTGTAATTTACACTGATTTCTATTATTATACTATGGAGGTAAGCTTAATGAAAAATTAACTATTACAGCTGTACGATTCCTCATAAGGAAGTGGCACTCACCTGTTGTGATGAAGTTGATCCTGTTGCAAAGGTAGTTGGTGGCATCTAACTAGCATATTTATGATGATAATTAATGTTGTAAAGTTCTCTAAATGTACATTATTGCCGCTAAAATTAATTCTTGCATATATTACCAGTCAATAGGGGCGGTAAATTGTGTCATCAGACGACCTAATGACGGAAAGCTGTTTGGTTGTAATACAGACTACATTGGTGCCATTTCTGCAATTGAGATGGCCTACAAGGTTTCTTTTTTATAATTTACTGGATTCATTATAGAAAATACCCATGACGTTCAGTCTATTTACAAAAAAACCTACTATCTTTCAAAATTACAATACCCTGTGATACTTGTTTTTATTTTCAAATTACACCCTCAGGAGGGGGTATTGATTAAGTAAATACAAGCCTCAAAGGGGTGTTTTTATACCTTACCATAAGAGGGTATTTGAATTTTGAAAAGTAACTGGATTTTTTGTTATTAGGCTATACCTCAGGGGTTGTTTTTGTAATTTAACCCTTTTCTTTTTGTTGACCGCATCCCATTGTGAGAATTGAAGTTCTAGAACCAGACACCTCTTTTTTTCGCAGGTTCACAACATGGAGCAAGTGGAATCGGGTCACCTTTGGCTGGTAAACTGTTTATAGTCATTGGTGCGGGTGGTGCAGGTAGAGCACTTGCTTATGGTGCGAAAGAAAAGGGAGCTAGGGTTGTGATTGCTAACCGTACCTATGGTTAGTCTTTATTCTCTGTCCTCTTGTTTCTTTTTGTAGCCTGAGCAATTTTGTCATAATTCATAGAGGTTAAATATTAAAGGTATGTATAGTGTATATGTTTTCTTTCTTAATCTTTTCGTTGTTCTTACTTTTTAACCCTTCTCGTTTCTGAAAGATCGAGCTAGAGAACTTGCTGAGCTTGTTGGAGGGCAGGCTTTGTCTCTTGCTGAGCTGGATAGCTTCCATCCGGAGACCGGAATGATTCTTGCAAACACGACTTCTATTGGGATGCAACCGAAGGTCGAAGAGACACCTGTTTCCAAGGTTAGTTATGTTCTTTCTTTTGCTTTTTAGTCGCATGTATTTGTCGTTTCATCCCAACAGCTTCAATTTTAGACCTTAGAATGATGGGTTAATCACAAGAATTAACCCTGAGGTTTAGCCTAATTACTAAAAAGGTCCAGTTATCTTTTAAAATTATAAATACCTCTTTGAGGTTTGTGTTTATTTAATTTACAAATACTCCCCTTCAGTAGGTGTAATTTGTAAAATACAAACATATGTCAAGTGGGTATTTGTAATTTTGAAAGATTATTGAGTTTCTTGTAATTAGACTAAATCCCAGGTTAGTAATTATCCCTAAAAATTAATGCTTCTGCTATGAAAGTCAATCGTTTGAGCAGAATAGTATTCTTCTGACGTCGAAGTCAATAATTTGTGTGCATGTTATAATCTGTTTTAGATGAAATTATGGGAGTGTTTGCAAAAAAATTTACTTTTAGGAAAAGTCATTTATTGTAGCAGAACTAAAAGTAATTGAGAATCAAAAGTTGGTAATGTTTGCAAATAGAATCAGAGAGTGTTTGGTGAAAAAGTTGTAAAAGTGCTTATTTGTTTGTAAGTGTCAAACCAAAAGCAGAATCAGAAATCTAAAGCACTCATCTCCCTGCGTTTAGATTCGATTAGATGAAGCAGAATTAGAAGCAGAAGTTGACATTACAAACACTAGAAAGTGATTTTTTTCAGCCAAAAGCTGATAAACGTTTTTAGTGATTGCAAACACTCCCTATATCGTAGATTCTTGCACACCTGGATTTACACCTACGCACCATTTGGTTTAAATCACTGTTAAAGAGCCTTTGCTCTAATGTATTGGTGCTATACCGAATATAAGCCAATGATCTGGTTTGGCAGGAAGCTTTGAAATATTATGAGCTGGTTTTTGATGCCGTTTATACTCCCAAAATCACTAGACTACTGCGGGAAGCTGAAGAAGTGGGAGCCAAAATTGTAACAGGAGTCGAAATGTTCATCGGACAGGCTTACGAACAATATGAAAGGTTTACTGGGTTGCCAGGTAACAACTTAAAAAAAGCTTCTATTGCTATCAACCAATGGTTTCATTAGCTTAATTATTTATCATCTGATTAATCACAGCTCCAAAGCAACTATTTAAGGAAATCATGAAAGATTATTGACAACAAGGCTTCTTGGGCTTCCCATGATATTCTTCGGCAAGAAGATCATCCGTTTTTTTTTTTTTTTTTTTTTTTCGAGGCAAATGAATTCGACATTTTGCCTCCGAGAGACTTCTCGTCGGACGTGTGAGATTGTAGGTTAATTATCTGGTGAAACTTGATTTGGTTCTTATTTAGTAGGTTCTATGTGTTGTATCATTCTTTTGCTGTTTTTCCACACCAAGTGGATTGTAATTTGATATTAGTGACTCGTATTATAAGGGTCTATATAGTTTCTTTTAAATAAAAGGCAGATGATTGTTGACTGTTGGAAGATGTTGAGGTTAGTATGTTACTTTGTAACATCTTCATGTAGGCATTTAACAGTTCATAACTTTTTTTTCTTGATTACAATGGAGGACAAGAGGGGAGGGACACACGCTTGTATGAGATCGAAATGGGGCCAATCACTATGACAACACAAGTTTTACTATTGGAGCACAAGATTGATCTCACCAGTTCATAACTTAATTTAAATAGTTTTGAAATAACGCTATGGAATCTCTACCTTAATTTATTTATGAGATTTTTCCCAAAATTAAGTGCAAATGTTACAAAAAGAAAACTAAAAAAAGGATGTTGCTAAAGCAAGGCCTAATCTTAATTGAGTGAGTCTCCTATGAGACCGTCTTATGAGTCTAATTTCGTGAGACGGAGCTCCAATACCCAAACTCAAACATTGATTGGTAACTCCCTCTTTAGCTCCTCATTTCGCCACGCCCCACCATTGGACCTCTCCCCACTCTCCCGACTTCTCCGTCACTCACCCACGATCGGATATGGAAAAATTAGCCCAAACATATGAAGGCGAAAGCAATTACTCCGACAAACATATGAAGGGAAGACATGACTATGTGTGCTCGTGTGTGTGCGCGAGGAGAAGGAAAGGCTTGCTCTCACCAATAATTTGAAAATTATACAAGATTTATTGTAATTTATCATACCAATCGCAATGTTGGAAGAGCAAATGGGGCAAATTACCCACTTGGGATAGGTGATTGAGTTTTTGACATGTAAGATAAAAACATAGTTTTCTACCCACTTTTGGTGTTCTTTTACCACAATACCCTTTGAGGCTTTAAATGCAAGCCTTTAATATGTATTTCTCTCTCTTGAAATTAAATACTCCCAATACATAACATACGTGAACCGTGAACACTCCCTTCTTTTTTGCTTCTTCATTTTTTTTTTCTCTTCTTCTTCTTCTTCACAAAATATCAAGAAGTTATTTTTGTGGGCTTTCATCAACAAAATCGCACCAAAAAATCGAATAACAAGGTAATGTTCTTCTCTCCTAATTAGTTAACCTTGTTTAAATCGTTCAAGACCAATATATTTGCAAAATATGTGAAGTGTTTTGTGAAAGGAAAAATTTTCGCATTTATGAAACACAATGCACGATATCGTGTCATAGATTACGCGATATCGTGCCTACGTATATTAGACACGATATATCGTGCCGCTTTATCGACCACGATATATATCGTCTATATAATATATTAGTGCGATATCGTGCCCCGTATATTGACACGATATCATATCGCCTAATATATAGGCACGATATATATCGTGTCAAATAAAGGGCACGATATATCGTGTCTAAAAAAGCGGCACGATATATCGTGTCTAATAAAGGGCACGATATATATGTATGCAATAAAAAGCGGCACGATATATCGCCCCAAAGAAAAAAACAGCGCCTTTTATGTGTTCTTGCATTTATCAATATTTTTTTCTTTGTATATAGATGAACTCTCGCTATCTTGTTGTTCGATTTGGTGGTCATTGGGAAGGTTTAGAATATAAAAGTGGTGAAGAAGAAGTTGTACATATTAAAGGGCAAAATGAATTATAGTGAAATATGGAGGAGGTTTATGGTGTTGTTGATGTTGATAGGGCGTATACGATTGTATAATGCATTCTATTGTAGATATTTCGAAACAAACTTGGGAAGTTAAAGTTGAAAAACGATGATGACATTGAAACTGCGTTTGGGAACACCGAGTTACCGTTATTTTTGTAACACCGAAAAGAAAAACGATGGGTGAGACTAGTTCGCATAATGTATTGGGAGGTCCGTCCGAGCATAATCGAGTTGAGAACGTTGAAGGTCAACAAGGTGTTGGTGGAAGTTTTATGCAACTAATGACTAGTCGAATGATTTGTCGTGATCATTGGGCCTAATTACAACTACATGCAACTTCTTGGTTTTCAACAATACGGTTTCGCGAATCAATCCATATAGTCATGCGGTAAGGCCAGTGGAGCACCGTTATGCATATGAACAATGTTCCAATTATTGATCATCCGCGCCCACTAGCACCTACGATTAATGTTCCAAATATCAATTGTCCCGAGGACCCAAGTATAAGGCCAAGCAATGAAGATGGCTATTATCCCGATATGGGTTGTGATAATACGATGTTAATTGTGATAATCGATCTTTGATGTTGGTTGTGATAATAATGACATTAATTATGGTGCAAACTACAAAGTCAAATGATTTTGGTGAGAACTACACCGATGGTGATGTTGGTGCGACGTTGAAGCTAATAATCAATTTGAAAATGACCAAAGAACGTCTTGAATTTGAGGAATTTTGTGAGTGGAGACGTAGACGAGAGAAGTATTTCAAAAACCAAAACCAAGATGCAGCAGGTACGAGGTGTTAACTTACATCCGATATCCATAGAGACAATATGGACGAAACAATAGTGCCCACGGGGACGAAGTTGGGTGATTCTCGGTACACTCTCGCACCTTTCGGTTCCTCCCAGGAACCTCAAGCTAGGTTGGAAGCATCTGGTGGGACATTGCGCCAAGGAGCAACATACATGAGCAAAATGAATTGGATATCGCACTAGACATGTATCACCTTGAAAATCAAGTCGAGTATCGAGTTGAACGCTCGGATAAGACTCGTTTTCATGCAATATGCAAGTATGAACGATGCCCTTTTCGAATGCGTGCATATGGAAAGGATGGTATTTGGAGAGTAGGGAAGTTTGACAAGCACCATGGATGTGGGTTAAATTTGAATGACAATGCATCTAGCGGGTGCATTCTAAAGTAGTAGGTGCGTATTTTGCATCTAGATTACTAGTGGAACATTCTGCACGCTCGTACAAGAGATATGATAGCGGAGTTGGAATCGCGACATGGGCTTAAAATGAGTTATAATGTTGCGTTGAGTGCAAAGCATCATGCCTTTGGGTTGATATATGGAGATAGCAACAAGTCATTCAATCTAATTCCGTGCATACTTACACATGTTGAATTTAACGAATCCCGGATCGATAACTAGATGGAAGTCGGATAATTTTAATAGATTCAAGCACGTGTTTTTTTGCTTTGCATGCATCAATCATCGGATTCCGAACAATGCCCGACCAGTTATTGTGATTGATGGAACACACCTTAAAGGCAAATACCGGGAATATTGTTTGTGGCGAGAACAAAAATGGTAATGAACAGATTTTCCCACTTCTTTGTTTGAATCGGGGATGTTGAAAACAACGATTCTTGGACATGGTTTTTGAGACAGTTGAGAGATGCTTATAATTGCTCTCGTGATCTCTCGATTGTTTCGATCAACACAAGAGTATCGATAATGCCATAAAAGCAAAAAGATACCCGTAAGCATCACATGGGCTTTGCACTTATCATTTGCAGAGTAATTTGGCTCAATACGGTCAACATATAGTAGCAATGTTTAGGAATGCAAAGATATTCATACCGTGAAGATTATGATAAGTATTTTGAAAACATAAAAGTTGCTAGTGAGACGGGTGTGTTTAAGAAGTTAGAACGTGCGGGGAAGACAGGATGGTCTCGAGTTAAGTGTCATGTCCGGCGTTATGGGTTCATGACATCAAACTCACGGAGAGCTTCAATAGTCGGTTATTATGGGCCGAAAGTTACCTGTTTGTTCAGGCTTGAGTGTGCTCGGACTATTATTGAAAAGTGGTTTTATGAAACACGCTGCCGCTAATGATAAAGATCAAGAGCTAACACTTGAAGCAACCAAAAGATTAAATGATGCAGTTGAGATAGGTCGTAGAATGGATGTACAATGTCTTAGTAATGTGAAGTACAAGGTGAAAGATGGAACAAAGACTTATTTGGTTGACTTATCCCAAAGAACGTCGGTTGTCGAGAATTTGAATATGAATTGATGCCTTGCGCCCATGCATCTGCAGCAATTAGGTATAAAGAAATTTAAAATTTGTATCAATATTTTCACATAATTCGTTCAATATTTTCAAATAATTGTTTGTTTATTTGTGCGGGAAGAAGGCGAACCTCAATATCTATTCATTTTTGCCCATTATTATAAAAATGAAAATCTTCAAAAAATGTGGGCGGGTGAAGTTTTACCAGTTTCGATCCGAGTGAATGGGTTCTACCACAAGAGGTGCGAGACTTAGTATGCAACCCTCCAAATAACCCGAGACAAGCAGTCGCCCTAGACAAAGTAGAGTTCATTCCGCTATTGAATCATCAAGCAATCGTTCACGTAAGAGTCAAATTTGTTCAAGGTGTGGGGGTGCTTTGGCCACAATTGCGTCAAATGCACTATGTCATTCCGCCGATGAGCACGAAAGTGCCTCGATGACACAAGGTCCTTCGAGACAAGTGCATAATAAGAAGAAATGTGGAATATGCCGAAAGCGGAGATGATCATACCCGTAGAAAATGTCCGAGACGTCCGGATGATGAAAATTAGGCAAAAGTTTATTTCAAATGTAACACTATTTTCTAGAAAACACACTAAGAGTCAAACTCGTAGTCTAAATGTGTTAATCATGTCGTAGTGCCCTTTAAATGCGATATATGGCACGATATTTCATGCCAACTATCTCGCCACGATATCGTGACTTATATAGTTGGCATGATATCGTGCCCTATTATAGTTGGTACGCGTAATATCGTGTCTTATGTTTGACACGATATATCGATGCCACTATATTTGCCACGATATCGTGCCAACTATATAAATCGCGATATATCGTGGCAAATATAGGGGCACGATATATCGTGCCCTATATAAGTCACGATATATTGTGCCAACTATATAGGGCACGATATCGTACAACTATGATATAAGTGGCACGATATTATGCCTAATTGTAGTTTTGTTGTTCTGTTTTTTTTGTTGATTTCTTATCGCTAATGAATCCGCATTTTAATTTAAAGAATTCTTGTTTTTAAACAAAATGAATATTTAATTAAATAACTCAAAATATTTAGAAAATATACAACAATATGTACTACAACTCCCAAGTACTACTATCGATCAGATCGGGTAAACTTGTCGTGCCATATTCTTCATTATCTCGGAATCGATTGCTCCACATACTTCCTATTAATCTTCTCGTGGTGATACAACTAATGATGGAATGTATGACAAATACACCACAATTGGTGGGGTCGATTCGCAAAAAACAATCTTTTACGCTTATGGAAAAGTTCCCATTTCGCGCGGGACAGGCTCTTTACCTAAGGCGACGTAGAAGTTAACGCGAATGAGTACACATGGGAGCATGCGACGGAGGGGCGTGTGTCGGCAAGACGCCGATTGGAAAAACTATCATCCGTGTATCGGGCACGCATCGAGTCGTACATATGTCTTGCGTGGCTCTACGTAGATCCAGCCGCACACGACAAAATGGCCCGACAAATTCACGATCATGTACACACGGGTGAAAACAAAATCGTAAATAATCAAAAAATTTTGAATGAAAAAAATGAATAAACTAGCCAAAAATAATTAAATTCAAGTATACCGCTGTACAACACTCCATGGACCAGGATTACCCCATCCTCGAGTTCCGTGCCGACAACCTCGACCAACTCATCCGCTCCGGCCCCAGGAGGAATCTCTCCATGGTCATTTGGTCATATATTGTGTCGCCAGGATCCGTACCATGCATACGACTCCATATGTGCCGTATGGAATCCTACACATTGAAAAATGTTTATAGGTTAACAAGTATGATTTATTAATTTTACAAGAAATGCGAGACACATAATAAATAAACTAACCGAAAATGTCGTAGATACAATCCTATAAGTTCCCACTTGATTCTCATGAGGCACAACCCCAAGAAACGGGGATCGGATCGTAGTATGGACAGTATGCATTTATATGTCTGACGAAATGAAAGAAATCGATATTAATCGATAAAATATTCATCAACTAAATAATGCAAAAGAAAATTACATCATTTTCCAACTCTATCTTTGGATCCGCCATTTCTTAAAAAATGATGGCCCAACAAGGTACATAAACCCCACGTTCCTCCCGCAATTGGACCTCAAATATTAAGACAGTGGAATATAAGATGTTAATACTAAGGCGATAAGACAAATGCAAAAATATTTACTTACTCTTCATTAGACTTTAAGAAGCGGGTAAACTCCTTCTCGGACGGGGTGGCCATGAGACTAGGATCCCTGAACGGGCTGCGAATGCCGCGACGGCCGCCTATCCCGAACCTCGGATCAAGGAGTAGGCGGTGAGGGCAAATACGGAGAGGGCGCTCGTGGACCGGATACCACGAGTGTCGGAGAGGGAGCTCGAATAGAGACGACAATGGCCTCGGAATCGGGATCGACACTCGTGGTCGCGGAGAATGTGATAACACGGGCATAATAGAAGTCGACAATGGCGGAAGAGAAGTCGACAATGCCGGGAGGAGGAGGAAGAGTCGTCACTACCGGAGAAGGGGGAGGAGTCGACATGGCCGGGAGGAGGAGGAAGAGTCACTACTGGGAGGAGGGGGATGAGTCGACATGGCGGAGGAGGAGGAAGAGTCGTCACTACCGGAGGAGGGGGATGAGTCGACATGGCCGGAGGAGGAGGATGAGGAAGAATCGCCATCGCGACGGGAGAGTCGATCATCCGGAGGAGGAGTCGATCTTTGCCGAAGGAGGAGTCGATCGATCACGGGGAGGAGGTGTCATTGCGATGACTGGCTCGGATATCTCTGACTACCATGCACGAAGTCATCGTACTAATCAAGGTATGGGAATAGACGCCTAATCTCCTCCTGAACAAGGTCCGGAACCCGACCTATCTCCTGATCTAGGCGTCGTCTCAAGCGAGAACCCTCCTCTGAGATGACAGTCTCTAACCGAGAAATGGCATCATCGACTCGTGTCTCCAATCGAGCGAACCGCTCCTCTGTAAGTCTCTCGAATTGGCTAACTGGCTGCATAACACCCGAATCGGTGTCACAAGATATCGTCGCCAACTCACGATGGATCAACACGAGTATCCTGACGACGGTGGTGGATCATCGCGCGCATAGTCGTCGTGGGACAGATGGATCAACACGAGTATCCGACGGATGATCGTCGTCATCGTCCGGCCATCTAAAAGATCATCACCGATGGGATGATGGACCATCTATCTGGCCGCTTCTCCGCCTCGAATCGTAGGAGTAGCGTGTCGGCCCTCAAACGGGTCTACCTCTCCCCTCGCCCCGCTCTGTCTGCCCCTGGAAAGACCTACTCCGTCCCCCGCGATAGGGGTGGGGGCATCGAATCGACACTCTCTCTCGCGATAGGGGTGGGTTGCTCGAATCTGACTCGCACCTCTGCTCTGTTCTCGCTAAAAACCGGTTCTCCTCGGGATGAATCGAGGAGGACCTAACAAAATAAATGGATCATCGACTCCCTCTATATATATCTCTGCTGGAGCTCCTCCTCGGTCGGATCCAATATCTCATGACACACTAAAGCCAGTAAATAATATAAATAAATAAATTAATAAAAAATAAATTAATTATTAAATAAATAAATAAGTAAACATTGTTAATACATACCGTGTCAAAGAAAAAATCATGTCATGTCAATAGCGGTCTTGAAAACCTCCAACGAAGGCACCAGGCAAGCGGGTGTCGATACTGAGTCGCCCAGGCATTACCCAGGCGAGGTATCGCTCGAATGCCCAAATCTGTGAGAACATTGATAAGTATGAAAAATAAGATTTTTAAATATTTAAAAACTAATTACAAATATAAATAAAATAATAACATATACGTGCACCCTCCAAGACATAAGTGGCCCCATAAAAATGATAAGAAGGTGGCCGATATCTAGGTGGAACGTCCTTAGTATATCGGCCAAGTGGCAGAACATCATGCAGGTGCCGAATATAATGCATCAATATCTGAAAGGAGTATTTCCCCCAAGGGAACGCCTCCCACTGTGCATCGCCTCGATCAAAAACCACCAACGCGCCCATCCGGCGGCTGCGATCTGTCGGCCATCGAAACACAGTATCATGTAAAAGGCAAATAACACCTTCGCCACCTTCAGGGCATCGTCTGGTGAGTCACGGAAGGTTCCAAGAGCAAATAAATCGTGTAAATGCGCGGCGGTAACCCGATCACCCCTAGGCCAATACCGTCTATATATACCAGTCTCGGGTACCTCAAAATCACCGTTAGGGTCAAATGTGGACCACGAAAATCGCAATCCCAATATCATAGCAAAATCACGCCGAGAGAATCGATAGTCTCGCTTCTCCGACGTGGAACCAACACTCCGATTCCGGAGCGTCGACACATGCACCTCCATCGCAACTAATGCATGCAAAGGCCGCATTACAATCGGCTCCGTCATACCCAAAATCCATAAAATATCCAAGAGCCGATGCCTAAACTGACTATATAAATCATCAGCGATCTCCAAAGAACTCATCTCGATGGTACGAATAATATTCGATCGAACGTATCCCGCGATGTGGGCCTCTCTCGATGATATGAGGTCTCTTCCATTGTGGACCGACCTACAACAATTAATAAATTTCAATTTATTAAGATGAATTGTTGAAAAATTGCGAAGCGTAGTGAAAAAAAAAAGATGTGGGACAATATGGATATGGATATCTAGGCACGATATAGGCAAAGAATACATGGAAAGAATACAAAAATCCCACAGGGCACGATATCGTATCAAGATTTATAACTAGTTCAATTTAATAACTAGGGCACGATATCGCACCCAATTATAACAAGACACGATATCGTGCCCGTTATACCTAGGTGCGATATGTGGCGCGATATCGCACTAATTATAATAGGGCACGATATCGTGTCGTTATACCTAGTGCGATATGCGCACGATATCGCACCCAATTATAACAGGCACGATATCGTCGCTTCATCTTCTACATCAAATCGCGCGCACCAGTGCGGCCGCTACACCAAGTCACCAACATCCAACAATAACCCAACACACAAATTTATCAAACTTATTCACAAATTTATCCAACAATAACCCAATTGATAAACCCTAAACACCAAAATCGAACACTAAAAATCCTAAATCAATTAACCTAACATAAATAGAGTTTAAAACTTAAAATCGAACACTAAAAATCCTAAATCAATGAATCCTAAATGACGATTGATATGCTTACCTGCTCGAAAAGGGGCGACGGAGGATGGTGCGGGCGCGATGAAGCGGAACAAGCGGAGGGGCGGCAGCGCGGCGGAAGCGGCAACGGTGGAGGTGGAGGCGGTCGACGTCGGCCGACGGCGCGATTGAGTCCATGTTCTTCTCTTATTGGGCACGAAATGGGGGTTGGTACTTCTTCTTGTAGTCGCACGCAATGGGGGTTTTTTTTCTTCCTTTTGTTTTTTTGTTGGGGCACGAAATGGGGATGGGTTTGGACGTTTGGTTTCTTATTTTGTTTTATACGGTTTCTTATACGGTTTTTGAATTTCAAAATTCAAAAATACCAACTTAAAGGAGGGATAATTTGGTCAATTTGGGTAGAAAAGAAGTTTTTATCTTATTGGGTAGAAACAAGTACCCACTATCCATAGTGGGTACTTTAAAAATTCTCCCATGTTGGAAACACTAATAAAATTTTATGAGCAAATACTAATACTTTTAATTTTTTAAGAAACTATTAATACTTTTTTGGGAAAAAAACTAATATTTTTTGGAGTAACTAATATTAATTTTGTAATTTTTTAAACGTATACTTTTCGAGTAAAAAGTGATACTTTTTGAGTCTAAAATGATATTATGTCACCACTTAATAATATAAAAGTTTCCTTCTCAATAACAAAAAACAAAATAATATAAAAGTTCCAACGGCCCCGGTGATACTACATCACCCCCAAAAAAATATTTTGAAAACATATATTTTCGGGGTAAAAGTGATATTTTTGAGAAAAACCTAATACTTTTAATTATCATAACATCCATCGCTAGCCTATTATTTACCTTTTTTGGGTTGGGTCGTGGACCATGGAGGATCCGTCTCACATAATACGACCCGTAAAATGGTCTTATATGAATTTTTGCCACTTTTTAATCACTTTATTATGAGCAAGTCTCTCATAGAACCGTTTACGGATCCCCATATCCAGATATCCAAATTCATTAATATTAAAAAAATCACGCTATCTCCCTCCTCTTTCACGCTCACTCTCTCTTTCCTCTTTTTTTTTTCCGCTTCCTATGCTCTTTCTCTCTCCCCATCATCCTTCTCGTTTCTCTTTTTCACGTTCTCTTTTTCGCTCCCTCCTCCTTCTTTTTCCCTTTCCTCCATCTTTATTTATTTTGCTCCTTCTTACTTCTTTTCCTTATTCCTCCATCCTCCATTTTTTCATATCGTTGTTGTAGCACGAGGATCTATGCCTTTTGATTCGCCAGGATTTTTTTTTAATTTAAGTTTATAATTTATTTGTTGTATTATTTTCTTGGCTTCACGATCTTCTTCTCCATCCCTTATTTTTTTAAAATTGGAACTCACAAGACTCAACCGATATAAATAGACATTCACGTCGTGCTATATCGATAATTATTTCACATAAACATATTTAATATGTGCATGAAAAAACTAATACTTTTGGAGTTCTACTAATATTTTTGATAGAAAAATTAATTATTTTTAGGAGCTACTAATATCAAATTTTTATTTTTGAAACTTATACTTTTTGAATTAAAGTGATACATTTTCTAATAAAAAGTGATCTTTGTTGAACAAGGTTGCATGTAACTTCACAAATAAATAATCAATTTTGTTAATTTGAAAATATATACTTTTTCGTAGAACAAAAGTGATACTTTTTTTAGTAAAAAGTGATACTTTTGGAGTCAAGTGATTCTATGTTAGGGAACTACTACCGTAATTTTGTTGCTTTGAAAAAATATACTTTTTAAAATAAAAGTGATACTTTTTTAATAAAAATGATACTTTTAAACAAAATTTATATAACTTTGTAAGTAACTAATCAATTTTGTTTCTTTTAAAATGTACATTTTTCAGAATAAAACTAGTATTTTTTAATAAAAAGTGATACTTTTCAAGTCTAAAATTAATCGCTAATGTGATTTTGTTATTTTGAAAACATATACCTTTTAAAGTAAAAGTGATACTGTTTAATAAAAAGTGTTACTTTTAGTCTAAAGTAATACTATGTTAGGGAAACTACTAAAGTAATTTTGTTACTTTGAAAACATATATTTTCAAGCAAAAGTGATACTTTTTTAATAAAATGTGATACTTTAACAAAAATAATACTTTTATGTAGTTTTTGAAAAAAAAAAAAAGTGGTACTTTTTAGAGTAAAATTAGTACTTTTTTCAAAGATTAATTAGTCGTATGCTCGCCTCATATATATTAGTGATACTTTTGAATAAAAAGTAATACTTTTTAAAGAAAAAGTAATCTTTTGTTTGCATTGTCAAATAGTTCTAATTGACAATTGAGAAAATGTGATACTTTTTGAATAAAAATTAATACTTTTGAAAGAAAAAGTAATACTTTTTATATCATCAATTACAACTAGAACTAATATTTAACACAATTGGTTGTTTTCTCCGTCCATCAAACAAATGCACAACAAAAAATACACCACCACGAGGTTTTAATAACAAAACACTTCCACCAGGGTATTACAACAAATGATATATCAAATATGCCTATCCCAAAAATAATTGAAAGCTAGTTGTTGTTTCCTAAAAAGGAAAAAAGAGGTATTATGTTATATAATTTCCTTGATACACCACACAAAGTTCTTTTTTTCTTCCAAAGCACATGATGATGATACTAAAGACATGATGAGTAAACTCATTCTCGAATCTTTTGGATATGAATTGTATCAAAGCAATAAATATTTCTGAGAAAAAATCACACATTAGAAACCCTAGTTTTGACAAATTTCGAAAAAGGGAGAAGAATTGCGCGATGGAAACTCTCCAAGGATATGTATGACTTGCGGACAAAAAAGAAAAGAAAAAAAGAGAGCAACTTCCCCGTGAAATGACAAGAGAAATAGAAGATTTGGAGAAATTCACAACGGAGAGTAGAAAAAGTCTATATAAGTTTTTTCCTTTATTAATTAGACGTAACAAAAGGTAAAATGTAGTGAAAGTTTCCATTAATAAAATAATTATATTATATTAATATATGAGCTAATTGTAAGATTTAAAGGTATTAAACTATCTGTTTGCATGATCTTGTTTGGTTCATATTTGCACATGGGATGTTTGTGATTTATTTCTTGCATTGACACAAACAACACTAATTGACAACAACAACAATAACTATAATCATAATAAAAATTGAATATCCAAATAACTATAATATTACAAACAAGTTTACATTGAACAATATCCGATAATCTAAGATTGGTAATCTTTTTCTTCTTAATGTTTGTGTAATAAAATATTAATTTTGTGATTTAATATAATAATTTTCCACTGTTAGTTTTTTAAACACTATTTTCTAAAAATAATTACAAGAAGCACTAATGGTGTAAGGTGTATGCTACCTGCACGATCATCATAAATCACCTTTCATGAATCAACTCAGTCAAAGTAACATTAGCTGTTATTGAATGTTATGTAACAGTTAGTTCTTACGAAGTTGGTAAGTTAGTTACAAAGTTGTTAGGTAGTTATAACCGTTTTTGTGAAGCTTCTTTCACAGCTTCATTTGTATAAATATAGCAGATGTATTCATTGTTGAAACAAGTAAAGTTCATGTTTTCATTTCTATATTTTGTTATTAAATCTCAGTTTTAGCATGGTATCTTGAGCCATACCTTGGCCTTAACATTTTTCTTCTCTGCTGCTATTTTCCGTCCATCTTCTTCAGCGGCCTCTAATGGTTTCTTCTTCATCTTCTACTACTCCGCTTTATTCTCCTCACCTTTGCTCCAATCTCTATCCGTTTGGATTGATCCAATTATTTTTCGGTGCACTCGAGATCTTATCAAATGTTCGTGCTCATGCTTTTGATGGCATCTTGCTTGGCTATGCTCCTCCTCGATCCTCTCCAAGCTCCTCCGATGGTGTTGTTGATTCTTCCGATGATCCGCGGGTTCTCCATGGCATCATCGTGATCAATTCCTTTTCAGTTGGCTACTATCCACTATCTCGGAATCCATGCTTGGTCATGTCTCTCATTGTTCTTCTTGGTGAGTTGTGGACCATGTTAGAATCATTATTTCATACTCAATCAAAAGCTCGTGTGATGCATCTACGAAATCTATTACTTAACGTAAAGAAAGGTGATCTGTTTATCGAAGAATATTTTTGAAAATGCGAGGCATTGTTGACAATCTTCATGTCTTTGTAAATTGATTCCTAATGAGGATCTCATTTCTACATCTTGGTTGTGGAAGTAAATATGAGGTTGTTATTGTGAATCTAAGTTCTCGTGTGGGTGACATTTCTCTCAAAGATGCTCAGTATGTGTTACAAACTCATGAGATGAGGTTGCAACAGTAGTCTCTGGGTATTTCTTCTTCTGTGGATCTTCCTTTTCAACCTTCTTCTGCAAATGTTATGTTTAATGGAATGGCTAAAAGAGGTTCTGAGAGTTTTCAAACTCGTGGTGGTTTTTCTAGAGGTCGTGGGTCGAGGTAGATTTGGAAGAAATCGCATTATGTGTCAAATCTATGGCAAGGCAAATCATATTGCATAAAAATGCTTTAAACGCTTTGATTCAACCTTTTAGGGGTTGAACTTCAACTCTGCTCAGGCTCATATGGCTTTTCCTTCTTCCAATTTTTTCCGGTTCTTCACCTTATGAAGTTATGCCTCATCATTTGCCCCCTATGTCTCCTATTTGTTCTACGTTTCCTCAGTCCCGCTTCCGATTTGATGGTTCTCATGGAGGTTCTTCTATTCTTGGCGATCCTCCATCCTCTTACCATGGCCACTCGCAACTCCTCCCATGTCCGATGGTAATTGGTTTGTTGACGGTGGAGCTTCTACTCATGTGACTTGATTTTGGCAATCTCGGATTCATTCACCCCTACGGCTCGAGAGGTTAACTATTGGTAAGGGTTCTTCTCTTCCTATTAAATTTGTTGGTACATCTTTTATTCCGTCTACTTTACATCATCACCCTTCCTCTTAAATAATTTTCTTTATGTCCCTAAAATTACTAAAAACTTACTTAGCATCTCTCGAGTTCACTAATAACAACAATGTGTATGTTGAATTTCACAAACCTTCTTGTTTTGTTAATGACAAAAACACACATCAATTCCTCACGAGAGGAACTCTTAAAGGAGACCTCTATCAAATGGATCTCAATCAACTTCTTCCTCCCTCCCAGCAGATTGCAGGTTGCTTCTTCTACTAAAGCCTCTCTCCCTTTTGCTATATTTCTATTCATTACGCTCTTAGTACAAATTCCTTGTGGCATAAAAGAGGGGCATGCTTGCCGATGTTGTTTCTCATGTATTAAAGTTTCTCAATAAGCCTTGTTCTCGTAAAACATTCTCATTTTGTGATGAATGTAATCTTGGCAAATTACATAGCATTTCATTTCTTACTTTGCTCATTCACAGGTTAAGGCTCCTATTGATTTAATTTTTCTAATGTTTGGGGTCCTACCTCTACCCCATCCACTCATGGTTACAAATATTACATACATTTTATAGGCGTTTTTACAAGATACACTGGATGCTTAACAAAAGTGATTCTTTCTCCTGTCTCAAACATTTTCTTCTTGTCGGTGAGAGATAATTTAACACAAAAGTAAAAGCTTTCCAATCTGATTTTGGAGGGGAGTATAGGCCTATTGCTACTTATCTCCATTTCTTGGGTGTTCAAATTAGACATCCTTGTCCATATACACACCAACAAAATGGCCTCCCGAAAAAACATCAAGATATTCTAGAAATGAGACTCACTCTTCTTGGTAATGCTCACCTTCCTTTTCTTTTTGGTGGGATGCTTTTGATTGTGTTGTGTTCCTTATAAATAGATTGCCTACCCGTTTTACAAAATGCCTCCCCTTCGGGTTCTTTACAAACATATCCTTGACTATTCTTTTCTTAGAGTTTTTGGTTGTTCTGTTTCCCTTTCTACGACCTTATACACACTTCCAAGCTTCAATTTAGGTCCTCAAAATGTATCTTTCTTGGCTACAGATTAAATGCACAAAGGTTATAAATGTCGCAGCCCTCGCGAGACTTTGTATTTGTAGAATGTTCATTTTAATGAACAAGAATTTCCATATCCCTCCCTGTTCAAATCATGCTCTCGGTCCCTTCCAGTCCTATTCTGCTCACTTAATTCCCTCTACTTTCTCATTATCATCCCCTGTTCACCCGCACCAATTTCCCCTCCCATTTCTCCTTCACCTCATCCTCATTCCCTTGTGCCCATTCCTTCTCCTCCTCCCGCTAGTGCTCCATCTCATCACATGATCACTAGAGCCAAAATGGCATTCATAAGCTAAAATCTTTCTTGCTCTCTCCACCATTTCTAAACCAAAAACCATTAGTGAAGCTCTCTCGATGCTCGGTGGAAAAGTGCTATGAATGTTAAGTTTAATGCCTTAATCTCTAATCACACTTGGGAATTGGTTCCTCCATCTCCTCATATGCAAGTGGTTGATCATAAATGGGTGTTTCGTGTTAAATATCATTTTGATGGCTTAATTGATAGGCTTAAGATAGGTTGGTGGCAAAAGGATTTCAACAATTACCTGGTGTTGATTATTTTGAAACTTTTAGCCCGGTTGTGAAACCAATTACTATCAGGTTGATGTTTTCCTCGTCTGTTGCAAGAGGTTGGAAAATTGAACAAATGGACATTAATAATTCATTTCTTATTGGGGAGCTAAATGAGATTGTGTGCATGACACAACCAGTTGGTTTTCTTGATTCTTCCAAGCCAAATCATGTTTGCAGATTAACAAAAGCCATCTATAGGTTGAAACAGGCACTTAAGGCCTTCTTCTTGTCTATTGGTTTCACTACTTCCTTATTTGATACTTCCTTATTCCTTCTCAAGTCCTGGTGTTGGCATTCTCGCTTGTGCTTATCTACGTTGATGATATATTCCGACAGGGGTGACCATAATGTTGTTTCTTCCATCATTCAAAGCAATTTCACAAGGCTTTCTCTCTTAAACATTTGGGTGAGGTGCACTATTTTCGGGAATTGAAACTCACAAGCTATCAAATGGAATTGTTCGCCTTATTTTTAGCTTCACCACAAGTGTACGGTGTAGTTTATAGAATAGGGTTAGCAAGATCGAATCCACAGAGACTAATAAATTAATGTACTAAGTATTGGGATTGTAATAGTCTTATTTTTATCCGGACGATCGAAATTGAGTGATTGGTTTTGTTAATGCAAGACAAGAATTTATCCTAAAAATACAAAGTAAAGAGTGATTGAAAGATCAAGAAGATGAATGGATTCCAAGGCTATGGTTTGATTAATATCTCCTTTTGTTATCGATTAATGCATGTGTAACAACTAATTTAACTACAATTAAGCCCAAAATACGTGCAAAACACATACCAATCAAAACCCCAAACTTAAACTATTGACAGTCCCGGTCAATGCTTTATAAGCAAGACAAAACACAAATGGGAGTAATGAAAGGCAAATCAAGAACAACACATCACAATTCATGTCATTTATCCATAGACGCAAGCAACAAATCAACCAAGCTTTGAATATCTAACACAGAGCACAAGTCAATTAAAACCATGGCAAATACTTGAATCACGCCTCTCATGGATTAAGTGTATACTCTCTCTCTAGAATAATATGGGACGTGTATTCGCTCAAATCATATCAATGTTGAAGAATTACCATATGCTTGCAAATCGTCTCACATCTCCGCCACTCTATTGTATGCAACTCATAAATCGGAAAGGACTTTTCTTTTGGTTGTAATGAAGGCTCTTTGGTTAAGGTAGGAAAATATGGAGAAAGTGACTCAATTTAAGCGTATGGGTGGTAAGCACATCTTTTTCTCAATCAAACATTCTCATTCAAATCAAACATGCTACCCCAATCACCTCTTATTCTTATCACATCTCTATTCTTTTTTTTTTTCATACAATCCACTTTCTTTCGCCTTACATCACAAATCTCACCTATAAATTCATTTACGGCCAACTCACTTATGCAGACGATTTTTTTTTGCGACTCTTTTGTGAGTATATATCCTCCTTTTTCTTCCTTTTCTTCTTTTATTCCCAACATCCAACATGCACACAATTATCTAAATTCTCGATATCCTTTATTCAACATTATTCAATCCCCTTACTCAATGCTATACGCTCAAGTTTAGGGTAACATATATATCAAGTTAAGGCTTGAAATGTGGCTATCAAAAATCAGGCAATAGGTTCAAATTGGCTAACTAGGGAAATTAAATATCATTAGGTAGGCAAAAGGCTTAACAAAAAATGGCCTAAAATTATTTTCATAAATTGCATACAACATGTGACTTCTCGACAGATATACGAGAGCAAGTTCTAGAATTCATATCAACATGAATGACACACTCAATCAACAAACAAGACTGCATATAATGAAAGCAGTAAAGGCTCAAAAAGCTCACAGGGTTGCAATTGCGTAATTCAAAGTACAACAATCATGATTTTAATATCCCCATGCTCCATATCATCTATTCTCAACCCGATCAACTCACGCTCAACACACAATTCAAAACAACACAAATCTGTTCAACGAATGCTCCCAAGATCACAACAAGCACACAATAGCGGTCAACTCACTCCCTAAAAACCTAAGAAAACAATAAACGTGCTAAAGCAATAAACATGCTAAAATAAAAAACAAGAATGCAATGCAACCTATATGCTCTAAATGCAACTATATGAATGCGAATATCGCCACACCCTTCAATCAAAATAACTAAATGCCCCCAAACTTGAATGAAATTATAGCGCATGGAAGAGAAGATAGAATTTCAAAGAAAAGTGTGGAATGGACTCGACTGACTCATCGTGTGGGGTGGCGCGGAAAGTGGCCCCGGGAGATGTGCCACATTTGTACGATGCATTATCCGCAACATCTCTAATTCCCGTTGCTCCGTGCCTGGTATCTTTGCTCTTGTTCCATCCTCGAAGGTGCGGAACTCATCCTGGTGATGTCGGGAAATCATCTCGGTCTTTGTCTCATGCTCTCCTCAAGAGCAAATAGTCTATCCTGGTAAGTCATTTGGTCCCCCACACTCCTCACCTTGGTGAGACCTTTCCAGTATGTTGGGAATTCCTTGGTGGAATCCTTGCTCGAACCCCCTCGTTGGAACCCTTGCTCAAATCCTGTTGGAAACCTTGCTCAAAATCTCTCTCTTGCGGTCATACTCCATCGCCTCAATTGCCAACTCATCCTCATCGGGCAACCCGACTACCCTCCTCATTTTTCACATGGCGTGGCTTGCATGACTGCGGTATGCGCCGCAGTTCATCAGCCAATTAGTCTCATTCTCAACCACGGATGTGAGTGCGGGTTAGGAAGTGGGAAGCGTGTCCAACCCTTTGTTGGAAGAAGGTTATGTTCTATTCTTCGTTATGATTTTCATTTGGCAAGGGCATTCATATTAATCCTCCGACTACCTTCAACGGGCTCCAAGCCACTCATATCGACACGAAAATGCCGAGTAATGGGGGTGACCATTCCCCCAATCAATATCGCATGAGCGGATCGCTTGGTCAAATAGTCGGCGTGTTCTACAAAATGCGCCGCCGTGTTGTAGGGGTACAGTTTAGCATACACCACAATAGGTATAGCTCCCGCACTTGCATGCCCCCGTTATTGTGTCGGGTGAAGACAGAGTGTGCGGTGACCTTTTGGATATAGCGGAAGACGGGGTTCAAGTGATGAGGCCTTAGATGAGCGCGCTCATAGAGTATCGGGCGGTCTCCGTCCCGTCGAACCAACAACCGCCAAAATTCATATCTTGGCTATAGTCGCTGCTGGCCTGTAGGGCGTCGTAGGTACCTAAGAATTTCATTGTTCGACGATAGATATACGCCTTAGCTCATTGCCCGGTAAAACGGATCTCAATGGGCTCGGAGTTCCCTATCCTTTGGTATATTTCAAGTGTGCTAAGGAACTCAAGCGCTAGTTTCTTATAAGTCAGCCACCGCTCCCTTGCATGAACGCGGTCCACCCAACCCGTTCAAATAGCTACCAAATGTCGTCGTGTTTCCCAAGAGCATGGGTACACTCATCGTCAAGATATCTCATCGGTGTAAATGAGCGAGTGACCAACCTACTCCATCGTTCCGCATCATCACCCCTCGATCGTCGGAAGAAGCACATAAGCCTTGGGGCTATCTCGGATGTGGCTCCCGCCGTCGGCCGCGCCTCCCTGGGCCTACCCCGACCTTGTTAGTTCCTTCGGCCGCCCATTAGTTCAAGTCTATACCTAGCAAAACAAATGTGAGATTCCAAACATGCCAAGTATAACAAGAACACGATGAATTCAATACAAATAAATCAAATAAGGCATAATGTCTCTTCCTACAATTTAATCACAATTAAGCTCTCGAACCTAAATAATAATGTAATTACAGAGAATCATAGCCACTAACACCCTAAATAATCAAGCTCATGCACGATTCATCATTAAATCATCCACAAATACTTCAATTCATCAACCCCACAAGGTGTTTGATAAAATGCCCCATAGAATAATTCAAGCTAAAACATGGCAAATTCATCAAACAAGCACCACATATAACCCTAAGCCATAATCTACAAGAAATTCGAAGAAAAACTTGAAATTCTTATCGAATTCTCAAAAATTAGGAAAGGGGCGAAGTTGGAACCCTAGGTACTCTTTTCACACAAAATCTCTCTCCAAAACAAGTTTGAGACCCCAATTCGTGTGTGAGTATTGAATTTTAAAGTGAAATTTCTAGTGTAATCGTCGAAAAAAATTGAGAGGGTGCGAGCTCGTGTGTTTTGTGCGCGAGAAAGTGTGAAAAAGTGTGAAAAAATGAGCTCTGCTGGCGACCTTATTGTTGTCTCGGCCGACAGGGACGACGGGCCATGCGCATGGCGCGCACGGCGGCCGTGCGGGGTGCCTCAAGCTTAGTCCAAAGTCTCGCGAACATGCACGGGCCGTGCACATGGCGCACGGGCAGCCCGTGTGGGGTGCCGCAAGTTCACTTCTGAATCTTGAATCACGCACGGGCCGTGCACATGGCGCAAGCCCCGCCGTCTTGGGTGCCGAACCTCAACTCGAAATTTCCAACAATTTTTTTAAAGGAAAGCAATAAAAATCCTAACTATCAAAGGGAAAAACAAAACATGGGAAAAATAATACAACAAACCATTGGGTTGCCTCCCAACAAGCGCTAAATTTAACGTCTATAGCTTGACGCCTGCTCACTCGATCACGGTTCTAGCAAAGTGAGGCATGCCACCTCTTTTTTTGGTCTCTATGAAGGTAGTGCTTGATCCTCCGGCCATTCACCACCATCAACAATTCCACTATTCCCGGAGGATTTAACACTTTCTTAATAACAAACAACCCCGACCACCGAGACTTGAGTTTTCCGGGAAAAGTTTAAGGCGCAAGTTAAACAAAAGAACTTGTTCACCTGGTAAAAACTTTCTTTTCTTTATCATTCGATCATGCCATATCTTGGTGCGTTTCTTATAAATCGGGGAATTCTCATAGCTTCATCTTTAACTCCTCTATCTCATTCAAATGCAAAAGTGTCTTCTCACCCACGCTTTGAAGTCAAAATTTAACTTCTTCACCCAAAATACCGTGTGCTCTAATTCCATGGGCAAGTGACATGATTTCGAATACCAACCGATAGGGCGATGTGCCCATATGCGATCCCAATATGGCCATAATGCGTCATCTAACTTCATAGCCCAATGGTGTCTTAATCTCGCGATTGGCTACCTCGCTTGTGATAGCTCAAAAGCTACCTTTAACACCTTAGGCAAGTGCACCTATCATTTTATAGTATAGATTGTTGAGTACCGAGTGTCATTCCGACGAGGATTGTAAATATTAATAATTACCATCTTTTTGTTATCTAATCTAGAAATTTTCGAGTTTTGTTGGTTTAAAAATGAAAAATAAAGAATTTAAAATAATTGCAACTTACAACAGATCGATAAAAATAGATTGTAGAATTAAGAAATCAAGAGCTAGAAATGTGTTTGAATGTCAATCCCTCTAGAATGTTTTTTCGATTTAACAAGATAAAGATACAACCAAAAATCCTTTAGCAAAAATCATCATCTTTTAATAAAATCTCATGTTTCATGGATTTGTAGAAATTCGATTTAAGTTAAACCTCTATCGAGCGAATAACTTCTAACCTCAAGTTGATTAACTGAAAAATCTTTTTCTAGTTAAAACCCCAAGACAACATTATAACGATTTGTGAATTCCCATATTAGGTTTGACCCTAATCGAGAAGATTTATGCCGCCCTATATCTAGGATTGCATGCAACTCTTTTCACTCATATAAGTTATATTCCACCATGAATCTCTCGATTTCTGGTGAAAAATAAACTTCAAATCAATATCGTATATACCAATTCGAATGAATAAAGCATAATATAAATGACTCACACAAAACATGATGATTTTATTAAAAACATACAAGCCTTTAATCACAAATTCATTCTAGAGTTCATTACATTCAAACACTAGAAATTTAGCTACACGTGGCTTTGACAAGAGAGTATACTACATGGGAAGATTTGAATAAAATGAACATGGTATACTTAGCTCTTATTCAAGACCAATACAAAACTTTCTCGTTGGTTGATTGCAATGATGTTGAGTCTCCTCTATTGCTCTTCAACTTCCAACTCTACCTCTCTTTTATCCTCTCAATGTATTTTGCTTTGAAACTTAGAATGAATGAATGAATCCCCCATCCCAAACTCTTGGCTTTTATAGACATTGTTTTTGTGAAAGAACACATTAACAATGTCATCTCTTGCAAATAATTGCTCCACTATCATAGTTGGGTTGTTGAATCCTTGTTTTCATATGATAATTTGGGAATAATGGGGCTTAATGCAGCAAAATGAGAGGTAAAAGTTGTACAAAAGTTGTCAAAAGCAAAAGGAAAAGCTTCCATAATTTCGCCAAAAGAAAGTCCTGAGTGGAAGAAAAGCACGGCCTGGCCGTGTTTGGTACGTTGTGGCTGAAATTTTGCTCGTTTTTGGCTCCTCAAAAGCACGACCGTGCTTTCAAAGCACACTCTGGCCGTGTTTGACTGAAAAGGCCCGAAATGACGCGTTTAGCTTGGGATTTCAAGTGTTTTTGCATCCATAAACCCCGAGGTATGCTTTGACATGAAACCATGACCCAAAATTTATCCAAAAAACAGCTCAATCATCAAACTACACCAATAAAATCACCTCGGAGTAATATGAACTATGTACAATCAAAAATTTATGAAACTAACAATAAAATAACTCAAATATACACATAAAACATGCATAAAAAGATCCTTATCAAACCACCTCCAACTTTGAACTTTGCTTGTCGTCAAGCAAAACATTAAATCAAAAAGAATGATTCAATAAATACAACACACAAGGGTTTTTTTTTTTCAACATATTGAACACAAGCATACAAGTTCTTAGCCTTCTCAACCCAAATTAACCATTCAAGAAAAAACACGTTTTGCAAAGCGATCGATTGTCAAGAAAGACCGTAATATCAACAGGTATTATTCAAACTTGAAATCATCACTCCACAAATACTCGATAGTTATGAATAACTCCAATTCAATAATGTCATGAAAATACAATAATTCAATAGATCATTGTAGTTAGCCTACTAGTCATATCACCAAGCTTCTTGAACTTAATTGGAATGAGAATTCAAGGAATATACATTCTCTCTTTCGATTTTTTTTTTTTTTTGTAGGACCTTTCGAGGCATTCTTCCACTAGGTTTATATTTTGAATTTTTCCATTCGAACACTCCTAGGGTGGTTTTCCATACTCATATTTGTGTCGCCGTTTTACGTAAAAAAAGACAAACATGGGGCTCATGAATGCTCCTAGTTACTAAGCAATAACAAATAGAGGAGTATAACCTCGATTGGTCCATTTTTTTTTTTTTTTTCATTTTTTATCCACAAGCTTGGTTTAACAACTAGTTAACCACCACTAATCATGATTTCTCGAATGTTCATAACACTAAGTATTGTCGTAAATGCCTTAACACATCAAGTATTATGGTGTTGGAAATCTCATCAAAATTTAGCATGCATCCACGTCAATCTATCCTAGACAATCAATTGCTTCACATTGAAAACACAAATTAAAAAGTTAATTTGGTGTAATTGGGCCAAGTTATTGACTAGCGAACACTCAATTTGTTAAAAAATTATACCTCTTGTCGCCAGGACTCAAATTAAAAACAAGCAGCACACAGGACTCGAACAAGCACACAAGCATTCTAAGAATGTAATTGCACCCACCTCCAACTTTAAAGGTTCACATTGTCCTCAATGTGAAAGAAAGAGATGAACGAACACAAACAAGACACTCAAAAATCAACCACACTAGAAGAAAATAAAAGAGGTGAAAAAGAAAAATACGACCTTACTATAAGAGTGAAATCGGTGTTGAGCGATCATTGGGTTGTTTAGTACGAAACCTTCATTGGCATCTTCATACCTAATCAAGGGTAAACAACACACAACTCGAATACCGTGAAATCTTCAAATATAATTAAGATAACATTTTTTTTACAATTTTTTTCAGAAACACAAACGGTGTGTTTTTCACACATTTTTTTCATTTTCTCTTTTTTTAATTTAAACACGGGCGTGTTTTGCAAACACACTCAGCCGTGTTTTGTACGTATTTTCTGCCCATTTTTTTTTAAAAAAATATAAATCAAAAGCACGGTCGTGTTTATCGACACGGCTTAGCCGTGTTCTCGTACAAAATTTAGAACATGGTCATGAATTTTTTAAACACGGTAAAGGCGTGTTTGCTATTCAAATGACGAACACGGCCGTGTTGACAGAGCACGACTTTGTTTTTTTTAAATAAGCAAAAGAAAATGCACACAAAATCTTTGGGTTGCCTCCGGATAAGCGCTTCTTTAACGCCGTATAGCATTCGGATCTGTTTTTACCTCCATATGAATATTAGTCGGGCAGCGCTTCGAACTTATGAAAATCTTTATATCCTTGATCAACATTGCCACCCAAATCGAGTATCGAACAATTTACCTTCATGGTCCCATTTTTCCGCATGACATCCTTAAATAGGAATTTCTCTATAGACACTTCTACACACAAATTTGTCCTCCTTCTATCTTCTTTAGTTAAACTCGGGTAAGGGATCTTGGGCTTGTATTCTCGCAACCACCTTTTTCACGGGTTTGTCATCCCCACATATTTCGTATGGGAGTGTTATGCTCATGTGGAACATTGATGAAGATTGCCTTTACGTGTTCCCTTGGGTTTGGCTCGGTGTTACCCGGCAAACTTCCTTGTGGCCTTTCGTAAATCATTTTTGCAATCTGTCTATTTGGTTTTCCAAATTGTGGATAGATGCCTCTTGATTTCTTAAGGGTGTCTCAACCGTCTGGAACGGGTATCTGTTGATTGCACAAACTTTGTTATAAGATCTTCCAAGTTAGGTTTACCTTGATTTGATTTGAAACCGGGGCGTGTGTAGATCGGGATTGGGATTAGGTCGTGGTTGGCCTTGATTTCCCCAACCAAAATTAGGGTATTGTCGCCACCCAGGATTGTATGTGTTGTAAGGATTATTTAGGTAATTTTCGGCTTGATTCCCAACGTAATTGGCCCGTTCACATGTATTGTGTGTGGGCATTCTTGATGATTATGCGATCCTCCGCAAGATTCATAAGATAAAACGACGGTGGTGGTGGTCTAGGAGCCACTAGATTGTCGATTTTTGGGTCAAAGCTTCGACTGTCGGCAAATTAGTGTAACCACTTTGCATCCGCATTGTATACACCCACCGTCCCGTTAGTTTTACCTCTTACAGATTACCATTGCTAGCCATTCATGGCCATTCCTCTATTAGATCTTGGCGCTTTCCGGTGTTTTATTGTTCAAAGTTCCCCAAAACCGTTAAATCAATCATTTGCCTTGTTGACGAGTAGCCCATTGTAAAATGTTTGGACTTGCATCCAACTAGGAAGACCATGATGTGGACATTTCGCAATAATTCCTTAAATATTTCCAGTGTGTCTACAAGGTCTCATCGTCTTCTTTAGTGAATGAAGAGATTTCATTCCTCGTCGTGCGGTTTTAGCAGGTGGAAAATACTTCAAAAGGAACTTTTCACCATAATGCTCCATGTTGTGATTGTTCCTTTTGGTAAAGTGTTTAGCCATCTGTTTAGCTTGTCCCAAAGAGTAAATGGGAATAGGCGTAAGCGGATGGCATCGTCGAGACCCCATTGATCTTGAAGGTATCGCAAATTTGAGAAAATTCGCGGTGTGGTTATTGGGATCTTCATCCGGTAGGTCATCGAATTGAACAAACTGTTACACCATTTGAATAACACTTGGTTTGATCTCAATATTATTGGTGGCAATAGCGGGCCTTACGATACTTGATGACGTGTCGCCCAAAGATGGCTTGGCATAATCGTACATGGTTCTTTGTTGTTCATCCGCCATGACAGAATCCTTGTCTTCGTTAATATCCTCATGGTGGTCAGATTAGTGCTTTACTCGTGTTGCTACCAGGCGATCTTGTGCTTCCAAATTCGGTGATGATGAGTAGGCATGCACTGCATAAATAAAGAGGATAAGTGTAATCCAAGACTTACAAGGTTAAATAAGATGAAAGACAATGGTAAAAATATGATTAGATTAACAAAAATAAAGCGTTCTTAATATTACAATCCCCAGAACGGCGCAAAAACTTGATGGCTCAAAATCTACCTTTAAAACCTTAGACAAGTGCACCTATCATTTTATAGTATATATTGTTGAGTACTATTGGGAAATTTATTGCTTTGATCGAATGAAGACTCATTGAGGAACATCTCGAGTATGGCCAAGAGAAGAAGATCAAGGACTCGATCAAGGAGTATCAACCGAGATACATTTTGTATGAAGAGTCAATCAAGTCAACTCAAGAAGCCAAGTCTCAAGTTGAAGTGACGGATGAGTCATCCATTGATTTGGAAGCTAACTCAAAGTCACCTCGGGGGAATAAAGGATCGATGATCAAGTCAAGACGATCAAAAGAATCCGCTTACGTAAGTCAAGGAATTTACTTAAATAAGTAGTACTTCCATGTCGCCATGTCTTAAAGTGCTCATCCCGAGAAGCACACAAAAGGAATAAACCAATGGGAAGATCGCACTCGTGTCGATTCTAAAAGTCGAACGTTCATTTAATACGAGGAAATGTAAACATCAAGGATCGCAACAAGACAAGCCAACGAACACAAGTGATTTTTGAAAAATCTATCTCTTCAACGGACATATTTTTGAAAGTTCACTATAAACTTTGAGAAAAGGTTACCTTGGTTAACTCGAACCTTGCATACCTAAGATAACAAGCATCATTCATTCAGAACCGCAAAATATTCTCAAGTTATTCTAGCAAAATCCACAAGCCTAAATATCGAAGGAAATTGATTCAACACTAAGTTGTGAAGGAAAGACAACTTCAAATGTTGAAGAGGAAACTTTTGAAGAAGCAAAAGGGGTCTACTTTCCAAGGAGGATTGTAGAAAGGTTCAAGGTCGAACCAATCTCAAGTTATTGGAGGGCCGTGATCAAATCCAAGAAGCTTGAGAAAGTTAGTTGAAATGCAAGCAGCCCCAAGTGAAGTAGTTGAGTCGACGAGAAGCCACTGTGTGTGACCAAGGCATATCCAGACCGAGTCCCAAAGGAGCAAGTCACTTTGTGTGATCAAGACTTGTATCTAGACCGCTAACCACTTTGTACTCGATCACTACTTAGTGGATTCCTCCAGAGTTGGAGAAGAGAGGAGTAGAAGAATTACCCCATCTTGAACCTCTATAAAAATTATTGTGTCATTTATATTTCAAAGATTTTATTTCGCATATCACTTTATGTTTTCGATAATTTGCTATCCAACCGATAAGTAACTAAGTGCTAAAATCAAGTGTTTAAAACAAATCAAACCAAATTAAAAGGGTGTTAAGTCTTCCTGAAAATCTCATCATAGCCAAGTTAAGGTTTAGGCTAACAGGTTGAGTTATTCTATTAATGCTTATTGACTCAATCGAGTCTGTTGAGTGGCTAATCACTGGTTAACTAACGTAGTTGTCCCTAAGGACTTAGTTGTGTATTTAACTCGTAATACTTTAAAAGGACTAAAATCGAAAAAGTTGGTAAGGTTTATTCAACCCCCTTCTAAACCTTACTCACACCCTCTTGGGACCTACAAGTAACGAATGTCATTCCCAGGATTGTAAGTATTAATAATTACCGTCTTTTTGTTATCTAATCTAATACTTTTCAGAGTTTTGTTGGTTTAAAAATGAAAAATAAAGAATTTAAAATAATTGCAACTTACAACAGATCGGATAAAATAGATTGTAGAATTAAGAAATCAAGAGCTAGAAATGTGTTTGAATGTAAATCCTCTAGAATGTTTTTGTGATTTACCAAGATAAAGATACAATTCCTTTAGCAAAAATCATCCTCTTTTAATAAAATCTCATGTTTCATGGACCGTAAAAATTCGATTTAAGTTAAACCCTCTATCGAGCGAATAACTTCTAACCTCAAGTTGATTAACTAAAATCTCTTTCTAGTTAAAACCCCCAAGACAACATTATAATGATTTGTGAATTCCCATATTAGGTTTGACCTCAATCCGGAAGATTTATGTCGTCCCATATCTAGGATTGCATTCAACTCTTTTCACTCATATAGGTTCTATTCCGCCATGAATCTCTCGATTTCCTGGTGAAAAAGTAAACTTCAAATCAATATTGCGCATATACCAATTCGAATGAATAAAGCATAATATAAGTGAATCACACAAAACATGAAGATTTTATTAAAAACATACAAGCCTTTAATCACAAATTCATTCTAGAGTTCATTACATTCAAACACTAGAAATTTAGCTACACATGGCTTTGACAAAAGAGTATACTACACAAGAAGTTTTCTAAAAATGAACATGGTGTACTTAGCTCTTATTCAAGACCAATACAAGACTTCCTCCTTGGTTGATTGCAATGATGTTGAGTCTCCTCTATTGCTCTTCAACTTCCAACTCTACCTTTCTTTTATCCTCTCAATGTATTTTGCTTTGAAACTTAGAGTGAATGAATGAATCCCCTATCCCAAACTCTTGGCTTTTATAGACATTGTTTTTGTGAAAGAACACATTAACCATGTCATCTCTTGCAAATAATTGCTCCACTATCATAGTTGGGTTGTTGAATCCTTGTTTTCATATGATAATTTGGGAATAATGGGGCTTAATGCAAAGACGGCCAGGCCGTGTTAGCGGATTTTGCCGAACACGGCCATGGTTCAAAAGCACGGCCTGGCCGTGTTTGGTATGTCGTGGCTGAATTTTTGCTCGTTTTTGCTCCCAAAAGCACGGTCATGCTTTCAAAGACACCTGGCTGTGTTTGTGAGAAAAGGCCCCGAAATGACGTGTTTAGCTTGGGATTTTGAGTGTTTTTGCATCCATAACCCCGGGGTATGTTTTGACATGAAACCATGGCCCAAAATTCACCAAAAACGACTCTCCGAATCATCAAACTACACCAATAAAAGCACCTCGGAGTAATATGAACTATGTACAATCAAAAATTTATAAAACTAACAATAAAATAACTCAAATCATACTCAAATATACACATAAAACATGCATAAAAAGACCCTTATCGGCTTGCCCGTTTGCTTACGGATGGTATGCTAATGCCACTTTGTGCTTAACCCCGTATTTTGCAAGTAGAGTGCTCATCAACTTATTCACAAAATGTGACCCCATCGCTAATCAAAGCTCTAGGGGTTCCAAACCGAGTGAATATATTTTTCTTTAAGAACTTCATCACTACTCGCGCATCATTCATTTGTACCAAAATCGGCTCAACCCATCGAGATACGTACTCATCGCAAGTAGAATTACGATAACCCGAAGAAGATGGAAAGGGACCCATAATGTCATCCCCACACATCAAAGAGCTCGACTTCTGTAAGTCCAAGCGGCTACGATAATCTAGAGGGGGTGAATAGATTATCTCCATCTTTTCGATTTCGCCTCTTTTTATAATCGAATGCTCAAACAAAATAATAAAGGTGCGGAATGTAAATAACACACATCGATTTAAAGAGGTTCAACCCACCAGGGCCTAATCCTCTACCACCCCAGTATATCCGGGATGGATTTCAAAAAGAAATTTTTTTTATTAATTACCAAAATTAATACAAATTCAACTTACAACACCTTGAAGAGCACCACACTCTTCTTCAACACCACCTTTGGAGATTACCACAATCTCCTTTGAAGATTACCACAATCTTCCTTCAACGGCACCTTGTGAAGATTACCACAATCTTCAACCTTGAAGAATACCAAATTCTTCAACACCTCAATAAGAAGATCACCACAATCTTCTTCACCTATCACCTAGATCATCCAAGTGTGTTCTTACCACAAGAACACTCACAAGGATATCTTGTGTTTGAATGATAACCAAAAATCAAGATTACAACTCAATAATGAATAATACAATTTGAGTGCAAGGTGTAATCAAGAATAGCCTAGACCTCAAGGATGTGAAAGTGATAAGCTAGGCAAATTTACAACAAGAATAATAACAATGAAAGGCCACGTATTTGCTTGAAGTGTATCTTGTTGTGTTGTATCTCAATTGTTGTCTTGGTTGCTCCAAAACTTCCTCTATTTATAGGAGATGATTGATCAAGCATAGGCTCCTCTTGGGGATTGAAAATCTACTGAGAAAAATACAATTAAAATCAAGAATATAGTCATTAGAAATCAATCCCACATTTTAAGAAAATGTCATTGTCAAATGGTCATATTTTTTGTCAATACACAGGCGACGGTCGCACGTAAATAGAAATTTGAAATGAATCATAGTAATTTTACAGGGCGGCACCGGTCGACGTGTACCTCGGCCGTCGACCACGACTTCAACCGGTCCCCCTAAGTGTAAAACCAAAGAAAACAAGTTCGCTTTCAATTGCAAACTTACAGTGTACCGGTCGACCGACGGCACGGGCGCACGGTCGATCGGACGGTGGACTCGGCACGGTCGACCACTGTTTTTACTTCCGTCTCATTTTCTGTTTCTAAAAACATCTTCGGTACGGGTTGGCCTATAGGGCGACGGTCTACCACGAGAGGCAAATGTTGTCCAATTTTTGTCAAAAATAAAACTCAAGAAATACTCGAAAATTCAGTAAAAACATTTTAATCCAATCGGGAGTATTTAGACAACATTTGGAAATCTTGTTATAGGAGTAAGAACCATTGATATAAAATCATTAAAAGTGTTGTCCATTATTATCAAAAATAAATTTGAGGAAATACTCAGGAAAATATTAAAACCATTTTAAATCATTTAGGAGTATTTGGACAACCTTTAAAAACATTGTTTTGGTGATAAAATAAAATCATCAAAATTAAGATAAAAACATGTATCAAACAATCTCCCCTTTTTGATGATTACAAACCAAAACAATTTTTACTCCAACTAAGAGAGCGATTTTAGAAAGATTTTCCGGTAAAAACATTTGACCGTTTGGAAGCAACCAAAATTTCCAAAAATATTAAAGCAACCAAGTAGGGAATAAATATTTTCAATAATAAGCACAAGCTCCCCTATCAACAAGCATATCAAGAATAATGTAAAAGCAATTTTCCATAAGCTAAAAGCTTTAGCTTTTACAATTTGTTCAAGAGCTTATAAGCTCCCCTGTCACAAAAACATCATTAAGCAATTATATAAGTCCATCAAGCAACAATTGGACTAAAAACAAATCACAACTTATGGCTTTTATGAGCCATAGCTTATAGCTTTTTATGACAAGCTTTTATTAGCTTCTTTGAGCTAATGAGCCAATATCCTGTTTCTCCCCCTTTGGAATCATCAAAAGAATGTTAGGATGATAAAAACATCATACAAATATATCAAAGCACAAAACGAGACGGTTTATCAACCATCGAGCAATTTATACATAGAGTCTAAGGAAAATGGGAGAATTGTAGTTAGCTAAAAACATGATTTCAATAAGATTTTAAGACATTTTGAAGCAAAGAGAATCATGTAGAAGTTGAAAGTTTCATTGCGACATTTCAACAAACACCTTGTGTGCGTGAAAAATAAAAGAGGTTGCAAATAGTCCTTGTAAAGGTTTCAAGCCAAAAATTTTCATATCATCAATCAACCTCATTCCAAAGCTCAAAAAGATCATATGCACCATATGCAACATTTGTACATCAAATAGTAGGCTCAACAAAAAGATTCTCAAGGGTTCAACCCAATTGAGATAATATAAGCTAAGAAGAATCAAGGCATTTACAAATGCCAAAAATTGGAGCATCCATCAAGTAATATAAATCATGCCTTAAACAATACATGTATGATATATCAAATGTCCCAACATATCCAACTAAGCATAATGATCAAAGTAAAAGAAGCACTTTTACCATCAAGTACTTCATACCAATTATCCAACAATGCTTAAATTAGAGTATTTTTACCATCAAATACTCCATCAAAATCATGATCATCCACAAGTCATTATCAACTTGCAATTTTAACCCTTTTAAGAAAAACAAACAAATATCATTAGTACAAATGAGTTTTACAAAGGTTCATAAAAATACAAAGCATCATTAATGAAAATGCTAGAAAGTGAAGGGGGTGGGGACATCATTCCTCATCCGAGGAGAAGCAAGATCCGGAATAAAGTCCTTGATGAATTTCTTCAACTTCCCGATAGACTTTTGCATTTTGGAGGTCTTTTGCTCCAAAGCCTCATACCTCGTCTCATGAAAAGCCCTCATCTCATCAAATTCGGCTTGAGTATACCTCCTAGGCGGTTGAGCACCGAGATTACCCTCCGGATTGCTCGGTTGTTCGCCTTCTTCCGCCAATCTTGCGGCCTCGACGTCATCAAAGTAGTCATTAGGATCGGAGGACTCTTGACCTCTTCCTCTAGCCATTTTGGTTGGTCGGATGTCCATATTCTTGCGCATCGTGACCATTTGGGAGATGTTATCAATGTCGAAGTCATTTTGAAATACTTCCGAGTTACACTCCGACGAAGGTAGTCCCGATTGAATAAGAAGTTTACAAATCCAATTTCCCATAACCAACTTCTTATTACCTTGAGTGATGGACTCGATTAGACATTGAATAAATATGGCACCAAAGTTAAGTGGTTCCTCCTAGCAATCTTATAAGTCAAAAAGTAATCCATGTTGCTAGGCATCTTTCCGACTTACCACAAATGCAATATGAGACAATGACCGACAAAATACGATGCTCAAGTGTCATTGCCAACAAAGAATACTTTGGCCATACTCCCAAACACGTCTTCACTTCTTTCATTGACACCCCCAACATTTCATCATTCCAAGTCCCACAAGAGAAATAATCCCAACCACCTTCTCTAACACGTAAAAAGCCGGCAAATATCATTGGGAGTCCATCTAAAATGACGACCCTTATAAGTGAATTTACGGCTATAGGCTTCCTTTCAACATCATATTCGACCCACATATGGCATAAAAAGAGTTGGATAATATGATCATCATACAAAACATAAGCATGTTCCCATAAATACATCCAACCTTGCTCCTCAAAAATCCTCTTATAGTAGGATACTCATTTGTAAATGAACTAAAACGACACATTTTAGTCCGAGCAATAGATTTTCCTCCCATTCCCGAATCCTCATAATACCATTCCGCATATTTATTGATGAAATTAAGAACATTGTGGGAATTAGGGGCTTGAGTAACAAAGGATTTTTTACCTTTCGCCCAACGGCAATTTTGGAGCGAAATTGTTCCGCCAAGCTTCGGTAATTTGGGCCCGAGAGAGAATGGGATTTTGAACATCATCACCTTCTTGAGCCACGTTTCTTTGAGCGGCTCGAATATCCCTTTGTTCGGCTTCCTCTTGCCGATTTCTTGACGAACCCTCTCCGCCCCTTCTACGCTTGGAGATGGGATTTCGACCGGTGGAATTCTTTGGGGGAGCCATATATGTAAGATTCTTGTGAAAATAAGAAGATTAGCAACAAGAATCGTGAAAAATGATGAAGAATTGAAGATTCTAGAGAAAAGGGGATGAAAAAATCGTGCTAAGGGTTTGAGGGATTTCTTGCGTCTGTTTTGCGAAGAAGACAGAATGTTTTTAAGTTGTAAAAATGGCCTGGGCGACCGGTCGAGGTAGGGGGCGACCGGTCGACGTGCAGGGCGACCGGTCGCCCCTGCTTTGACCGTCCCAGGTAATTTTTCCTTTTCCGCAGTTTTCCAAAACTCTATTTTTCACCCCAAAAAGTTTTAAAACTTTTCAAAAGATAATTTTGGACTATATCCAACAAATATGGGTTTCGGGAAAGCATATATTCGATAAAATCGAGACTTAACAAATAGTGCCCTTTTTTTTTTATTAAAGAAAATATTTGCAAGATCATTTAGAGGCACTTAAGGGGTTAAAATGAAATATCTTGAAAGATATGTGCATAAGCATAATATTGAGTTTAAAGAGAAATACGAGTAGACATACCTCGATAGTTTAAGAAACTTGATGACGTAATAGCCAATGAGTATGAGATATGTATCCTACACAATTCTTAGACAAAATTTGCATAGAAAATACAAGTGTAGGAAAGTAATAGGAGATATCAAAAAAGAGCTTATGCTATAAGATTACATAAGCCACATAAGTCTAATTAAATGCTCAAAAGTTTTAGAAAATCATGCAAGGTCTTCTTTTAAAAATTTTGAAACTCACAAATATATAAAGGACCTACATTAAAAATAAATACTTGAAGACTCATTTTGCAATTAAGACACAATTTAAAAACATGCATAGAAATAAAATGCATATATGAATGGGGAGATACGGTTTACCAATTACGCCGTTTCCATGGGTTGTGTCTTTCCCATTGTTGATGATATCTTCCCATTGAGAAGTCACTTTGTTGATGATGACTTCTTTGATTACTCCATTTCCAAGGTTTGTTACCTCCCCATTGTTGATGATCTCTTCTTCTTTGAAAATTATCTTGATGATGTCTTTGCCATTTCAAGGACTATGTTCTTCCCAATTTTGATTATATCCTCCTCTTGAAATTGGCTCTGTTGAGAATAGTTTCTCCTTCTTTGATCAAATGAAACGGTCATTTGATGTCTTCTTTGGCGGTATGAATTTTTTCGATCATTATTTGCCGGGTACCTAATATGACATTATTTTGTGGTACCCTCATGTGTTTGGGTCCTTTGGGATTAGTCTTGTAGGTCCCAAGGGATGTAAGTGTAAGGTTTAGAAGGGGGTTGAATAAACCTTACCAAATTTTCGTTTTAGTCCTTTTAAATATTCAGAGTTAATACTACACTGTGTGTCCTTGATGGACAGCCAAGTTAGTCAATCAGAGAGTTAGTCTCTCAAAGACTCAATCGAGCTGTTGATGGATTAACTCATTTGTTGAGTCTAAATTAATTCAACTGTGGTTTTGTTTTATTGGAAGACTTAACACCCTTAAGTTTGATTAAGCAAGAGTTTAGTGCTTGGTTTAGTACTTATAATTTATCAAGTAGATAGCAAATTTACCAAACAGATATAAGCGATTAAAAATGCAGGAATTAAAGTCTTTGAAATGTAAATGACACAATGAAATTTTTATAGAGGTTCGAAGATGGGGTAATTCTTCTACTCCTCTTTTCTCCAACTCCTGGAGGAATCCACTAGGTAATGATCAAGTATACAAAGTGGTAACAGATCCGAGTCTTGATCACACACGGTGACTTGATCCTTTGGGACTCGCCTGGAGACGCCTTGATCACTCGGTGGCTTCTCGACGACTCGGCTTCTTCACGGGCGGATGCCTTGCTACTATAGCTCACTTGCTCAAGCTCTTTGGATTTGATCACGAAGCCCTCCAAAAGCTTAAGACTTGGTTCGACCTTGAACCTTCCTACAATCCTTCGTGGAATGTATACCCCTTGATTTTCAGTATTTTCCTCTTCATCGATTGAAGTTATCTCTCCTTCACGGTGAGTGTTGGATTGATGTCCTTCGTAGTGTAGGCTTGAGGATTGAGAATATTTCGATTTTCTAATAATTGCTTGAACGTTTTTGGTTCAGATCTATCTCTTGTGTAACTTATGTCTCTTATCGCTCTCTTTCTCAATTTAAATTCCTCGGCCTTTATAGTGATCTTTCAAAAATTTGCCCGTTGAAGAGATAGGCTTATTTTTGAAAGTCACTTGCGATCGTTGGCTTGTCTTGTTATCCTTGGAATTGCCATTTCCTCGTATGAATTGTTCTTTCACCTTTCGAGTTCGACACGGTGTAGTGCTTCCATTGGTTCATTCCATTTGCACGCTCGGGGACCGAGCACTCGAGAAAGGTGGTATGGAGATATTACTTGTTTAAGTAATTCTCTTGATTTACGTGCAACGGATCTTTTACGATTATCTCGACTTGATCGCATTTCTTTGCTTTCCCAGGTGACTTAGAGTCGCCTTCCAATCATTGGATGACTCTTTGTCACTTCAACTTGAGACTTGGCTTTTCTTGAGTTGACTTGGATCGATACTCCACTCACCGCATCTCACCGCTTCTTTGAGAGAGTTCCGTCTACTCTTCTTTGCCATACTCATTGTCTCGCAATGCGAGTCTTCCTTCTAGTCTTGATTTGTCTTCTTGCATGTTAGGGCGTGGTGACTTAACTCGGCTTGGCACTCTATTTATTACAATGCATTTTACAACAAGAATTGGGGTGCCAACTTTCTATTCTAAGTTTTACATGGCATTCATCAAAATCTAAACAATAAATTTCCTAACAATTTCCCCCTTTTTGATGATGCCAAAACTTAAACCATTTAAAAATGCAAATAGCAAAGATACATACAGATAGTGTATTGACATAGAATGTATGCGCAGAATCAATCCTTTTATTGATCATAACATTCTTGTTCTTTTTACACAATCTTGTTTACAAGGTGTATCGAGCACATATTTGTCTACAAAAGAATAAAGAATTTATAGCTTTATTACGGAAGACTTACATTGTATGTATTTTCATAATAAAATACACGAAGGGTTGGACAAAGAACACTTTATCTCCTTCATTTGTCTCCTTCTTTCATCTTGTTCAAAGATCTTCTTCTCTTCTTCTCTTTTTCTCATCGCTACCTTCTTTTTCTTTTCATATGCCTTCCCGGCGACTTCATCTCTTCTTATTCTTTCCTGTCTTTCCTCCCATAGCTGAGTTTGTCTCTTGTTTTCTTCTTCTATTCTTTTTGCATACTCGGCGTTGGTTTTAGCCACTTGCAAATTTGCTACTTGGTCAAGCCCTTCCAGTAGAGATCCCTCCTTTCTTTCCTGGATCCACGTATTCAATGTTTTTGGGCGGAGGCCTAGGTCCAAGCTTCTTCCTCCACCATCTGCTTTTTCCTCTACCTGCGGGCATCTTTGTCGGGTCTTCTTTCCGGTGAGTGACCCAAGGAGTGACCAGCAGATGATGGGTGAGGTCCGTCTGCTGTCCTTCTTCACATAACGTGAGACCCTTTTCCCAAGTACAAGTCCCAAGCTTGAGCCATAGACATATTTGCAAAGTATCCCTTGATTCGAGGCGTTTTAAATTCATCGGTGATCGTGGCTCGCCCCGACATCCGAGATGGCATAAGTGTCTCTCTCTTGGAATGCCTCCATGTTCTTTCAAGATGTTCATAACTCGGGCATCCATTCTTCCTTCCACTTCCTTCATCCCCGCTTCAATTGTTTTTCTCTTTTCGACCATAGATATAGCAGAATGTTGGAGTGGCGAGTCACTGAGGAGTTTCTTTGATAATGTCACCGTGACAGGACCTTGTTGGGGAGTTTGTGCAATCATCAAGGTCACATCCGCCGATCCTTCCCCTCAACAAGCTTTCATTTCTTTTGTTTCAACACTTCTTGGTGATTTTCCCTTTCGCATTTGTTCCTTCCTTCTCAACTTCGGGATCCCCTTGCGCTTTTTAGGTATTCCTCTTTCCCCTTTTTGGCATCATCAAAGGAGAGAGGAACGCCCGGAAACAGACTTGCAAGGCGAGGAAGTCGAGCCTGGCGATAGTTGAGTTTTGTCTCGAGTCTGCTGCAGTATGCAACACGAAATTTGGATCGAGTAGCGTTGGACTCAAATCGCTTCATCTCACCATGAGAAGGCTGAATTTTGTATTCATGGTTTCTTCCAAACATCGTAGATCACTCTTGTTTTGCTCACGCAGCTTAATCTCGGCAATGTGAGCTTCATTCGGTGCTCAATATGTTCCTCGGGCCGTTTTTGCATCAAGCATTTTCGCTCTCTCCATACTGCACTTGTTGAACAATGTCTGAAGTATCTAACTTGTTCCACATTCATTGTTTCTTCTTTGTTGCCACCATTCCCCGATCCCGGATTATGCCTCTTAAATCGGGTGAGAGTGGCATCTCTGTTGTCGATCGCATGTCCATAGAGGCCTCGATGCCTCTCCATCCGTTCAATCTCGGAATAATGCCTTGAACACTTCGCGGACTTGGTGATTCTTCCGTTGCGGTGATGGCCATGCAACGTCAAAATCATAATCACCGAACAATGGTGCCTCGATTGAAAAACGGAGGTCTGCGTGGTAGCGTGCGCGTTCATTTTTCGACTCTTCATGGAGGTCGGGTACCTCCAGAGAAAAGGAAAAGATTCTATAAAGGATTCATCACCGCTAACCGGGATTTGTTCGATGATGAGCGGTGCGCGTGAAGTTCTTTTAGGAATCGACCTGCTGCACTTGAGGAGCTGCGCAGTGGACTCAGGTTTGGGGTTTGTTGTGAAGTGGACCCGAGCTTGCTGAGCCTCATTTGTCTCAACGGCTTCGTTGGTCTCGGCTTCGTCGGACGATGATGAGATTTCCATTGGTGGCTCATCATCAAAATTAAAGGTTTGACGAGTAGTCTTGGGATCGACTTGCTCGTGCTTGGAACATCCGCAGTGAGTCTTTTTTTGGATTCATATCGGGATGACTCAACTTCTTCTTCGCCTTCCGATCCCGAAAGGTGACATCGGGATTATCCTAGGAATCATGAAGTGCGCTTATCTCCTTTTCGGGATGGGTCGATGATAGCAGGAGGATGTTCTCTACTTGACTTCTTTACCCCGGGAAGTCTCAACTTCCCGTGGTGGGCCTTCATTACCTCCAGCAGTCTCTCTCGCGGCGAGGCATTGGTCCTCCTTTCGACAGATGTCGGTCTTTGTCTTAGGGTCTTCGGTGGCATCCATTGGAGTCTCAACCCCATGAATTGCACTTTCATCGCCCAGTGTTAACTCCGGGGTTGTTCTTCCTCGTGCCTCGACCGCATCGCAGCGTCATTGGCCTTCAGAGCGATTGACACCTCGGTGAGACGATCTCAATCGCCTCGAGCCGTTGATGGCAACTTGCTGTTCTTCGTGTGTTTGTATTTTCTCTACTTCGCCTCCTTGATTCGTTGTGGAGTCATCTGCAGCATCCTCCGACCTTGCTTTGCGGTGGAGGGAGTTCCCCCTCGGGCGCACCACGGTGAGTGACTTGAATGGGATCACTCGTCTCCAAACTCCCGGCTATTTCGATTGAATGTTCGTAGTTGGGGCGGTGGTAACACACCTTCAATAGGGGTTGGCTCATTTGGGGTCCCCATTATCCCAATTTCATCGCCATGTCCCTTATTGCCTTCTTCCGAGTGAGTGGGGAAGTGGTGGCAGCAACAACATGGCGATTTTCTTCAACCACTCCCATTGGATCAATTTCATTGTGTTCGGAGGACTCTCTCACGGGTCCTCCATCGTCTTTGCTCGTGAAGGATTCTCGGATTCATGCAATGCTTGCTGCATTTGCAACTCTTCTCGCGGGCGGCATTCTCCGGATCCTCATCACCGCTGAGAAGACATCAAGGAGAGGATGTGTGTTTCGGGGTGTGAGATGGGACAGATGCTTGCCTTCTCACGTGCCTCATCTTCCTCTCGCTTGCTTTTCTTTCTCCTTGTCCTTGTAGATCTGCAGGATGTCCGTGCGATTGTCTTCATCCGTCTTTGGGAGCACAGTGGTTAGTCGAGGAAGTTTAACAGTTCTCTTCTTCTTCTATAAACTCAGGCCGTTGGAACTGTTCCTTGATTTACTCAACTTCCATTTCCTCCACTCACGCAGACGATTTTGGATGTCCGGGTAAGGTGGAGATAGAATCATCACATCACTATCAGCTCTACCAGCTTCTTTCTTGTGTCTCATTTGCTCGGACTACATTTATTTCTTGATTTGCCTCTGTTGATCGCCTTAACAGAGACTTGGTTGTTTCATCAATTACATCCGGAGACTCTACTTCTCCAGCAGTCTCGATCTCTGCTTCCGGTGAGTGGGCGACTCGGCCACGGTTTCTCAAGCTCGGAGTGCTTGACAATTCTTCTTCGTCTCTAGTTTGTACCGGAGGGATTTCGGTTCGAGACGGTTTCCTCGAGTCTTGGGCGGCGGGGCGTCTTGGTGTCTTTTTCGAGGAGCCGTCTTGGCTTGTCGGTTCTCCTCTTTTTGACGATCGGAGAAGGTATTTGAGTGTCCTTCTCGATCTCTTCTGGGGGGAGACACGGCCGCAGAGGCGGTGACTCTTTGCAGGGGCAAGAGCATGTTTGGCTTTCTTTCTTTGCGCAGGGGCAGCGATCTTCTTAGCATTTGCGCAGGGCGCCTTTCTTCTTGGGTGGTGGAGAAAAAGCAGTGTTTTTGTATCTTGAGGTGGTGATTCCCCTCACTCGTGTCGCTCTCTTGGCGTAGGCACTCTTCGTGCGCCTGCAGAGGTTTGCTCGAACATCCTCTTGTTAACATGGAATGCCTTCCCATGTCTAAGAGGGACTCCTTTACCTCCATCACCGTAGGCCAATCACTAGCCATATACTAGGGATCCTCCAAATGAGCCATCTTCCTTGAAGGATTTGTTCCCTACGCTCGCAGCAGAGTCTGAGACAAACTCGGCTTTGATTTATCTTCTTTTCTGCGATGATTGCAGCCATTACAATCAGCTTTGCTTTTGACGATTGGTCAAAGTCGCCAAATTTGATGTCAATACATTTGGCAACTATGTCCAACAACTTGTGATAATCCTCCTTTGATCTCTTGTTAGTTTGTGTATACTATTTTATCAAAGCATAGTCGGGCTTGGCTATTTCTTTCCAAGCATCCGCCAGGTTTACATCAACTTCGTTAATCTCGACGCTCCTTCTCGCCGGTAGTGAGCAATGTTCACCAAATCCTTGGCGAGAGATAGTCACCGCTTTCCGTGAACAAATGACTTTATTCCTTCATCGTGAATCTCAGCATTCACGTAGAATTGTGCGACCTCCTCCACATAGGTCATTGGATGTTCTAACGTCAGAAACGGTTTCAGCCCGGACGTTTCCAATTTTTCAGCGATTTTCTTCACTAGGGTGTCGTCGGACCCTGTTTCACCATTCGTCGAAATCCACAGTGAGACCCGGTGTGGATTTGCTTCCCTAATTTGACAAAGTCGTAGGTTGGTGCCATTTTTCAGGATTTTATCAAAGAAAAACTAAGAGATTGATTTGAAGATAGATAGGGTTTCGAGAGAATTTTTGCCTTTGCTTTTGAGAGAAAGAGATGAACAGTTTTGGTAGTGAGAGAGAAACGGAAGGAAATGGTTTAAGTATGGTTTATGAAAGGGCGTGCGGGTGGTTTTGAAATGTGATCGAAATCAACGGCTTAGATTTTGCACGCCTATTTAGCATTTAATGTCTCGTATTTAATGCGGCAAAGATTTATATCCAATCATAAGCTTGGTGTGCGGCTTTATGTCCGTACACATCATCATTATGCCGACGTATTCCTTAAAACATTCCCGCTTTGTCAAACGATTTGCGTTTTTGTCATTTTGCTCATAAGTGACTCGGCTTATCCTTTAGCCGATTTAACTCTACTTCTCACGAGTTCTCTTAGGGAGTCACTACCGGTGACTTTAATGCTGTTTTTTGGATCTGGTGATTCTTGGTGATTTTGTGTGTTCAAACTCTTTTTCACCCTTTTTGTGTTTCATTTCTTTTCTTTGATTCTTATGAGTGTCACTCACTCAATTAACCCTAACTCATGTTTGAGTTCTTCAAATCTTGACTCACATAATGGTTTTGTGAAGATGTCACCAGTTGTTTATCGGTTGAGATATATTCAAAGATGATGTCCTTCTTTTCAACGTGATCTCTTATGAAGTGATATCTCGACATCGATATGCTTTGTTCTTGAGTGCAACACGAGATTTTGAGTAATGGCAATTGCACTTGTGTTATCACACATGATTGGAATTTCTTTTTCCTCAACTTCATAGTCTCTGTTCTTTGTCTCATCCATAAGACTTGGGCACAACAATTTTGCCGCATGACTATGTATTCTCGCTTCATTGTAAAGGTGGCTATTGAATTTTGCTTCTTGCTAAACCAGGAAATCACTGTTTCCTAGCATTTGACATGTGCCTGAAGTGCTCTTTCCGTCCACTCTGATCCAAAGATAGTCGAATCTGAATAGCCAATTAGCTTGAATCCACCTTCCCTGGGTACCATAAGCCAACTTCGCTTCCTTTCAAGTATCTCAATATTCTCTTCTTGTCATATGGCTCTCTTTTTGAGCAGATTGAAATCTTGCACATACATCTACAACCAAAAGGTGATGTCCGGCACGCTTGGCACGTGAGATAGAGCAATGATCCAATAAGTGCTCAGTATCTTGTTTGATCTCTGAGAAGCTTGCCATCCGCATCCATGTCCATTTTGGTGATGTATTCATTGGTATTTTCACGAAGACTTCTCCTCCATACCAAACTTCTTCATTAAATCTCTCGGTGTATTTTGTTTGACTTATGAAGGTTCCATCCTTCATTTGTTTCACTTGGAGTCCAAGGAAGAATGTCGACTCTCCCATCATGCTCATTTCAAATTTACTTTGCATGAGGTTTGAAAACTTTTCACACAGACTCTTTGTTTGTGGATCCAAAAATGATGTCATCCACATATATTTAGACAAGCAAAAGATACTCTTTTTGTCTTGAATTCCGAAAAAGTGTTCTATCTACTTTTCCTTTTGTGAATCCATTTTCGGTTAGGAATTGTGACAAAGTATCATACCATGCTCGGGTGCCTGTTTCAATCCATATAGAGCTTTCTTGAGTTTGTATACCTTATCTCCAAAGAGTTTTCTCGCTCAAATCCCGGAGGTTGTTCAACATACACTTCTTCTTCCAATAAACCATTTAGGAATGCACTTTTTACATCCATTTGATATACAATGAAATTCTTGTGAGTTTGCATAGGCAAGAAACATCCTTATAGCTTCCAATCTTGCTACAGGGGCAAATGTTTCATCAAAATCTATCCTTCTTCTTGGCAATATCCTTTGGCTACTAACTTGCTTTGTTTCTTACTACGTAACCTTCCTCGTTCATCTTATTTCGAACACCCATTTGGTACCAATAACATTTTGATGTATGGGTCTTTGCACTAATTCCCATACTTTATTTCTTTCAAACCGATTGACTCTTCTTGCATAGCTTGAATCTAATGTGTGTCGTCCAATGCTTGTGACACGTCTTTGGGCTCTATTTGCGAGATGAAGCATGTGAACATTGCTTCTTGTTGAGTCTCGGATCTTGTTTTGACACCTTCTCTTATATCTCCAATGACAAGTTCGGTGGATGGTCTCTCACCATCTTACATCGAGGTTGGAGTAAGTTAGTGGATTGATCGACTTGTAGTCGTGTTCCGTGGGTCGCCTCTCTCAGAATCACTTACCGCAAATTTTCCAAATTGTTTTGAGATTGACTATCTCATCTTCTTCGAATTGATAATTCTAGCTTCAAACGAACAAGGGACTCTTACGTATGGTTGGATGATTCAAATTTTATCGGTGACTCTTCAATGTCTTCTCCATTTACATTTGGCTCATCGAATACCACATGAATGGACTCTTTCGCAACCATAGTCCTTTTATTGAGTACTCTCAGAGGCTTTGCTTTTGAGTATCCTAAGAAGATACCTTCATCAGGTTCGAAGATCAAAAGCCTTTAGATTGTCTTTGCCATTGTTGTGGATGAAGCATTTACATCCAAATATTTCAAATATGCAACATTTGGTTTTCTTCCAGTCCAAATCTCATAGGGAGTCTTTTTGTTGTCTGTTTTATCATACATCTGTTTTGGGTGTAGCAAGTGTGTTGATTGCTTGACCCAAAATCTTTTTGTAACCCCGCTTGACTAACATGGTCCTCACGCTTCTTTGAGGGTTCTCGTTCTTCTTTTTCGCAACTCCATTCTGCGTGGAGTTCTTGTTGCTTTGATAGTTCATGACCAATACCATTCTCAATACAATGCGAGTTATTATTCCATTGACAAACTCGGTTCCTCTATCCGATCTTATTTTGATAATGGTTTGACTCTTCTCGTTTTGAATCCTCTTCATCATTTGTGGTAGTTTTTGTAGAGTTTCTTTCTTCTTACACATGAATATTGTCCATGTATATCTTGAGTAGTCATCTACTACCACCAAGGTGTATTTCTTTCCACTTATGCTCATTTGGTTCCTTTGGGCCAAATAGATCCATATGTAGCGGATGCAATATTCTTATTGAGGATGAACATGTCTTTTCTTTGAATGAAGATTTGATTTGTTTACCCTTCTAACATGCATCACATATACTTTCCTTCTTGATCTTCGAGTCCGGAAGTCCTTCCACAAGATTACTTCTTGCAATCTTGTTAATCGTTTTGAAATTTAGGTGACTCGGCTTGTTGTGCCACCAACTTGATTCAAACCTTTTGCTCTTTGCTAGTAGGCAGGTCTTTGGGTGTTGCGGTTGACCAATCCACGACATACATATTCTTCTCGTCTACATCCTTGAAGCACAACTTCATTTGATTCAATATCCTTGATTTGGCATACACCCATGTTGAATCCAACATTGTAACCCTTGTCACGAGTTGATCGATGCTCGATGAGGTTGAAGTTGAGTCCTTCAACATATGCAACATCTGTGATTTCTAATCCATTCCTCTTGATGGATCCAATGCCTCTTATTTCACCAGGAGCTTCATTTCTCCAAATATGACTTTTGCTCCTTTAACCTCCTTGAATTTTGATGATTTTTCTTATTTCTGTCATATGTCCGGAACGACCACTATCCATGTACCAGGTTCCTTGGCACTCACATTCCTTGAACCCGCAATCAAGGAAATTAAGTTTTAGGTACCCATATTTGTCGGGTCTGAGGGGTTAGAATTGTAAGATGATCCAACCAACCTATAGCCAAATGATTTGACTCAAGGGGTTGCCATCTATCGAGTGCCATAATCATAATTAATCCTGGCAAATTGGCAGGGATTTTAGGTTCATACAATTGTCTCTTTTGTCTCGTATACCGCATATGTGTTTTAGCAATTGCCTTCCTTGGGTAATTGTGGTGTCTTTGAGTGTAGTGCCTATGTGCATATGTGTCTTGATGAAAGCTCTTGTACTTTTGGAATGGCCTTTCTTTGAGTTCTGGCCTTTGCCATTTGGGCTTATATTCCATAAGTCTATCGATAGTTCACATTATTCCAATCGACTTGGCTTGGATATTTTCTACCATTCCCATCATATGTATTTCTCTTATAGATTTTTCGGGGTTTTTGGTAGCTCTCGCTTCTTCTTTCTGAGTAATTTTTGTTTGGAGTTTTTGAGGAACCAAATTTGAATTTCTTCTCATTTGTCCTTCGGCGCACTCAACTAGTTGTTTTCCTTTTCCTTTATAACCAAGGCCGTTTGCTTGTTATAGTGTTTTGGAGTGAATGTGTGCAACATTTAGAGTTTTGGATTTTTCGGACTCTTCATGGCTTGAAGATCCTTTTTCCAAAATTACTTTTGAGGTTTGACATAGCACGAGAGGAATTAAATCCTAGGCTGTCTTGTCTCCACATTCTCTTTGACTCAAAATAAGATCATCCAATGATTTAGATGCCTTAGTAAATGAGGCAATAACATTCTTGAGGTCATTCTCCTCTTTTCTATAGCGGCAATTTCTCTATTTATTAATTTAGCATTTTCATTTTTTTAAACTTTCATTCTCATCGGCTATTTGACTTAGAGTACTCGGCTCCTTAGTCGGCTTTGAGTTTTTGACTCTTGAGTAGCTGTTTTCCTCATTCAATAGTGTGTGAGGATTTAATGTGTTCAAAATCTTTCATCATTTTGGCTAATGAATCATAAAGATCGAGTGGGTGATGAGGTGTGTGTGTGTCACGATACTATCACTAGAGTCCGAGTTTGATGAGTTAGAGTGTACCTCATCTTCTTGGTCGAGGTTGATCTTGTTCCTTGGCCATCAAGCGGATCGGGCTTCTTCTTCGTGAGTCACTTGAGTAGTCGGCATCGCTTTCTCTGAATCGGTCCCTCTTGACTTTTGTTTTAATGATGGCCTCTGCGGACCATCATTGCCTTTTTCTTTTTTTTTCTTCTTTTCTCTCAAGACCTTTCTTTCTTCTTCATTCCGTATTTGTTGACTACACAGGATATGAGCGATCAATGGCATAGTGACTGGTTGTCTGAGTTCAAGATAGATATTCAGCCTTTTGATCGACTCTTTCCATTCTTGGATTGTCACTTTGATACTCAACTTTTTGATGATCTGTTCTCTTGGTTGGCCTATCTTCCTTGATTTGGGGAGCCGAGTGTCTTCTCTGGAAGATTCACCCTTTCTCTCTTGTAGTTCTTATTGAAGAACTTGTTGAACCTCTTAACCATCGGGCTATTTCTTACGGATCAATGACTTCTTTGACCTCACCTCTCTTCCCATCTTTAACAATTAGAGCAAATTGTTTTGGGTACAACTGTCTCTTCCTGGTCTTTCCTTTCGGCCAAACTCGTAGGCTTTGAGATCCGAGAATAATTCATGGTTGGATGTCTTTGATAGGTCCATGGAATGTCTCGGTCTGCCATGACCTTCATTTCCCATTCATTTGGAAGACTTTTTAGGATCTTCATACACATTTCTCTCGTGTATATTCCTTTCCAAGTGCATGACTCATTTGTGATTTCGTGAACAAGCATCCAGTTGATCCAGTTTTCTCCCGAGATCATTTTGAAGTTCTCAAATTTCTCAGATACCACCGATAATTTGTTTTCTTTGATTTGCTCGAGCCTTCACAAATCAATGTTAGCTTGTCCTGCATTTCTTTAGCCGTTTTGCAAGATTTGACTTTATTGAACATGGCTTTGTCAAGGTTTTGTAAAGAATGTCCTGGCTACATTGTCCAGGTTGTATCTTTTATGTCATCATTTGTCCACTCAGTTCTTGGTTTTTCAACCATGGTGTGCCGGGAGCAACATCCTCTTTCTCCTTCACTGCAGCTCTTTCTTACATTTGTGTTCACCTTTAAGATTTGCGGTGGCCCATCTTCTATTACTATCCACATCTCATCATGTAATCTTGATAGATGAGCTCGCATACGAATTTTCCAATCATCAAATTCTTCAATTGTGAACATAGGGATGCGTGTCAAATTTGCTTCCATGATAATGACTTTTAATGATAAAAAGAGTTTTGAAAGTTTAAGTACTAAAGCAGACTTTGAAAAGTTTGGAGATCTAGTTCAAGAACCGATGCGGGGGTTCAATGAACCAACCGCTCCGATACCACTTGTAGGTCCCAAGGGATGTAAGTGTAAGGTTTAGAAGGGGGTTGAATAAACCTTACCAAATTTTCGTTTTAGTCCTTTTAAATATTGAGTTAATACTACTTTTTGTCCCTTGATGGATGACCAAGTTAGTCAATCGGTAGAGTTAGTCTCTCAACAGACTCAACTGATTTTGTTGATGGATTAACTCACTGCTGTTGAGTCTAAATTAATTCAACCTGTGGTTTTGTTTTTCATTGGAAGACTTAACACCCTTAAGTTTGATTAAGCAAGAGTTTAGTGCTTGGTTTAATACTTATAATTTATCAAGTAGATAGCAAATTTACCAGCAGATATAAGCGATTAAAAATGCAGGAATTAAAGTCTTTGAAATGTAAATGACACAATGAAATTTTTATAGAGGTTCAAGAAGATGGGGTAATTCTTCTACTCCTCTCTTCTCCAACTCCTGGAGGAATCCACTAGGTAATGATCGTATACAAAGTGGTAGAGTACCCGATACAAGTCTTGATCACACGGTGACTTGATCCTTTGGGACTCCGCCCTGAGACGCCTTGATCACTCGGTGGCTTCTCGTGCGACGACTCGGCCTTCTTCACTGGGCAGTTTGCCTTGCTACTATGACTCACTTGCTCAAGCTCTTTGGATTTGATCACGAAGCCCTCCAAAAGCTTAAGACTTGGTTCGACCTTGAACCTTCCTACAATCCTTCATGGAATGTAGACCCCTTGATTTTCGGTATTTTCCTCTTCAACTGATTGAAGTTATCTCTCCTTCATAGGTGAGTGTTGGATTGATGTCCTTCGTAGTGTAGCTTGAGGATTGAGAATATTTCATTTTCTAATAATTGCTTGAATGTTTTTGGTTCGGATCTATCTCTTGTGTCACTTATGTCTCTTATCGCTCTCTTTCTCAATTTAAATTCCTCAGCCTTTTATAGTGATCTTTCAAAAATTTGCCCGTTGAAGAGATAGGCTTATTTTTGAAAGTCACTTGCAAATCGTTGGCTTGTCTTGTTGCGATCCTTGGAATTGCCATTTCCTCGTATGAATTGTTCTTTCACCTTTTTGAGTTCGACACGTGTAGTGCTTCCCATTGGTTCATTCCATTTGCACGCTTCTGGGACTGAGCACTCCGAGAAAGGTGGTATGGAGATATTACTTGTTTAAGTAATTCTCTTGATTTCTGTGCAACGGATCTTTTACAGTTATCTCGACTTGACTGCATTTCTTTGCTTTCCCAGGTGACTTAGAGTCGACTTTCCAATCATGGATGACTCTTATGTCACTTCAACTGAGACTTGGCTTTTCTTGAGTTGACTTGACCGATACTCCACTCACCGCATCTCACCGCTTCTTGATAGAGTTCCCGTCTACTCTTCTTTGCCATACTCGGTTGTCTCGCAAGTGGAGTCTTCCTTCTAGTCTTGATTGTCTTCTTGCATGTTAGGGCGTAGGCTGACTTAACTCGGCTTGGCACTCTATTTATTACAATGCATTTTACAACAAGAATGGGGTGCCAACTTTCTATTCTAAGTTTTACATGGCATTCATCAAAATCTAAACAATAAATTTCCTAACAAGTCTTGAGCCTTTTAGGTCTCCAACAATAATTAGAGCTATTTCTAGCTCGACAAAAATTAGCCGTATGACCCTTTTTACCGCAATAGAAACATGTAATAATTCTAGGAGCATAATGATCAACATGCTTAGAGACTTGATTTTTTTCATGTGATTGACACCCTTAGTCTTATGATCAAGTTCTAGTATCGAACAATCAACAATCTTGGTCATTTTATCGGTACTCAAGTTGGATTTAGATAAATCATTTTTCATGCAATCAATATTCTCAACAAGAGTACTATTTTCTTTTTCAAGGTTTCTAACCTTGTCAAGTGTGGTGGTGTGAGCACATGATAGTGATTCATAGGAAGTAAATAAACTATCCTTATCATTTTTCAAAATATTGAGTTCCTTTTTCAAATTTTTGTATTTAACAAGTAAGCTTTGGAATTCATTTTGAAGTTCATCATAATCATTTTGCAAATCACTATAATCATTTTGAATGACAATATCATAGGAAGTAGAGGGATTAAGACAAACCTCATTTTCTTCTTTGATGCCCATAAAACAATATTCAACTTCTTCATAGTTGGAAGTTGTAGAGAGGCTTGTTCCTTAGATTTGAGCTTGTATGACCTTGAGAAGTAGATGCTTTTGTTTGACTCCTTTCATTTGCAAATACTCCATAGATGGCTTCTAATTTTTGCCATACTTCATGTGCCGATTTTATTCCTACAATATGTTCATATTCTATATTAGTAAATGAACAATACAAAATATTTAAAGCCTTACCGTTTAAGGAGATGATTTTCTTTTCTTCATCATTGAGCTTTTTGAAGCCTTTTGAGGTGTGTGGTGTATCTTTCATCGGAATGGATTCTCCGTTTATGACGGTGTTCCAAATGTCGAACCCGCAACCTTGTAAGTAGCATTCCATTCTTTCTTTCCAAAAATAAAATTTTTGGAATCAAATAGTGGTGGCTTGGTGGTGGAGGTGCGGATAGATGAGCTTCGTTCAGAGCCGGTGATCGTTTCTCTTCACTCGCGATGTGAAACGAGCTTGCCAAATAGTTTGGCTCGATACCACTTGTAAGTCCAAGGCTACGATAATCTAGAGGGGGTGAATAGATTATCTCCATCTTTTCGATTTCGCCCTCTTTTTATAATCGAATGCTCAAACAAAATAATAAAGGTGCGGAATGTAAACAACACACGCCGATTTAAAAGAGTTCAACCCACCTAGGGCCTAATCCTCTACCACCCCAAAGTATATCAGGGATGGATTTCAAAAAGAAAAAGAATTTTATTAATTACCAAAATTAATACAAATTCAACTTACAACACCTTGAAGAGCACCACACTCTTCTTCAACACCACCTTTGGAGATTACCACAATCTCCCTTTGAAGATTACCACAATCTTCCTTCAACGCACCTTGTGAAGATTACCACAATCTTCAACCTTGAAGAATACCAAATTCTTCAACACCTCAATAAGAAGATCACCACAATCTTCTTCACCTATCACCTAGATCATCCAAGTGTGTTCTTACCACAAGAACACTCACAAGGATATCTTGTGTTTGAATGATAACCAAAAATCAAGATTACAACTTAATAATGAATAATACAATTTGAGTGCAAGGTGTAATCAAGAATAGCCTAGACCTCAAGGATGTGAAAGTGATAAGCTAGGCAAATTTACAACAAGAATAATAACAATGAAAGGCCACGTATTTGCTTGAAGTGTATCTTGTTGTGTTGTATCTCAATTGTTGTCTTGGTTGCTCCAAAACTTCCTCTATTTATAGGAGATGATTGATCAAGCATAGGCTCCTCTTGGGGATTGAAAATCTCTGAGAAAAATACAATTAAAATCAAGAATATAGTGTTAGAAATCAATCCCACATTTTAGGAAATGTGTCATGTCAAACGGTCATATTTTTTTCTTTGTCAATACAATACAGGCGGCGACGTCACGCGAAATAGAAGTTTGAAATGAATCACGTAATTTTACAGGCGACGGGTCGACGTGTACCTCGACGGATCGACCATGACTTCAACCGGTCCCCTAAGTGTAAAACCAAAGAAAACAAGTTTTGTTTCAATTGCAAACTTGCAGTGCGGTACCGGTCGACCATCGGTCGGCCGACCGGCCGGCCGACGCCTTCGAGCGACGCCGGCCGTCCGCTGTTTTTACTTCCGTCTCATTTTCTGTTTCTAAAAACATCTTGGTACGGGTTGCCCTATAGGCGACTGGCCTACCACGAGATTTAAATGTTGTCCAATTTTTGTCAAAAATAAAACTCAAGAAATACTCCGAAAATTCAAGTAAAAACATTTTAATCCAATCGGGAGTATTTAGACAACATTTGGAAATCTTGTTATAGGAGTAAGAACCCATTGATATAAAATCATTAAAAGTGTTGTCCATTATTATCAAAAATAAACTTGAGGAAATACTCGGAAAATATTAAAACCATTTTAAATCATTTAGGAGTATTTGGACAACCTTTAAAAACATTGTTTTGGTGATAAAATAAAATCATCAAAATTAAGATAAAAACATGTATCAAACACTTCCATCACATTGGTCATGGGCATCGATGTCGCCTCGAAATATTCCCATCCGCCGGCATCTATCACACTCGCCGCACATATAAATAGCAATCATTAGACAAATAGGCCAAGTATAACCCACTGTAATACCTTTGCCGTAGTGCGTGTTGGACAAAGTGTCCCGGAAGGTGAAGAATGGCACTTTGTTGTAGAACTCCCTCCCACTCTTCTTGAGGCACACATCTTATGATGATTGTGTCTGCGCACCTCTTAAAGAGCAAGGTTCGCCCCACATATAGAAATTGACGTCATGGAGGAACTTCTTCTTTTGATAGGAAGATAAACCGGAGGCATAACTCCCGCTACCAAATAATTCACAAAATCGCATACCATGGGAATTTAGCCTCTAACATTAGGAGTCGCTCATCGGGGAACTCCTCATTGATTACATATCTCGCCCTCTTTCTCATCTTTCTTGTACTCTAACCTGGACAAGTGGTCTCATTAGTCCAAGTGGCTACGATAATCTAGAGGGGTGAATAGATTATGCCGATTTTCGCAATTAGCCCTCTTTTTCGAATGATCAATCAAAGACAAGAATAAAGGTGTGGAAATTAAACAACACGCCTCGATTTATAGAGGTTCAACCCACCTAGGGCCTAGTCCTCTACCACCCCAAAGTATCTCGGGATGGATTTTAAAAAGAAAAAGATTTTATTAATTACCACAATTAATCCAACACTCGATGTACCTATGTCCGAGAAGAGAAAAATAGTAGAAGCGAGGGATGAAGGAGGTCGAAGGAAAAATAGATGCTCGTGTGATGGACATATTGAAATAATACGGAGGCATTCAGTAAGAGACACCGATGCCATTTCGCACGCGTTCTAAACGAGCTCAGATCGGTTGATGAATTCAAAACGCTCAATCGAAGGATACTTGAAGGCATGTCAATGACCCAAGCCTGGGACTTGTATTGGGAAAAGGCCTCAGTCGGGCGTGTGCGAAGAAGGTGACAGACAGCAGCCAGACTACTAGCGATCACTCTTTGGTCATCGTTTGGAAAGAAGAAGGCTCGACAATACACGCCCGGAGGAAGAGGGAGAAGAAGTGGAGGAAGAGGTTTTGGACCTAGACCTCTACCCAAAAACATTGAATACATAGATCCAGGGGAAGAAAGGAGGGATCTATTGGGGTTGGATATGATGCCATAGAAAATGCGGAAGTGGAGAGGAAAAATGTTGAGTACGTAAAGAGAATCGAAGAAGAAAATAGAAGACAAACTCATTTTGGGGAAGAAAGGCAAGAAAAGAAAGAGAAAAGACGAAGCTTCTAGAAGAGCCTACGAGAAAAAAAAAAGTAGTCAAGATTAGAAGAAGAGAAAGAGAGCGGAGTAAGACGAAAAGAGTCAAGAAGAAAAGAAGGAGGTAGCGAAGGCGATGAAGTGTTGTTGTCCACCCCTTCATTTATTTTACTATTGTAAATGCATATGCATGTAAGTCTTTCCGTACATTCTATGAAAAACTCGTAATTTCTTTTTTTTTGCGTAGAAATAGAATGGTATGTTCGCTCGATACACATTATAAGCGGTACATTGTGTAAAGGACAAGAATGTTATGATCAATAAAAAGATTGATTCTACGCATACATTCTCTGTTTCTACATTGTCTGTATGTATCTTTGCCATTTACATTTTGTATGTATGATTTAAGTTTTGGCATCATCAAAAGGGGGAAATTGTTTTGGGAAATTTATTGTTTAGATTTTGATGAATGCCATGTAAAACTTAGACTAGAAAGTTGGCACCCATTTTTCTTGTAATTTGCATTGTAATAGATAGGGTTGTACGAGCTTAGTCAAGTCGGATATGCCTGGATATACAAGAAGTCAATCAAGACTAAAATGAAGACTCCATGTAGAACAACCGAGTATGGCAAGGAGGAGAAGTCAAGAACTCGATGAAGGAGTATCGACTAAGATACAATCGTGTGAAGTGTCGGTCAAGTCAACTCAAGAAGCCAAGTCAAGTTGAAGTGACAGAGATGAGTCTTTCAATCATTGGAGCGGACTCAAGTCACCTGGGAAAAGGCATTTTGCAAAGAGAGTTAATCAAAAGAATCCGTTGCACGAGAATTCAAGAATATTACCTAAACAAGTAATACTTCCATCTTTGCCATATCTTAAAGTGCTCGATCCCGAAGCGTGCAAAAGGAATAAACCAATGGGAAGCATTGCACCTTGTGTCAGACGAAAAGTTGAATGCTCATTCAATACGAGGAAATGTCAATATCAAGGACTGCAACAAGACAAGCCAACGAACACAAGTGACTTTTGAAATCAGCTTATCTCTTCAACGGGCTGATTTTTAAAAGTTCACTATAAAAGGCTGAGGAATCACTTTGAGAAAAGGTTACCTTGAATACCTGAACCACGAACTATCAAGCAATTATTCGTACTGTAACCTTGCAAAATATTCTCAAGTTATTCAAGCAAATCTTCAAGCCTAAATTTCGAAGGAAATCGATCCAACACCAAAGCGTGAAGGAAAGACAACTTCAAATGTTGAAGAGGAAAATTTTGAAGAATCAAAAGGGTCTACATTCCCGGAAGGATTGTAGAAAGGTTCAAGGTCAAACCAGTCTCAAGTTATTGGAGGGCTTCGTGATCAAATCCAAGAAGCTTGAGAAAGTGAGTTGAAGTAGAAAAAGCGTACACGTGAAGAAAGTTTCGAGTCGGACGAGAAGCCATTGTATGACCAAGGCATCTCATCGAGTCCCAAAGGATCAAGTCATTTGTGTGATCAAGACTTGTATACGGGTGATAACCACTCAGACTCACGATCAATACTTAGTGGATTTCTCCAAGAGTTGGAGAAGAGAGGAGTAGAAGAATTACCCCATCTTTGAACCTCTATAAAGATTATTGTGTCATTTACATTTCAAAGCATTAAATTTCGCATATCATTTTATATCTGGCGATAATTCGCTATCCAACGGTAATTAACAAAGTGCTAAAACCAAGTGTTAAAACAAACTTAAACCAAATTCAAGGGTGTTAAGTCTTCCGTTGAAAATCTTACCACAACCAAGTTAAGGTTTAAACTAAACAATTGAGTTATTCTATCAATAGCTCAATCGAGTCACGTTGAGTGGCTAACTCTGTTTGGTTAACTAACCTAGATGTCCCTCGAGGACTTAGTTGTGTATTTAACTCTGTATTATTTTAAAAGGACTAAAATCGAAAAGTTGGTAAGGTTTATTCCACCCCCTTCTAAACCTTACTCACACCCCTTGGGACCTACACACACACACAAGGATATCTTGTGTTGAATGATGAACCCAAAAATTCAAGATTACAACTCAATAATGAATAATACAATTTTGAGTGCAAGTGTAATCAAGAATCAAGCCTAGACCTCAAGATGTGAAAGTGAAATACTTAGGCTATAAATACAAAAAGAGTGTTGAATATGAAAGCTTAGAAATTTGCGATTTCTTGTTGTGTATTTGCATGTATTATTCTTATTGTTTGCTTCAAATCTTCCTCTATTTATAGGAGAGTCTTCAAGATTTGATCTCCAACATAGGCTCCTCCATCTTCACTTTTGTCTACAAAAAGAAGATCACAAGATGTAGAAATAATGTACAAAAATGATAAAGTAAATCTTGCGATAATGGTTGTCCAACAGTTTGAATTTTGTTGTCAAAGGACATAGGTCGAGCGATCGCGTAGAGATAGAAATTTGAATTTAGATCGCACTATTTTACGGGGGACGGTTGTGAAGGGGGGGTCCGACCGGTCGACCCCTTGTTGGACCGGTTAGGGTCACCAAAAACAAGTACATAAACGAGTTTTGTAATCGGCATTGTACGGCCAATGGCGATCGACCACACCGTCGACACCCTCTCGACGGCGGTCGACCACACCGGTCGACACCCTGGTCGGAACCAAGTGGCCGACCCCATCTTTTATTCCCAATTTTGTTTTTTGTTTGTTACGACATTCGTGCACGGGATGCCCTATAGGTTGACCGGTTGACCTCATAACGAAGTGTTGTCCGATTTTGTCAAAAATAAACTTCAAGAAATACTCCAAAAATTAGTAAAAACATTTTAAATCAATTGGGAGTATTTGGGCAACATTTAGGAACATTGTTTTGGTGCAAAAACTCGATTAAACAAAATCATCAAAATCATGATAAAAACATTTATCTAACATACGCTACCATATTCTCACAACCCTTCCTATCTCGGATTTCCACATCAAACTCCCGCAACAAAAGGATCCACCGAATCAGTCTCGGTTTGGCATCCTTCTTGTCGAATAGATATTTGATCGCGCGTGGTCGTGTGGACTATCGTCTTAGTTCCAATCAAGTAAGATCGGAACTTATCGAACGCAAAAACGATTGCGGCATTTCCTTCTCGGTGGTGGTATAGTTTTGATGGGCGCTATCTAATGTTCGCTCGCACGATGGATGGCTCTCAACAACTTATCCCTTTTCGACCCGAGCAGTCCCAAGCGCAAAGTCACTAGCATCACACATTAGCTCAAAGGTGACTCAATCCGGAACTACAAGAATTGGTGTTGTCACCAAAGCCTTCTTCGAATCTCAAATGCCTACAAACAATCATCGGAAAAATTGAAAGCAGTATCTTTTTCTAATAAGCGACTCAAAGGTTTAGTGATTTTAGAAAAGTTATGAATGAACCTTCTATAGAATGGCGTGCCCCAAGAATCTTCTAATGGCCTTCTCATTTGTTAGAGGTGGGAGCTTTTCAATTGTGACAATCTTTGCTCTGTGCACTTTTAAACTGCCGCAGAGAAACCCGGTGGCCTAAAACAATGCCATCTCGTACCATAAAATGGCACTTCTCCCAATTCAAAACAAGGTTAGTTTCCTCGCATCTCTCGCAACACTAGAGAAAGATTATCCAAGCAATGATCAAAAGAATATCCAAAAAGAAAAATCATCCATAAATACCTCCATTATTTTTCAATAAAATCATCAAAAATAGCCATCATACATCGCGGAAAAGTCGGGTGCATTACATAGTCCGAATGGCATTCGCTAAATGCAAAGCGTACCATAGGGACATGTAAATGTCATCTTCTCTTAGTCTTTCGGTGCAATCATGATCGGCTTTACCCGAATAACCATCGAGAAAACAATAATAATCAAATCCCGCCATGTGATCTAACATCATATCAATAAACGGGAGGGAAAGTGATCTTTATGAGTGGCATCATTCAACTTCATGTAATCAATGCATATACGCCACCCAAGTAACTCTCCTAGTCGCAATAAGTTCATCATTCTCGTTTCTAACTACAATCATCCCCCTTTTTTTGGTACCACTTGTACTAGGACTCACCCAAGAACTATCGAAATCGCATACATAATTCCAAAGATCTAACCTTTTTAAAACCTCTTTCCTAACAACCTCTTGCATTGTAGGGTTCAATCTTCTTTGATTCTCGCATGAAGGTTTATAGACATCTTCCATTCTAATTTTATGCATGACAATCGATGGACTTATGCCTTTTAAAATCGAAATTGACCAACCTATCGCAGACTTATGTTTTCTCAACACCCTAAGCAATTTATCGAGTTGGCTGAAGTTAAAAGGAATGATACGATTACGGATTCGTGTTATTTGCTCCAAGGAATGTGTATTTGAGATGCTCGGGCAATGGATTGAGTTAAGGGGTCGAAACGGCTCTTGAGGTTCATGCATGGGCTGCCCATGCTTAGACGCATGGGTCGTGCGTTCTTGATGGTTGGGTCCTTCTCTTCGGCCTCACGCACGACTTGCCGTGCTCGAGACGCATGGGCCGTGCGGTCTTGGTGTTTCATCCTCCACTTGGCTATCGCCACGACGCCGCCGCGTGCTCAGTGCACGGGCCAATAGGTCTTGAGGTTTTTCGTATGTTGCTTCGGCCATGCACGCGACCAGGCATGCATGCCGGGCAAGTGGTCGCGCCCGCAAAACTAACTCCCCGACGTTTTTCTTCGTGTGTGCGCCTCTCGCGCTTCTCGGTAGCTCGCATATTATCTAAAGCACAAAACACGAGTCATACAAGTCTTGATTATCGAAATCAAGCATCATACTTTGACGTCGAACACGAATGTGTCAAACCAAAATCTAAATCATCCTTAAACAATGCATGATCTGCGTATTCATCAATGCAAGACTCAACTACGTCCATGAAACTACGAGTTCTCAACACCATTATGAAATTGTAGTACCTTATAGATAGAAAATAAAACATGCTCATCATTAACCCGTAATGTGAGTTCTCCTTTGCACATCTATCAAGGCCTTCCGGTAGCCAGGAATGGATGCCCAAGTATCAAGGACGTCTCTGTCCTCCTCCATATCAAAGACCAAAAAAATCCATAGGAAATATGAATTTATCGACTTTGACAAGCACATCCTCGATGATTCCCTTCGGATAAGCGAGTGATCGATCTCGCAAGTTGTAAGGTGACCGTAGACGACTTCACCTCTCCCAATCAAGTTGCACGAAAATGGACAAGGGCATCAAGTTAATATTTGCTCCTAAATCACAAAGTGCTTTATTAAAGAAAACATCACCAATAGCCTGAGGATAGTGAAACTCCTCGGATCTTTCGGTTTACTGTGGTAGTTTCTCTCGGATTATCAGACCTTTGCACTCCTCTGTCCAGATTAATTTGTCTCGAAACCAGTCATCTTTCTTTTCTTTGACATAACATCCTTAAAAATTTAGCTTAATTGGGCATCGGCTCAATGCGTGCCGCAAAAGGTATGTTAATATGCGTTTCTTAAATATATCCAAGAATTTTGCAAATTGTGAATCTAACTTTTTCTTTTGAAATCGTTGGGGAAAAGGAAGGGGAGTAGTAAGTTTAGAAAAATCAGGGTTAGAGGAAGATTTAAGCTTCTCAGCCCCTTTTTGTTCAACAATATGGTCCTCAACTCCTTCCTCGGCCTCAACATCACCATCTGCTTTAGTTTTCGTGTCTCTCGGAACAACGGCCGTTGTCCTTGTAGGGACGACGACACGGCCATATGGTGGCGCACGGGTCGTGCTCCCGCATCTATTCAGTATTTTCAGGTATTTTTGGCCCCTCGTATTTCGTTCCACTCCTCAGACGAATGGCTTTACACTGCTCCTTTGGATTAACCTCAGTGTTGCTCGGAAATTGGCCTTTCTGATGCTGCCCACCAACAATCGTAGCTAATTGGCCAATTTGGGTTTCAAGATCTTTCATTTGGGACCCCATAGTGTTGACCAATTGCGTGACATGATTTTTGATTTTATCCGACTTCGCCTCATCCTTATTGAATCGGTTCCTCGTCTCATTCATAAATGAGGTGAAGATGACACCGTTTGTCACATTAAACCCCGGTGATGGTTGCATCACATTATTTGTATTTACGTAGGAGAAGTTTTCATGATTCCTCAAACTCGGGTGGTAATGAATAGAGTCGATTGTTCGGTAATTGTTGAAATTCGGTTATTGACATAATTTGCTTCCTCCATGGGATCTAGAGGAACTCCCCGATTACATGCACCCGTGTTTCCATCGGTCCCCTTTGTCAATACACTCAACTGATTGGTCAACGCAGTCATCGAGCTGTCAATGCCTTAATGGGTCCGAATCGGTGACTTCGGCTACCCTTTTCACATTAGTCCTCTCGTATGGTCACCGATAGCAATTCATTGCCATATCTTCCAACAAGTTGAATGCATCTTGTGAAAATTCAGACGAAGAAAGCACCTCTGTTGCGGCATCCACAAATGACCTAGTCTGTGTTAGATAAATATTTTTATCAAAATTTTGATGATTTTGTTTAAATGAGTTTTTATACCAAAACAATGTTTTTAAATGTTATCCAAATACTCCCAATTGTTTTAAAATATTTTTACTAATTGTTTGGAGTATTTTTTGAAGTTTATTTTTGACAAAAATCGGACAACACATCAAGTTGGAGGTCGGTCGAGCAAACGGTCGGGGTACCAGGAGAATGCACAAAATGAAATAGAATGCTCTGTATTGAAAATTTGAGGAGGGTGATTGGTCAGGAGGGGCAGGCCGACCAATCGGACCTATGGGCGACCGGTCGGACCCCTGTGACCGGTCGCACCCCTCCCCAATTGGTACTGGATCGCACTAATTTCCTTTAATGTTCGGAATTTTCTATAGAGCGACCGGTCGTCTTTGTGTAATCTTTTGACGGAAAATTTGTACCGTTAGACATCCATATCAGCAAGATTTGCTTTTAATTTTGTACATTATTTCTACATCTTGTGATCTTCTTTTTGTAGACAAAAGTGAAGAAGGAGGAGCCTATGTTTGTGAAGACTCTTCTATAAATAGAGGATGATTTGAAGACACAAAGAAGAACAACACAAGCAAATACACAACAAGAAATTTGCAAATCTCTAAGCTTTCATATTCAACACTCTTGTTGTATTTATAGCCTAAGTATTTCACTTTCACATCTTGAGGTCTAGGCTTGATTCTTGAATACACTTGCACTCAAAATTGTATAATTCTTTATAGAGTTGTAATCTTGAATTTTTGGGTTCATCATTCAACACAAGATATCTTTGTGAGTGTTCTTGTGGTAAGAACACACTTGGGTGATCTAGGTGTTAGGTGCAAGAAGATTGTGGTAATCTTCTTATTGAAGAGTTTGGTGCTCTTTGAGGTGTTGAAGAATTTGGTATTCTTCAAGGTTGAAGATTGTGGTAATCTTCAAGGAGATTGTGGTAATCTTGAGGAGATTGAGGTAATCTCAAAGAGGTGTTGTAAGGTGATGTTGTATTAATTGTGGTAATTAATAAAATCTTTTTCTTTTTGAAATCCCTCCCAGGAGATCTTTGGGGTGGTAGAGGACTAGGCCCTAGGTGGGTTGAACCTCTATAAATCAAGGCGTGTTGTTTAATTTCCGCACCTTTATTCTTGTCTTTGATTGATCATTTGAAAAAGAGGGCTGATTGTGAAAAATCGACATAATCTATTCACCCCCTTAGATTATTGTAGCCACTTGGACTAACGATCTGTCCCATCAACCCGTTGTAAAAGAAGCAAAGTTCTTTGATCCTTTGAAAATTCGTGTTGCGAGCACCTCCTCAATAAGTCCCCGGAATCTCTCCCGGGACTCATAAAGTGGCTTAATCAAATCAAAGCTGCTGAACTGCGTGATCTCACTTTTGAGTTTTAGTGTCTTACTTGGTGGGAAGTATTTAAACAAGAATTTCGACTCGGCTCGTCCCAAGTATTCACACTCCCGAGTTTGTGTGCCTAGTGATTTATAGCCTTATCCCTTAAAGAGAAAGGGAATAGGCGCAAACATATAAGATCATCATCACTCCATTCATCTTGATTGTGTTGCAAATCGCATGAAGTTCGCAAGATGAGAATTGGGATCCTCGGATGGAAAACCCCAAGCGATTCTCGCTACACCAGCGAGATCGATCTTTGGCTTCACTCAAAATTATTCGCATTAATTGGGACATTGGCAATTCCACCATAGTTGCAATTTGTTTGTGGGCAAAAGTAATCGTGAATCGCTTGCTGTCCTGGATCATGCGGAACCTCTACGTTGATGAAATATTACTTACATGGGGTGACCATAATGTTGTTTCTTCCATCATTCAAAGAACTTCACAAGGCTTTCTCTCTTAAACATTTGGGTGAGGTGCACTATTTTTCGGGAATTGAAACTCACAAGCTATCAAATGGAATTGTTCGCCTTATTTTTAGCTTCACTTTGCAAAGTGTGTACGGTGTAGTTTATAGAATATGGTTAGCAAGGTCGAATCCACAGAGACTAATAAATTAATGTACTAAGTATTGGGATTGTAATAGTCTTATTTTTATCCAGACGATCGAAATTGAGTGATTGGTTTTGTTAATGCAAGACAAGAATTTATCCTAAAAATACAAAGTAAAGAGTGATTGAAAGATCAAGGAGATGAATGGATTCGGGCTATGGTTTGAGTTAATATCCCATTTTGTTATAATCACAACTAAAGTTATTATTGTTCTTCCCTATAAGACAATCACGAAAAGTATTTTACTCTCTCTCGAGATGTATGTAAAAACGTTGATTGGATTATCTATGTTAGCATCTCTACTGAACAAAAGACACCCAACTCCCAAAAGCACAAAAGATTAATATCCTCACAAATATTCACAGACTTCTCAATCTTGCAAATATTCATGTCAAGTACTCACAGATCTAGTATTGAAACTCATCTCTCGAATTATGAATTAATACATCAAAGCAAGTTAAACCAAAGGCCTTTTGATAAAACAAGAATTAAAACAAAGTACTCGAAGAGGGTTTGAAAACAATAACTTCAATTGCAATTAATCATCAAATAAAAGTATCCATTAACCTAATCCCAAACCCGGGAATCACAAGACGTTTAGTCGACAATGAGCAAACTCGGGGATGTCGATGATCTCTCGATCTATCTTCAATCCTCAAGCGTGTTGTTGCGACCTCGATCAATCTCCCCAATCCTTCGGTAGAAGGTTGCTCTTTCTCCGGTTTCTAGGGCAAAAAGTAGTTTGTCCTCGTTTGTGGCCACCTCGTCTTTATTTATACTCTGTTTGGGTCAAAACCTAATTTAGAATCTATCAAACTCTGTTTTCCCACACATACGCATGGGCCGTGTGCCTAGCGCACGCCCCCCCATGCGTAACACCGTATGAACTTTTCTCATTTGAAGGGATGCACGGGCGTGTGCTTCACGCACGACCAGACGTGCGTCATGCCGTGGGCTAAGTCTCAGTGCAGGTGGCGCGCGGGTCATGCTATGGACGACGCCATGCCGCGCGCGCACTTTCTTTGAGCCGATAGATGCTCGTTTCTTTCGTTTTTGGCCGGTTCACTGACTTCTTCTTGATTCAACTCAAAACATCGTGACGTTACTTCAAGTATTGGCGGTCATTTACCGCAATGCTCTCAATTATCGCCAAAATGCTATAAATATCAATAAATTCCTACAAAACAAGCAAAGCGTAATACCTTTTCCACAAAATGGAAATAAAGCCCATTTCACTCAAGTAATGTATGTGTAACAACTAATTCTAACTACAATTAGGCCCAAAATACATGCAAAACACATATCAATCAGAATATTGCTTAATCATACCAAATATGCTTCGAGATATTCTCAAGAAAACTAACATGTTGGACTCAAGCCATGTGATAGTTCATATAATGCAACTCATAAACTTTCTCTTAATGATAGTCCTCCTTTTGACATGCCTACTTTGTATAGGAGCACCATTGGTGTTCTTCAATATCTCACACTCACACGGCCTGACTTGTCCATCATAGTCAACAAACTGAGTCAATTTTTGCATGCTCCCACTATTCAACATTGGTGTGCTTGCAAAAGGGTGCTTCGCTACATCAAGGTTCTCTTTCTCATGGTCTCTTGTTTCAGCCTTTCACTCAGTTGCAGCTTCAGAGTTTTTCGTATGCCGATTAGGCCAGCTCTGTTGATGATAGACGTTCTATTGGAGGTTTTGTGTGTATCTTGGGCCAAATTTGATCACTTGGGGCTCCAGAAAACAGGATGTTGTTGCTCGAAGTAGTACTGAATCAGAGTATCATGCCATAGCCACAACCACCGGTGACCTTATTTGGATTAAATCCTTGTTTCTTGAATTTGGTGTTTCTCTTGTTGCTCCTTCTATCATTTGGTGTGATAATGTTAGTGCCATTTTTTGTCTTCCAATCCCGTGTTCCACGCTCATACCAAACACATTGAAGTTGGCGTTCATTTCATCCGAGAAAAGATTCGTAATAAGGAAGTTGAGGTTTGGTATGTTCTTCCAAGACCGTGGGCGACATTCTTACCAAGCCCTTATCTGTCAATCGTTCTCAATCGCTATGTAAAAGTTTTCCTTGATTAATCCCGTGGTCCGGTTTGAATGGGGGTGTATTGAACGTTATGTAATAGTTAGTTGTTAGGGGAGTTGATAATTTAGTTACAAAGTTGTTAGGTAGTTATAATCATTTTTTTGTGAAGCTTCTTTCATGACTTCATTTGTATAAATATAGCGAGTTGTACTCATTGTTGAAGCAAGTAAAGTTCATGTTTTCATTTCTATATTTTGTTATTAAATCTCGAGTTTTAGCAAATTTGTTGATAACTTTTCGCGACTAAGTTAATATTTGAGCATATATATACTAGGATTTCATTTGGATGAGATGATTTGTATATGGAGAGGAGATTTGGGGGAAGGATTTTAAACGACTCCATTTAAGATGAACTTGAAATCCTCCAAAACTACTCCAAAAATAGCTTACACAGATTTGAAGTCCATTTTAGAATTACTCCATCCAGATAACCTCAATGGATTTGTTATTATGGATTTGAAATCCTTAGCTCCAAATCCATCAATCCACATGGAGCGTTATTGAAATTATATGCTTAACGTTCAAATCGACTTAGTACATGTGGAAACAAAACCAAACATAGTTTTGTAGACATTCATTTTAATCTTACGAATTAGTGGGCTATCGGTGAGAGATCACATTTGAAATAAACATTTGTTGCTACTTGAAAGGGTAGATCAATCCGGTAATTTTTTTGATCCAAATTCCACTTTGGAAGCTAAGGAAACATTTGAGTGATAACTAGTCCGCAATACACATAATAAGATTATGGGGTCCCAGAGGCCCCTCCGATGCTTAAGTCGGTGTAGAGAAAAAAAAGCAGCAAAGGGTGATAATTTGAGTAATTAATGAACTTACTTACAATTGAATATAAATAAATCTTTTATACGCCCAGGATGATGGACCACATGAGCTTAGTCTATCAAAGTGGGCCACTTGGATTGTGGTAAGCATCGTCGGGCCGTAAATATTGAATTGAGTCAGGGATGCCATAACGCCCGCCCCGCCCGTGACCTCGTGGCGGGGCAAGGGCGGGCTCGTGGTATCACTTCCTAGAGTGGGTACTCGCCGAATCCCATGCTATTTTTTTAGTTTTTTTATATATTTAATGTATATTTTACATGTATAGTATATAAATAATATAGTTTTATGTATTTAATATTATATTTTACATATATAATGACAAATTTTATAAACAATGTGTATTTGTAATACAAAATATAATATTAAAAAATTATTAATAATATAAAATAGAAGATAAAAATAAAAAAATTCAACAGGGGGACCCGCCCCCTCCCCCTCTCCCGCCAATTGTCATCCCTAATCAACCCATGAAATTTGTTTAATAATGGTTTGGGCCTTATAGATCAATTGATAATATTCGGATCCAATAATAGATATTCATGAGTTAATAATCAAATAATAATATAATTAAATAAAAGATATGTCATTACGAATTCTACCCCCAACATCTTTGATGATATTGTCATAGGGTGTATATATGGTTTCTTGAATATACATTTTGATCCAGTTGGATTAGATTTCCATTAAATATTAAACTTAAATCATTATTAAAGCTTAAATTATTAAGTCGTCTTGAATAATTAAAAGGCCCATCGAATACATAATTCTTTAATCATTATTTAAAATTGAAATAAATGAAAAATAGAAACTAGTCAAGCAAAAGAATCTATGGAGTCAAAATGACAACATTTAATTTCCAAATTGCGAAGTGAAAGGGACATGAGACCAAACGAAGCCTTATTTTTTTATGTTTTGTATGGCTTCCAACATCAAAGTATGTCCTCATATTTTTGGTCTTGGAAGATTTTATGTGTTCATTTTGAACAAATATATATATATATATATATATATAAGTCAATGAGCTTGAGTGCCAGATAGATTGTTCAAGTCTCGGAATTATGTGGAAGAAGATTATTAGTTAAAAGTGTAAATGAATCGAGTAGTATCGAACATAGTAATGTTTAAGTATGTGTAGATATTTATAAAATTATAAATATTGTGTTTACAACCAATTGATTATTATTTGAATTCATATTGAATTGATTATTATTTGAATTCATATTGGACAAGCTATAATGTGCCTAATATGAACCGATTTGAGTAGCTTAATCTTTTGATGCATAATTTATTATTTTTTATTAATTTTCGGATCGAGCTCGAGTTGAGCTTTACATCTTATAGAACCTAAAAAAATGTGTCCAAATTTGATTTGTTATATTGATGACCCAAGCTTAGTCGGCGTTTTCAATGATATCAAGTCGAATATCAAGTAGTTTGGTTCGTTTTTAAATCATATTATTATTATCTAAATTATAGTACGCGTTTTTATTTGGTTTCAAAATTTAAACTTAAATTGATCATGAATCGATTGATCGATTCAATCCTCATATGTAAACTAATTTTCCTTTTATTGCAATTTCATTCAGAATTTTAAAGTATATGATTTTGGAATAGAAACATTTGTGATATTTAATAGGATTTGTCGAATTTATTAGTATGATAATATATATACCAATCTTAGATAACAAAAGATGGTTGACTTGTGAGATTATTAAGAATGCGTTTAATGGCCATTTTTAAATAAAAAAAAATACAAATAAAGGTACCCAATATTTATTGTTTAGTTTATAAAAGACTGTTTATTTTTTTTTTTTAAATAAGTTGATAGTTCTTTTGGAAAGTAAGTTGGTTTGTGGGTCACAACTCATGTCATAAGTTATGTTGTCTACTTGGAGACATGCTAAACAAATAGACGGGTGTTTTGACTTTACTAATGTATAATTATATATAAGAATTATAATAAAGCTACTACCGTATATAGATAAGGTTCTCTCTCTTTTTCATTAATTCGAAATTTTTATTGATTTGCATTTGTTGTTGTCTATGATTCACCCTATATTACAATTAAGGTAGTAAAAGAATCGAGTTGGTGAACATAAGATCTTTCGGGTTTATTTGAATTTTAATCGAGTTTCAAAATTGTGTTTGAGCTTGATTTGATTATTGATCAAATCGAGCTCGGCGATCTTTTTAGTCGTAATATGAATCGAGCTCGAGTAAAGCTTGATATGTTTACACATGTTTTATCATCTTTTTATTAATCGAAGTGAAGCTCGACCGAAAGCTTTACATCTTATCGAGCGAAAAAAATGTGTTCAAGCTTGGTTTATAATGTTAACAAACCGAGCTCAAACAAACTTTTAATGATTGATCTATAATCGAAGATCGAATAGTTTGAGACGTTTTTCTACCCTAATTACAATTTCTCAATATAGAAGGTGGCTAGTGAGTTTGTCAGAACATATTTTGCTACTAACAGACCAAATTTTCTCTGTTTGACAATTTTAGCAAGTTGGGTACCGCTGTACTCTTTTTTACCTACTATCGTTTCGTGAAAGGAAAAAAACAATGGGATTATGGATTTGGGAAAAAGAATTTGGATATGGATTTTGAAATCCAGTGCGTGCAACATAATTTTTAGGAATTGGAATTCATTATTTGTTTTTCCCCTCTTAATTTTTGTCTAAAAAGAGATTTTAATAATAAAAAAGGCATCTCCTCTTTAATTGTAAATCAAAATTCTGCCATGTACATAGTTTTCTGTAGGATTTCCACCATTTGGGAAATTTTCAATATTTTTGGGTAATTATAAATCTCGCCAAATCTTTTTTATCCTTTTTTTGAGTTAGTTATTCCAAATACCTAAAATCGGATTTTCAAATCGGAATCCCATTAAAATCTTTCCTTGCCATACACGCTCATAATCAAATAATATATTTCCAATTTGGATGCGTCACGGTGAATAATATATATAAGTAACATCATTATGATTCTTTAAATATGTGCTTAATTTTATAAACAAAAAACCTGATAATTTGAAAGTTATGTATGTTGTGATCTTGAAATTTATAATTTGGAAAATACATCTCTAAGTTTAAATTTAAAAATTTATTTATTAACTTTACATTTATTTATCAATTTATAAGAGTATTATGTATTGGTTAGTAGTCTAGTGGTAAGATGTTTGTATTTTGTACCATGTCCGTCGGTCTGTGGGCTCAATTTCTACCCAGACTCCCTCCCCTATCGGATTTGCACTTAAAAATATTTTACATGCGAAGTACAAACTCTGTATGTAGCATATATAACATATGTTTTCCTCACACAATATATTGGGGAAATTCCACCATATACCCTCTTTTTTGAAAAAAATACTACCAAATATGCTCTTATCACTTTTATACCTATTTTTATCTTTTTACGCTCCAATTTTTTTTTTTGATTATTTTTACGTTTTTTTCGTTTTTCTTATTCTGTATTATTTTATATGTTATATATGTTGTTTCGATGTTGTTTAAATTTGTTTCTTTGTTGTTTCTTTTTTTGTTTCGTAGTTGTTCTTTTGTTGTTTCGATGTTTCAAAATAATTTTTACCTATTTTTTATGCTACTTTTTGTTCATGTATTATTTTGTAAATTGTTTATATTGTTTATGTGTTGTTATATAATATTTTCAATATTTTTCGAATAATGTTTTTGTTGTTTTCATGTAGTTTTCAATGTGTATATACAATTTTACCTACTTTTAAGCTCTTTTTATTCATGTGGTATCTTAAATATTTTTTATGTTGTTTCTAGGTTGTTTCCATCTCGGTTTTAATGTTGTTCTTATGTTTATTTGTCGTTTCCACGTAGTTTTCAATGTTTAAATACAATTTGTACCTATTTTTAAGCTCTTTTTGCTCATATGGTATTTTCTATATTGTTCCGGTTTGTTTCTATATTATTTATTGGTTGTTTCCATGTTTTTATGTTTTCGTGTAGGGGTGTTCATCGAATCGAATTTGAATTCTTCGACTTCTTGAATCGAATTTAATCGAATGAAAATTTTAAACCTCAATTGAAATTCGATCCTAATTCGATTAATTGAATCGAATTTAAATTGAATCGATTTTTGATTTCGAATCGAATTGAGTCAATCCAAAAATCCAAATTTATCGATAAAGTGAATAAGGTTTGGATTCATAACATAATTTTTTGGACTATACCCAATAAAATTCCAGATTTTAGTTTTTAAAATTACAAATTATCGACTAACCATTTTTCATTGTTTAATTTACCTAAAGACTATTATAAATTCATAACGAGCTCCCTTATATAAATTTAATGAATCATTTTGTGCCAATTTTATACCAACACTAGTTACTTGATAAATAAATTTTATAGTCGAGTATGAGGTATCAAACTGACAAAGTGTATGTGTGTAGATAAAGAGATATAGTGTGTGTTATCATATAATTTATTATTTTAATATGATCGAAGATAAATATATGTAATATAGTGTATAAATGTATAATGTATAATGCATATTGGAATAAGAATTTAAAACAAAGGAAAAAAGTCAAAGACTATATTGTATAAATGTATAATGTATGTTGTATAGTGTATGTACACAAGTTTTGTACTTTTCCTTACAATGGATATGGGTGGTGGAATATTCTTATAGATTATTTCACCACATGCCCTCCATGTGAGACTGTAAGAGCGAAAGCAGTTTTTCGAAATATATTTTTAGCACAAAAATGATTATTTGAATATGGTCTAAAGATAAAAATTTGAAGTAATGTAAAATGTATTTTCATATACTATTAAGTATAATCATTTCTAACAAAAACTAAAAAAAAACAAGAAGGAAAGAGCATAAATTTATAATTTTACATTTTCATTTAAACATTAGTGTTTTATTCATTTATATATATTATAAATGCAAGTGTATAATTTACATATATACAATAAATAATTATATATAGTGTGAAATATATGCATATAAATTTTGAATTGAAATACGAATTGAATTGAAATAAGAATTCGAATTGTAATCTTAATTCGAATCGAAATACGAATTCGAATTTAGTCGAATTTCACCTCGAATTAGGATTTTCGAATAGAATTCGAAGAAAAAACCTCAATTCGTTATTCGATTCAAATATTCATATTCGAAATTCGAGTTGATTCGAAATTCGATTCAAATTCAAAAATCCTAATTGAAACTAAAATTCGATTTGAACAGAATCGAATTTCGGATCCATTCGAAAAATGAACACCCCTATTTTCATGCATTGGATCAAAAATTGAATTTTATTTATTTACTCATGTTGTTTCTATATTATTTTCAATTTTTTTGGTTTTAATATGTGTTGTTTTATGTGTATATTTCTTGTTTTTTATAAGATTTCAAGTATAAAATGGATTATTTAACGGGGGCAAAATCTATTTTTCACTGAAATTTGATTAGAAGACAAAGTCCGAGAATTTTGACAGGAGCGTATTTTTGTCTAAAAAGGGGGGAAAGCGTAATTTTGTCCAAAAATCACTGGAAAACGTAATCTTCTGTCTTTTGTCCAGAAAAATTGGGTAGTTGTATCCTTATCCCTAATATATTTCTAAACAAACATATAAATAAATATATATTAAAGATATTAAAGTGCATCAAATCAGGAATCGGTTAAACTGGTTAAAACAATCAAAGCTCATACCAATCAATGTCTAGTCACCCCTAACAAAAAAAGAGTACATTAATTAAACCATATTTAAGAAACAAATACCGAATATTGCTCTTTCCTTTCTTTATTAATTTTTAGTGTTTAATTAGAACTCTGTTCCCACAAGGACTCTTCGACTTCTACTCTCTCTCTATAAAACGAACTTGCTTGGTTTACGCCTTCATATTCATATTCCTTGTTAACGAAAAAGAACTACCTAGATTGTTTATTCATACTAAATTTTCTGTAAATAATTTCTATGTAAATAAATCTCTCCGAAATTCTCAGAATTTATACTAAAAGATTCTTTGTAATTTGTCAAGATTGTTTGCTTGATGGGATGTTCCAATATGGAGAAGGCCATCAGGGCCAAATCAACCGCCCTGGAAAAGATGGAAAAAAGAGATTTTCCAGGGGCCCGGAAATTTGCTGTCAAAGCACAAAAACTCGACCCTGATCTTGAAGACATTGTTCAAATGATCCTGGTTTGCGATGTACATTGTTCTGATGCAGAAAAAATGGCCCGTCAAGATGATGAAAGGGATTGGTACAAGATTCTCAATATCGAGCCGACGGCCGACGAGGCCTCAGTCCGAAAGCAGTACAACAAAATGGCTCTAAGTCTTCATCCTGATAAAAACAGGTTTCCAGGGGCAGCAGAGGCTTTCCAGCTTATCAATCAGGCTAAGGTTGTCCTAACGGATTACTTAAAAACGGAGGTCGTATGACAGTCGGACTTAACGCTACGGCTTTGGAAAAATCCAGGAATTTTGGGTTTTCAGGGTTTCAGAATAATCTTGGTTTTGCAAAATTCCAGGATCCAGGTTTCGCGAGATTTCAGAATGGGCCGGGCCTGAGCCCGTTTGGTTGTTTCGCGAATAAAAGAATGGGAGATGACGAGGCAGAGATTGTCCGTGCGGAGAAATTGTCGAAATACACTAAACCTGTCAGTTTTGCTTCACATGGAATTGATACACAGGGCAATGAGTCAGATAAATTTGCTTGTCAGCCTAAAGAAAATGGGAAAAGACTGAAGAAAAGGAGTAAATTTTCTGGTGATCAGAGCTTGCCAAATAAAAAGAAGCAGAAAATTGCAAAAGAGATGGAAAATAATGGTGCACCAGTGTATAGAAGTGAAAATCCTGGAAGAATAAATCATCCGTTTCCAGGTAAAAGTGAAAATCCTGGTGCACGGTGGATAAAAGTGAAAATCCTGGAAATATAAATCATCAGTTTCCAGGTAAAAGTCAAAATCCTGGTGCACCGGTGGATAAAAGTGAAAATCCTGGAAATATAAATCATCAGTTCCCAGGTAAAAGTCAAAATCCTGGTAGACCAGTGTATAGAAGTGAAAATCCTGGAAATATAAATCACTTGTTTCCTGGTAAAAGTCAAAATCCTGGGGCACCAGTGGATAAAAATGAAAATCCTAGAAAAATAAACAATCAGTTTCCAGGTAATTCGGGTTCGGGATTTCAGGAAACCTGGAAATTCTTGAATATTCAGATTCAGAATTGAATGATTTTGAAAAGGGAATGGCTAAAAAGATTTTCAGCTCAGGACAGATATGGGCTGTTTATGATACATTAGATGCCATGCCAAGATTCTATGCTCTGATTAATAATGTTATTTCAGGAGATTTTAAGCTGCAGATTACTTGGCTTGAACCATACCCTGATAATGAGGAAGAAAAGAAATGGTTGTATCAGGGCTTGCCAGCTTCTTGTGGGAAATTCAAACTAGGAGAAAGTGAAATTATTGAAGATCATGCAATTTTCTCACATTTAGTGAACTGGAGAAAGGGTATCAATTTGATAAACGTTTATCAGATATATCCAAGAAAGGGTGAAACTTGGGCTATTTTCAAGAACTGGAATATGGATTGGTATTTGCATCCAGGAAGCCATAAAGTGTACGGTCGAGTTTGTTGAAGTCTTGTCGGATTATTGTTGTGATGGTGGTGTATCGGTCGCGTTTTTGGGTAAGATAAAAGGGTTTTCGACTCTTTTTAGTCGAATAAGTGGCGAGGAACTAATCCCGGTGAAGGATAAATTCAGGTTTTCGCATCGGGTCCCTTCATTCCGAATGACTAGCAACGAAGGTCCAAATGGCGAGTCGAGGTTTTTTGAACTTGATCCAGCTTCTTTGCCAGGGAATTTTAGCAGCTTTGCTTTTTCTGAAGTTTCAACCATCAGTGGGATTTTTAAATGAGTCTCGAACTAGCCCAAACATATAAATTTTTTTTTTCGTTTTCTTTGTAGCCATTGGGCTGTGCCAGGGACCAAGAGAGCACCCCCAGCTGGCCCTGAAGAAGTGAAATACTAACTTTTCCTCAAAAAAAAGAAATACTAACTACTCGCTTGTGTTTTTGACTGAGTTTATAAGTTTTTCTTTAGGTATTTTATTAGATATATTTGTAAAATGTTTCTTAACTTTGAGTTGCTGTTGAATCGTTGAATCTGTTTGTAAAAGTTTAAAAACAAACACTTATAGTTTCCTACTTTTCCTTGTTCATATATAGATTATGAATATGATCCATTTTTATATGTTCTTGCCCCTTTATTCCCCTATTCTTTGTGTGGAACAACGACATATTTGGCTTATATGTGAACCCAAACAATTCAAATTAATTCGATAATAATTGGTCTGATACTAAGTGCTTATCTGAGTGCACTTATGCAAAAGCCAAAAGTCCATTGAGAAGATGGATTTTTTAATAAATGGCTTTTCAAAAAGTCTCCAATTATGACTTTTTTAGAATAGAATTTTTGGAAAAGTAATTTATCCAAAAATCAATTCTAAATTAACCACCAGACATTAGTAGAACTCTTAGAAAAGTGCTCCCAAATAAGCACCAAGTGACTTGTGACAAACACTAATTTTACAAGTCACTTGAAAAATAATTCTGTCCAAATGAAGTTTGAGCCGTTGAATGTGTACATGATAAATTATTAAGTTAGTAACATAATTATAAATTATCAATACTTCATAGGGAGTGTTTGCAAAAAATTTATTTCTAAAAAAAGTGATTTACTGTAGTGGAAGCTCAAAGTGGTTGGAACCAAAAGTTGGTTTTGCAAATATAATTCAAAGGTTGAATTAGTTAATTGAGAATGTTTGGTAAATAAGTTGTAAAAGTATTTCTTTGTTTGTAAAAGTTAAATCAAAAGCACAATAAGAAACTAAAGCACCCTTCCATGCTTCCAGAGTCTCGATTAAATCAATCAAGTAAAAGTTAGCGTTTTGCAAACATGAAAATTAAAACTCTTTTGTTTTCTAGCCAAAAGTTGATAGATGACATTTGCAAACACTAAAATCATATTTCCTCTGGGAAGCAATATCTACCCGTCAAGTAGAAGTAGATGCTGAAATTTCCAACACTAAAAAGTAAAAACTACTTTTTTGGCTAAAAGTCGAGAATTACTTTTTTTTAGTGATTACAAATACTCCTATAACTCCGGTTAAATATTATACATAAAATCTCATGTCTTGATAAATTAATAATTTGTTAATAAGTACAAGTAATTAATATCTGTTTCAAAATCATTATAATCTAATAACTAAATGTTACGTGAACAGAAAATTGTTTTATTTATTTATATCTATAGTCTACCAAAAGGGACGTATATTTCTCGATAAATATAAGAAGTAATTACAAAAACACCCTTGTGTTTTGGGCTAATTAAAAAAAACCCTAAGATTTTTGAAAATATATTAATAAATCTTGAAGTTTGATTTTATCTCAAATTTTTGGGGATCACTGTAATATTCTATGAAATTCAGGAAGTTTTTGAAATGCTTTTTGCTTACGAAGGAGAAAAATCGTAAAGACGAAATCAAACTTCAAGGTTTTTTTTGGTAATTTTCAAAATTTCTAGTTTTTTTTTTTTTTGTAATTAGCCCAAACCTTAAGGTTTTCTTTTTTGTGATTATCCCTAAATATAATATTATTGTGTGATTTTTTTAATAATATATTCAGATAAAATATATCGAATTTAAAATAAGCATAATGGGTCTAATTTGCTAATTCAATAATCTACTAATTTAACCTCGACCCGACCCACACCACATGAACATCTTTTAGTTTTAATCTTTTAGGGTTCGATTTTAACCCCGACCCGACCCACGCCACGTGAATACCTTTTAGTTTTAGCCTTTTAGGGTTCGATTTTCCCTCCAAAATCGCAATTTGGGTACTCCACCCCTAATTGTCCCTCCAATTCCTTTTCTGCCCGAATTACTAGCGCCTTTCGTGTAACGTTCTTTCTTTATTCGATCAGTTCTACGTTGAGTACCACTCGCAGTTCTGTTTCCTCCAAATCTTGTATTTTTTTTCTTCTTTTCTTTCAAATTTGATTCCATTTTCCATTTTTGAAATTTAAGATTTTTTTTTGTTCTGCACAATCAATTTTTCTTTTTTGTTTTTACGAACGTGCAGATGAAATGGGTTATCTCGAAAATGACGAAAACCGGAACGACAATTGTTTTAGAAATAACAATTTGAACGTAGATTCACGCGACGACGCAACTCAGCAAATTGACAGTCAATATCCGGGTATTTTTAGTTTTATTTTTCTCTTTAGGGTTTATTGCGTGGATATATTAGATTTACTATTTAGTTATTGCAGTAGCAAAAGTAATTTAAAAATTTTGAGTTCTGATTTCAATAACTGGAAATTTCATTATTTCTCACTAAAGTTAGGTTTTTTGTTATATGGGGCTATGCTATTCGATAAAGATTTTTTTTTTAAAGCCAGGAAATCATTCTTATTGATAAAAGTTCCATTTCTGCTGTATTTTACTTTTTATTTATTTATTGGATTTGGTGGTAGTAATTTTTTAAGGTCATTTGGTTTAAATTTGTGCGGAAAAATATTAGTAATCTAAGGGTTTTATTAATAAATGTGTATTTATGTGTGTAAAAAAAATTGCTTGTTTAACGGTCGGAAAGGTGTTGTCTTTAGTGGTTTAGGGCTTATGGTGGCTATATTGAAAGTTTGTGATCAAGTGAGAACTTGCTGTTAATTTAGCTTCAATAGTTTAATGAATTAATGTATCGGTTGACACAGATACACTGGTGTCTGAGTCGAATTCCAAAGATTTCTCTTTTCTACTTATTCTTTCATATTATAAATAATAGTCTGTTTGTCTAATCTAATGGTTTGTGTTCACTTAATTATCAAACGATTCTGTTTATTGAGTTAATACAGGAAAACTTTCTAGGTTGTTTGCTTAATAAGTAGCATTATCTTATCTTGTTTTAAGTAATATGTCAGGTGGTGATTCAGAAGATGATGGAACTGATGATTTTCGATATCTCACCAATACGATGCCTGTTGATGATGATACTTATCTATTGGAAGATGCATTTGAAACTCAATTAGTGAATCTCGCTGGGAAACCCAAGTGGTGGATCTTGGCGGTGAAACTCAAGTCTTGGATGATCTTGATTGCATGAAAGATATGCCCATTGAGTTTTTAAATGAGTTTTATAATGAAGATGCTGCTGTTAGCAAATGTGAAGGAGCAATTAACACCCAGGCTTTCTGTGAGACCCAAGAATTATCTCAGGATGACTCTGAGAAAATTGACGGCAGTGATTCAGTTGGACTGGAGAGCACAGTAGACGATCATCCTGCCAGACAAGGTGACATACTTCTTTAGCACCATCTCATACATACAGTTAACAGGAGCATATTCAGTTCATTTATGTTTCAATCCTGTGAAACTGTATACTTTTTGGTTATTGATTTTGTTTTTCGTTCTCCCCTGTTTACATCCCTATAATTCTAGCAGTATTTGGGATATCAGTTTTGCTAGTACAAACCATACTATTGATTGTGGTATCTTACTTATCTGGTTTTTTAAAATGTTTAATTTTATTCTCCGGACTCTTGTCCTGTGGATAAGGGGTCATGAAGAAAAGGGTGTGCTGTCTTAGGTACAAAGATTTTTGATATTATCAGAATGTTCTTCCTTATGTTTTTGCAGACTGTTTATACTGCATTTTTTATTTATTATTCCTTTAGTGCTTTACCAGGGGGAATTTCATGTGAGTGAAAAAAAGAAAAGCATATGTAACCTCTCTGCTTTGATTCTTAGCACGTGTCTGTTGTTTTGTGTCATACTGTTGTAACTAAAGGATAAGTTTTTCTTGTACTAGAGTGGTTGATTTAATGGCAATTCAAGGTCCATTCTTTTATTTCGTGTTTTGGTTTCCTAATTGCTATATTTCATATGTATCTGTGGATAAGAAGCTGTCACCTTTATTCATCTGGCTGTGATAATGTGTTGTTTCAGGATCACTCTTCAGAGGATTTACCTCAATCCGTGCTGCATCAATTAGGGCCTCTGGTTTAGCGGCCCGTGAACGAGGAGCTAATCGCAATTCATATCCCACTAGTAGTGACAAATCTTCTCTAGAACAACAAACACGTAAAAAAGATGGTCCATCTCTTTCTGGATGTTTGTTGGAGTCTGGCTTGAAAAATGATCTGGAATGTCTTCAGAATGAGTACAATGAAGACGGTGAGGAACTGAGGAATTCAAACAAATGCAAGGTTGCTAGTGCAGCTGTTAGGAAACTTTTCAAAGATGATGAAGTTGGTCAATCAGGAGCTGAAATTAACCGCCCAGATGATAATATTGACATGCCTGATGTGCTTGCTTCTGAAAATTGCTTGGCAGGGTTAAGCTATGCCAATTCTCAGGAACCTGGAGAGCTATCACAAGCCCATGCACTTGAGGTTGTGGACAAGTTTCTCGATCTTAATGCCATTGATATTGATGAAGGCTTTGGCAAGATCGTACAAAATGTAGAAAGACCAAAGGTTGTCTCGGTGCAAAAGGTTCTCGAGATTTAGCCAAAAGTTCAATTCTCAAAAGCGCAGATCAAGAATGTGGAATTTTTGATTGGGATGATACTCGTGAAGATGATGGTGGGGGAGAGTTTTTCCTGAGGAAAAAAGAACTTTTCTTTGACAGTCCAAAGCAGAGATTCCTTACAGAACCTAGGAAACCTAGGTGTTCTAACCTCAAAAGTGTTAAGGCTGTTAAAAGTAATGGAGATGAAAAAGAGCAAAAGTGCACTAAGAATAGATCAGGGCATTCCGTTTATTCAGATTCAGGGTTGATGTTGCATAAACTGAGAGCAAAGGGAAAACCACTTTATTGTGGAGAAGAGGTGATCCGCAAGAATCTTATGAAGGATTTGAATGAACAGTTAAACGTGGAGACCGGGCTTAAGTTGGTAGAGAAGGATACAAACAAGGATGTCCAAGACATGAAAGATATAGGTCCTGATACTCAAATTGCTGTTGAAGCAATGGAGACTTTGTGTTTTGAGGTGAACTTGACTGACGGTAATGGTAATGATCCTGATAAAGGTGCACACAGCACGGCAAAAGCTACTAAAAAAAATCAACTAAGCAATTGTCCTGCTCGTTCAGAAGAATGCTTGACCAGAAAAAGACCATATCACACTAGTGTTGGAGTTGTTACTAGACAAGCCAAACAAATAAAGAGGACCCCCATCCGTGCAAGTGACAAGTCCTCTCTTTCACCAAAACAGTCCAAGAAAATTAGAAAGAGAAATGATACAGTGCTACAGGAGGCAGAACAAAGGGGCCCGACAGATGTGACGGTTTCCGCATATCATGGAACAAAATCAACTGGTCAAAGGTCTGAGAAGATGCGGCACTTGGAGGATCACCTTGGTTTTTCAGTGCCTGTGGCTCATCGAACTAGGAAATGCACAGAGTTACATCGCTCAAAAGCAGCTGATACCTTTGATGCTAGGGAGGAGAAAAAGGATCTGTTAAGTGCTCGCGTCCTCAAAAAAGGACAGCCGCCAAAGATAAAAATGCTGAAATTGTCAGCATTGAGAATGGTAGAAAGGTTGGATCAAATGGGTCTAGTGCTTCAAATATTGGTGCAATGGATAATCTACAAGAAAAAAAGATCTCGACAAGAAAATCTTGCTGGGCATCAAGCTGGCACGCAATATAATGGAAGGTTAACAAGATCAAGAAAGGTTGCAGCAAGTATTTCTTTAGATCCCAGCAGATCGAATAACTCATCTACATGTAATGGTCCAGCATTGACATCCTTAGATATACAGTCCGGAAAAATTCCCTTACACCAAACGGTCAACAATGGAAGTTCAATGGATGCTGCTGCTCAACGTGATTCTGATCAAGCAAAAGTTGGCACGGAACCTCTAAGCAACATGATGAGAAAAGTGATGCTGAGAAATCCTCTGACGCTGCAGAAGCAAATGACAGATTAGAAGCATCACCACCTGCCACTTGCAGAACACCAATAAACAATGTATCTCCGATCTGCATGGGGGATGAATATCACAAACAGTCTTGCAGAAAGAACCTCTCGAGGTTGTCTCTTATTACAGAAATCAATAACTTAGTATCCGGCTCACCAGGATCATATGGTGGAATGAAAGAGTCGAGAAAGAGGAAAGATATTACAAACATTAGAGTCTTGTTTAGCCAGCACCTGGATGAGGATGTCATCAAGCAGCAGAAAAAGGTTTTTTTTTTCTTGCTTACTCATATGTGAAACTTAATATGTCAAATGGTAAACAATTTAGTTATATTTTTGTTACAGATATTGACTCGGTTGGGGTGCAGTTGCGTCCTTTATGTCAGATGCCACACATTTTGTGGCTGATGAATTTGTCCGGACTAGGAATATGTTAGAAGCAATTGCTTCTGGGAAACCAGTGGTTACTCACTTGTGGCTTGAAAGTTGTGGACAAGCTAGTTGTCTCATCGACGAGAAAAATTACATACTTAGAGATTCGAGAAAGGAAAAGGAGTTTGGGTTCTCTTTGCCAGTTTCTCTCTCAAGAGCATGTCAACATCCACTTTTACAGGTATACATTGTCTTGCTGCAAGAATGAGATTTTATAACTTTACAGTTCTCTCACAATCTTAGCACAGGGGCAAAAAGTTCTGGTTACCCCAAATACAAAGCCTGGAAAAGACATTCTAGCAAACCTAGTCAAGGCAGTTCATGGTTTGGTAAGTTGTTATCCTGGAATTTTAGCTTTATCTTTTCGTTGAATGTTGAGCAAGTGATAGATGGCTCTTGCTCCTATGCATGGTTACGTACATTCTAGCAAACCTAGTCCAGGCAGTTCATGGTTTGGTAAGTTGTTATCCTGGAATTTTAGCTTTATCTTTTCGTTGAATGTTGAGCAAGTGATAGATGGCCCTTGCTCCTATGCATGGTTACTTACTAACTAATCCCTGTTTAATTTTGAGTTCTTCCTTCTCTTCACTGGCGGTGGGGTGAGTAAGTAAAAGAGCTAAGTTATTGATCCCCTCACAATTGGAAAGCACTTGAATATTTACTTGAAAGCTTAAATGGCAGGCCTGTTCTTCTGTTTCTGTTTCAAAAATATCTCAAGATATTAATGCTTTTTTGCATTACTAGTTGAAGTGCCAGTTCGTAAGAATGCAACATCGAGGTGTCTAAGACTCTTAGGGCATGGCTTATCCATCAGTTAAAAAATAATTATGATAATTATATTGGTATTGCTTGAAACTTATTATCTGTCTCGGATTCCTAAATGAATTATGCGGCAATAATAGATATGCTTTGGTCGTCTCCATTTCTTGGGACAGCAATTGACATTGAGTTTGCTGCATCCGGTTTTGAAAGCCTAGAAGAATTACTCTAATCTTAAACTTATTTATTCATAGACCAATAAAGTTTCTTCAGTGAATTTATCCAAATATGAGGATGCACTAAAATTTGAGTCTGTTTTCCAATGAAAGTGTTTGAATATGAAGATACTGATTCTTGTTGCATTGCTCATCAGGCGGTTGAGAGACTTGGCAGATCTGTATTGAAGGCTGAAAAGCTTCCAGATGATCTTTTGATTTTATCTTGTGAAGAAGATTATGATGTCTGTGTTCCTTTTCTCGAGAAAGGTTTAAATATTCTCCTTCAAACTATTACTGCTAGCTAAAATAAAAGACAGAATTTTAATCGGCATATTATTGCAGGTGGCGCTGTCTATAGTTCTGAGCTGCTATTGAATGGAATAGTTAAACAGAAGCTAGAATATGAAAGGTTTGTTCTTTTACATTTGCATGCACTTTCTACCTTATTAAAGGTTTTCTTTTAGCGGGACACTAAAATTATGCCATTTTGATTGGAGGGATAATTACAAAACGACCCCTGATGTTTGGCCAAATTAGAAAAACTCTAGTTATCTTTCAAAACTAAATATCCCATTTGTTTTTCTTTTACAAAATGCACCCTCAAGAAGGGGTCATTGTAATATTAAAAGATAATTAGTATTTTTTTTAGTTAGGCAAATCCTCACAGGTAGTTTTTGTAATTAACCTCACTGCTTTCATTTATCGTTCACTGCATTAGGTTGAGCATTTAGTCGGACATGTATGTGAACTTGTGATCAACATTAGTTCCGACGTTTTTCTATTCGCAGGCATCGCCTCTTTGACGATCATGTCAAAAGACTCGATCCACAATATGGATGAAAAAGAAGAACAGATATCTCCCTGTACAAAATGTCAATAAAGAGATCGCCATGCCCATCCATCTAGTGTGACAATTATCGCGTGGCTGTTATGTAAATTGTGAAGTCATATGGTTTCTAGTACAGTTTTTGCATGTAAATTATGAGTGTCAAGTACTCGCACGTTAATATTTTCTGTTCACTGATTAACCCATTGTACATGATTCCCTTTTCTTTTTTCTTTCTTCTTCTTGTTGGGGGTTGAATGATTGTCAGACTTAGAACCATAAAATGGAAGAGAACATATTGTTGACTGTGTGTTATGGGTTAGTCACAAAAACTACTCCTGAAGTTTAGCCTAATTAGGAAAAACACTTGGATTTATATCTTTTAAAATTACAAATACACCCTTGGCATTTTGTTTTTATCTTACAAATTGCACCCTTAATGCATCCTCAAGTAGGGTATTAGTTAGGTAAATACAAATTTCAAGGGGTATTTGTTATTCAAGGTGTCCATGGATGAGAATAATCAATTATGTGCCATTCCCAGTGACGAGGAGATTTAAGCAACTATTTTTGACTTAAGTGCGGGCGGTGCGCCCGGCCCACGGGATTTGGAGGCCATTTTTATCATAGGTGTTGGGATTTTGTGGGGTGTGACGTGATCGCGGCAAGATCCGTTCATTCTTCATTAATGGTTCATGATTCTTTTACCATAGGGTTGTGATTGGTTGTACTTTCATTTCATCCATTTTTATTTTCTGAGAGAATAGTGGTGAATTTTTTTTTTAAAAGTGAAAGTTGGATGTGTAGAGAAAAAGTGATGATTATGTTGATGTGATAGAGAATCTTTTAGAGATATTGATTGTTTGTGAAAATTTTTGTGGAAATGATAGTGTAAAATATAATATAAAAAAATTGAACAAAAATAAAAAATTGATCCAAAAATAGGCAATATGGATCTCATTTTATACCTTTTGTTAACAAGATTAAGAGAAAATAATAAAAATAATGATAAATTAAAGAAATTATCGAGAATTCTTTATATAAATAGGGAGAGGAGAGAGAAATAAATAGTATAATTGGGTATTGGAAAATGTGAAAGAGAAAGAGAAAAATAAGTTAATTTTGGAGAGAAATGAGATTTTCTTAGAAAAAATTTCATTATTTTCTAAAACAATCACACATCCTAAAAAATTTTCACTCCAAAATGAAAATTTTGGAAAAATTTTCACAGCCAAGCACAACCTAAGAATGCAGTTCGAATTGAAGAATTGCATCCTATTATCTTGAGTAATTTCATTTTCAAAACCGTCACCAAAATATTGCTTACAAGGTTAGGTTTTATTTTTAAGCAGCATGTGTCCGAAAGCCAATTTGCATTTATTCCTGGGAAGCAAATCCATGATTGCATTGCTTTAGCACCTGAGAGCGTTAATTGTCTTCTTCATCGAAATATAACTCCTAGTATGATTTTAAAGATTGACATCCGTAAGGCTTTTGACTTTTTACGTTGGGATTTTATTACTTACGTGCTTTGGCGTATGGTTATGTGAGTACGTTTGTTTAGTGGGTGTCTACGATTTTTAATGAGCAAATGGTGGGAATTACCCACCTGGGATAGGAGAGAGACTTTTTTGACATGTAGGATAAAAAACTATGTTTTCTACCACTTTTGGGGTTCTTTTACCACAATACCCTTGAGGCTTTAAATGCAAGCCTTTAAAGTAGGTAAGTTGTATTTCTCTCTCTTATTAAATACATACATACATACGATGATACTATTCTTCCCCATTTGCTCTTCATTTTTTCTCTCTTCTTCTTCTTTTTCACAAAATATCAGGAAGTTCTTTTTGTGGTCTTTCGTAACCAAAATCACAGCAAAAAAATCGAATAACAAAGTAATGTTGCTTCTCCTCTTAGTTACTTAACCTTGTTTAAATTGTTCAAGACCAATATATTTACAAGATGTGTGAAATTTCTTGTGAAAATTTCTAAATCTAAGATGCACTGCGCACGATATATCGTGCCTTTTTTATGTATATGTACATGGGGGTTGACACGATATGGGTATACAATTTTATACATAGGTGTGTGTATTTGGGGGGAAGTGTACACGATTTTCAAGGAAAACATTAATTGCATCAGTTTCAAAATTCAAAATCTTCAAATTAAAGGAGGGGCATTTTTGTTAATGGGTAGAAAAAGTTTTCTTATGTCATGGGTAGAAAAGAATACCCACTATCCATAATGGGTACTTAAAAAATTTCCCCATTTTTAATTCGGACCACATCTCTATTCTCATTAATGGTAGCCCGGAGGTTATTTTCGTTGCACTAACGGGTACGACAAGCGCAATCTATTATCACCTCTACTTTTTTGTGCCGCGGAAGAGGTTCTTGCCGTCTTTACATAATGTTATTCATCAAGACCTGCTCACACCTTTCATAACACATCGGAGTGTCCATTTCCTCCTTGTTTACTTTACACGAGATGATATTTTCATTATGACGGTCGCTTTACGGGCAAATCGTTTGCCGCTTTTTGGATATTCTTAGCACTTTATGGTCGAGGTTTTTAGTCGGAAAAGTCGAAGGTTTATTTCGGTGATAGTACTTCACATAGTCTCAAGGCCGGATTGATCGCATCTTGGCATTTCCAGGTACGTTCCGTTTACTTATCTTGGAGCTCCCCTCTTTTAAGGAGCTCAGAAGATATGTTTCTTCCAATCACTTCATGATAAAATTAGTGCAAGTTTGAACTTGGAAAGAGACTTCGCTTTCTATGGTCGGGCGGATAATATTTTGGTAAATTCGGTGATCACGAGTTCATTCGTACACTCTGTGCTAATCTATTGATGGCTTGTTACTCTACTCCAAAGGCGTGGAATAATCTATCAAAAATTTTGATTGGTCCTAGGTGACATTACTAAAAAGGTATGGTAACAGTTAATTGGGCATGATGATGTGCGCCAAAGGAAGAAGGCGGATTAGAGGTTCGCTCCCTGATGGTTGCGGATAAAGCTTTCTTTGATGAAGATGGGTTGGAAATTGCATGCCTCCCAGGATTCATTTTTCATCACTCTAAGTCGACGCGTTTCATGAAACAAACTCACGCACAACATATATCGGTTCTTCCATAGTTCCATTTGGCCAGGGTTGCGTCCACTGATGTTGGAGTTGATATCACAATCACAATGGATTCATGGAGACCATTACTTCAATGGGGTTTGGCATTTTCTATTGTTGATCGTATTGGGATTCCAACGACCATACGAGCGGCATTTTCCCAATCCATTTCGGCCATTACTTCAATGGGGTTTGGCATTTTGAGAGAGGGTTTTTTGGTTGCTTATACTACGATTGTGATTGATATTACTCGTATTTCGATTTCACCAAACTCGGAGGATCGTAGAATTTGGTTGAATTCGGATGATGGAGTGTTTCTTGAAAAGAGGCGTACCAACATGTTCGGGAGACATTTACGGAGGTTCGTTGGGAAAATGGATTTAGTCTCCTCATATTCCGGATAGGCGGCCCATTGTCGTGTGGCATACTATTCACAATCGTTTAGCAGTTCTTGATAATCTTCAGTATCGTGGTTTCTGTGGTCCGTCAGCTTGTTCATTTTGTTATTCAGAGTTGGAATCCATCGATCATCTCTTTACATGATGCAGTTTTGCTAAATCTATTTGGGCTTGGGTACAAGAGGCTTTTCAGATGGTTTTACCATTAGAAGGGGGACCCAATCAGTTATATACATTTGTTTCAAAAGTAGGGCTGTGCACGGGATTTGGAGATCAGGAACAAAGCCCGATATTCGAACCAAAAATCTCCGTTGACTTTATCCGAATCAAAAGCCCGAAATTGTTTTTGGTTCGGTTTTGGAGATTTTTCAAATATCGTATCAGATTTAATCGCATGATAATCGAAGATCCAAAACTAGAACCGATTTTAAAGAAGTTTTCATATATATATATATATATATATATATAATTTAGTTCAAATGAGACCACCTCCCTAAGGTGAGATAGTGTGGACTCATCTTACCCATTGACCTTAAAAATGAAGGATGTGATTAATTCAGATTTTTTTTAATTTCCGATTTCGCCAATTTAAGGGTAAGGTGGTAAATTTGTAATTCAAATTAGTGGTCCCAGCGTTTTATGAGTGAGATTGAATGTGCCTGATTTAGTGGCGGAATTTAAGGAACATATTTTCTTTCCAAATATTTTTATTTTACAAAGTATAGTTAGTGGTTCTTCTCTTTGCATAATTAGACATCAAATAATGCATATTTAGTTGTTTTGTTGGCACTTGTTTTTGAAAACAATACATAATTGAATATAACGTCTTTGCATATTTAGTTATTCTACACTGCATAAATAGGTTTAATATAATGCATATTTAGTTATGAAAATGGGATGTTGCTTTTGGAAATTATGAAAATGGGATGTTACATAATGTGTGCATATTTAGTTATTCCACATTTGTATAGATAGTTTCTAGATAATGCATAGTTAGTTGATTTTGTTGCATAGTTTATGACGTCTTGCATAGTTGGGTATATTGTACTACATATTAGTTTTTCTACGATGCATAGTTAGTTTTCAGATAATGTATATTTAGTTGATTTTTGTTGCAAATTTTCAAATATGTAATATCCTATGAGATATATGCATCATTTCATAATTATCTATGCAACGTTTCATAAGTATTTATACACAATTTCATAAGTATCTATGCATCGTCTTATTCGTGAAAATTACAGTTTTTTTAAGAGTTTATGTTAATGGACAGTTTCGAGTTCACCATTGATGTCTACACAGATGCATCGTCTTATTCATGGTTGTTTCTTCATTTGGAATAGAAATCATCTTCTTCTTCACAATTTTTTTATCCAGTAAAATCGAGTTTTTATAAAGTGTAGGTTAAATCTAAACAAGTTTAGTTCTCCATCGTTGTTTTTCATTTTGAAACATAAATTGCATCCTCTTCTTTTTTTTTTTATTAGTTCGAGTTCTTCCATTTGCGTTAATGGATGGCGAGAAAAGAGGAGAGATGGAGAGAGATGTGTGTGTGTGTGTGTGAGAGAGAGAGAGAGAGAGAGAGACGTGAGATTTGAGAGATGGATGAGAGAGAAAGAGATTTGATTCCATTTTTATAACTACCTTGTTATGTTATTTTACCCTATTACCATTATGTTGATTAAATTAATGTTTTAATATATTTTTTATCCATTAAATCACACCCATTGAATAATAATGTGGAATGGTTGAGATTAGTCCATTGTGTCTCACCTAGAGACATGGTCTCACTTGATCATCCCCCTATATATATATAGGATTTGTCTTATGTCAGACGGTCTAACGGATCTAATTCGTTAGACGGATCCATGTAGGTTCCAAGGGGTGTGAGTAAGGTTTAGAAGGGGAGGTTGAATAAACCTTACAAACTTTTCGATTTTAGTCCTTTAAAAATATTACGAGTTAAATACACAGCTAAGTCCTTGGGGACAAATGACTAGGTTAGTTAATCGAGTTAGCCACTCAACGACTCGAAAGAGCTGTTGATAGAATAGCTCAGATGTTTAGACTAAACCTTAACTTGGATGTGATGAGATTTTCAGCGGAAGACTTAACACCCTTTAATTTGATTTAAGTTTGTTTTAACACTTGTTTTTAGCTAGGGATGGCAATGGGCGGGGACGGGGCTAGTATGGGACATACCGTCCCCGTCCCCGAATACCATTTCGAATACCATCCCCGTATCATTCCCCATTTTGGGCATCTGGTACGGGGATGGGGAATCCTCATTCGGGAACAGCCGCCCTCATGTATTCGGGGTCCCTATTTTGTATTTATTAATAAAAAATATATTTTTTCTTAAAATAGTTAATAATTAAAATAAATAAAATATCATGAATCACTAGCTAATATTATAATAATTCCACAATATAAAACACTTTAACAAATTGAGTTAAATACAACAATTTTCAAAATACAAAGTCTTGTAATTTTAAAAATTAAAAATCATTACAATATAAAACACATAAATTTTAGGGTTTAATTTTATAATTTAATAAAATTAAAAAATATAAACATAATTAATATTAATAATATATATGCATATATATAAAAATATATATATATTTCGGTGAACGGGACGGGACGGGGAATCCCCGTTTCATCTAATCGGGATGGGATGGGACAGGGGGATATAAATACCATCCTCGTCCCATCCCCGATTTAAAAGCTGGGAATCCCCATCCCCGAAGTGTCAAGGGGGATTCCCTGTTCCCAATTTATTCGGTACCAACGGATGGTTCCTGGATTTTACCATCCCTATTTTTAAGACCTTGTTAATTATCGTTTGGATAGCAAATTATCGCGAGATATAAAGTGATGTGCGAGTAAATAAAATGCTTTGAAATGTAAATGACACAATAATTTTTATAGAGGTTCGAAGATGGGGTAATTTACTCTCTCTCTTCTCCAACTCCTGGAGGAATCCACTAAGTATTGATCAGTACAAAGTGGTTATCAGTCCGAGATACAAGTCTTGATCACACAGTGACTTGCTCCTTCGGGACTCGATGAGACGCGATCACTCGGTTGGCTCTCGTCCGACTCGGCTTCTTCATGGGGTGGCTTTGCGCACTTTCGGCTAACTTTCAAGCTTCTTGGATTTGATCACGAAGCCCTCCAATAACATGAGATTGGTTCGACCTTGAACCTTTCTACAATCCTCCTTGGAAAGTAGACCCATTTTTTCTTCAAAAGTTTCCTCTTCAACAGTTTGAAGTTGTCTTTCCTTCACAGCCTTAGTGTTGGATCGATTTCCTTTGAGATTTAGGCTTGAGGATTTGCTTGAATAACTTGAGAATATATTGCGGAGTTCTGATTTGAATAATTGCTTGATTGTTCGTGGTTCAGGTTGTAACCTTCTCTCAATGAGATTCATCGCCTTTTATAGTGAACTTTCAAAATCATGTCCGTTGAAGAGATGGATTTTTTTTTTTTTGAAAATCACTTGTGTTCGTTGGCTTATCTTGTTGCAAATCCTTGATGTTGACATTTCCTCGTACTAGTAAAAACGTGCATCGCACGTGATACACATGACTTTACTAAAATAATTTTATTATTTAATATTATTGATTAATATTAAATATTAAAAAGTGAAATAAATATTAGTTAAATTTAAATATTACACAGTATGTAATATATATTTTGCTAGACTTTAATTATAGGTCAATATAAATTGTTAAATAATTATTTTAAAGAACTCAATCCTACAAAAATTTTACAATTAGTATAACAACGAAAAAAGTTTTATATTAGCTTACAATCACTTTCATAGGTCTTTTATTTCATTGTTATGGCTAGAAAAGTATTTTCTCTTACATGATTTGCGAATTCTTTTAGCATTGGATGTATTTTACATAATCAGATAAATTTAGCTTATAAATAATCTAATGATTAGTAAATCACATGCAATTTATCGCATTAATAAAAAAAAATAATCAATTAAATATTATACCAAAATGCATCATAATATCATTACTCTGTTATTGTTATTCAATTAAAATAAAATAAAGGTTAGTCAAATTCTTATATTTCATAGGCTTACTTCTTTTATTTTATCTCAGTTCTTCGATTAAAGAAATGTAAACAAAAATTACAATATAATATATATTTAAAAAAAATTCACATATTATTTTAATTCTAGTAACAAAGTCAATATTTTATCATTAGCACTTAAACTTAAAGTTTGTAGTCCTCCTATTTCCAGTTCTTAAAAATAATAAACATTAACCTAATATATAAAAAAAAAATTAATCCATTATTTTCATCGAGAAATTATTAAATAAAACTATAAAATATTGATAAGTCGAAATTTGAGTTTTGAAATTCAGATTTAGGGTTGTAAATTTTTTGAGCCGTATAGTGATGAAAATTGCAATTATTCTTAATCAACTGAAATAATCTATATTTGTTTGAAGAGACTGTAAATTTAAAATTGATCTCATTTAATCTCATTTACAAAATCATATATTTGTTGTAAAATATAATTATCAATCAATTTTTAATGCCTTTTATTGAGAAAATGGTATATAGTACTTTAATCTTTATGTAAAAATTTGATTGAATTTTTGATCAAATAAGAAAATATAGTTGCCTAAAATTTAAATATCAAGTGTTAAAAATTCCCCTTAATTTTTCTCTTCCGCCTTCTTATACCCAGAATAATTCATATTACTTGGCACTAAACATGGTCACTTCACTCCAATTTATTATTATATGTAGTTTAACACAATAAATTTGATACATAAATATTATTTTGAATATTTTTATTATTATATTGGTACCTAAATTAACATGTAATTTAAGAAATATTAATATTTGACATAAATATCAAACTATTTCATATTACATAAGTTTAGTTTATTTATTTATTTACAATTTCATACACACACAGTGACTTTCCATTTCTGATTCTTGTTTTCAAGTTTTTCATAATATTTGATTTTGTAAAAATTAGAATAATTTGTACCCAATTTTATAATAATTGTCTTTGTGCTTAAATATTTATAAATCATAAAGTTGTGCTTTTAAAATGAACTGAGATTTTATCGAAAATATCAAATTATACATATTATACGAAAGCCATTTAATTTTCTTTAGAATTCCCAGCTATGACCCACATATTTTTCTTAACTATTTACTTTTATTCTTTCAAATATTTATAATATGTTTGATTTGGTTTAATCATAAACTATCTATATATGTGAGATTAACCCTCAAAATTATTTAGACCAATCACAACTCATTAATGTCAAGTATAACTATTTATTTTTTAATATTTTTTATTCTTAGTTTTCGTTCTTATTTGTTGTAATTATTTAATTTACTTAGTTTTTATAAATATTATGTTAGTATTTGAACTAATATATAATTTGTAATATATAATTACTTTCTCAATAATTAAATTGTTACATATTAAATGAGTTTATTTATTTTTTCTTTTGCATAGCAGATATGATCTTTTAGACTAAACCAATTTTAGCTCATGTTTCACTCTTTCACACCATTTTATTAAAATTTAATTATTTTTGTGTACGTTTTTATTATAAATATGTATCATATTGATATTTTAAACTTATAATTTTTAAAGGTGTAATTTTCAAACGACATTCAAGTTTTATCACAAATATCAATTTAATACATATGGATTTTTTTTATTAAGTTTGTCTTTATTTTTTTTATAAATTTACATATACAACTTTTAACACTTTTTGCACTTGTTCTTAAAATTTATAGGATATAAAATAATCAAAATATTGAAATCATAATATATTAAAAAATAATAAGTTAGAAACTAAAATTTATAATGTTATATATAGAAAATTAAGTAAAATTCATATTAACACATATAGTTAAAATTTAAAGGTAATTTTTTGTCGCGACAAACTTGTTTTGGTTCTTGTTCTCTTTTTTATTTCATGTTAATCTTATCACTTTTATTTTGTACTTTTTATTTTCTTGATATGGCAAATTAAAATAAAATATACATGAAATTGCAAAATAAAAATAAAATATGAAACTCTCTTGTTTTCAATATTATTTCTTTAGCAACCATCAATAAATTAATTTTTAAATTGCATATTACTAATTGAGGAGAATGTTTCACCATAAAGGAATTATGTATTTTCTACTTTTTTTATATAAAGATCAAAACCACCTAAAATATTTTTTAATTAATATTTTCTTATCGTGTATATTGTAATTTGATCTTTTTCCTATAAATTATAATAGATATATTTAATTATTGAGAAAATTTAAAAGAATATAAGAAATATACAATTTTGCATCATACTAAAAGTTAAATAGTTAAAATTTTTTTATAACGACTTGTGTATATGTTTAGAACATATAGTTGAAGATCCTGGGAAACCTAGTTTAAATTTGAAATTGATTTTATAAGAAATTTAAAGTATTCTTAGTGTTATGATTAAAAATATATTTTCGATTCTGAATTTTATTTTGCTATAATGAACATATCTCATATAATTAAATAAAAAAGATTAAATAAATAACAAACATATAGAAAAAATAAATTCTTAATTTTTACATAGTGTTGAACTTTATAATGTTAAAATTTTCTCATGTGAAGTCCTTATATATTCTTATGACATATGGTTAGAAAGTTCTCCAAATCTAGTTTAATATGAAGCTAATATTATTTGAAAATTAAAAATATCTTAAGAGTTATAATTTGAGAATAAATACTTTTAAAATGTAGAATATAAAAGGTCATATTGTCATATAATTGATCAAATAGAAGCTAAATAAATATGAAATTACTTAGTTGTCCCAAAATTTTACTATGTCTAAAAGGATATTTTTGTCCAATCAAAAATTGCAAGAAACATTCACACTTTTAAGATAGTATAGATTAAATGAACGTCAAATTTTTCGAGATCCGACCGCAGGTGCATCTTTCATGGTTTATTCCTTTGCACGCTTCTGTGATCGGAAGCACTTTAAGATACATGGCAACATGGAAGTATTACTTATTTAAGTAAATTTCTTGACTTCAGTAACGGATTCTTTTTCGATCGTCTTGACTTCGATCGCGCCTCCTTATTCCCAGGTGACTTGAAGTTAACTTCCAATCAATGGTTAAATTCATCTCGTCACTTCAACTTGAGACTTAGGCTTTGGTTGACTTGATTGACTCTTCATACAATTGTGTCTGGTGATACTCCTTCGGTCGAGTCTGACATCTCTTCGTTGCTACACTCACCGCTTCGCGGTGGAGTCTTCATCCTAGTTTCAACTGATTTCTTGTCTATCCAGGCATATCTTACTTGACTAACAACTCATATAGCCCTATCTATTACAATATAAATTACAAGGAAAAAACTTTCTAGTCCCCCAAGTTTTACAAAGGCATTCATCAAAATCTAAACAATAAATTTCCCAACAATTTCCCCCTTTTTGATGATGCCAAAACTTAAATACATACAAACAATCCGTGAATAGCAAAGATACATACGACAATGCAAAACAAAGAATGTATGCGTGAGAATCAATCTTTTTATTGATCATAGCATTTTTGTCCTTTACACATGCTTACAATGTGTATCGAGCAAACATAGTATTCTATATCTACGCAAAAATATAGAAATTACAAATTTCTTATTCAACAATGATTGGTAAGAACATACATATGCATTTATAGTAAAATACATGAAGGTGGACAACAACACTTCATCGCTTTCACGCTTCCCTCCTTTCTTCTTCAAATTTGTGCCCTCCTTCCTCTCTTTTCTTCTTTTCATCTTCACCTTGCTTTTCGTAAGCTCTCGCAGCCTTCATCTCTTCTTTTATTTCCTGTCTTTCTTGCTTTCACAATCGATCTTGTCTTTTGTTCTCTTCTTCAATTCTTTCTATTTAGCATTCTTCCTCTTCACTTCCCATTAGCTACTTCATCGCACCACCCCCAATAGATCCTTCCCTTCGCTTGATCTATGTATTCATGTATTGGGCAGAGGAATCAGGTATAAAGTTTCTACCTCCGCCTACTTCTTCCTCTCCTCCGGGCGTATCGCACCGATCGAGTTTTCTTACCGGCCAGGATCGCTTAGTAGTCCCACTTTGTCGCCTTCTTCGCATACCTTCTGACTTTTTCCCTAAAGATAAGTCCCAGGCTTGGGCTATGGACATGTTTTGAAGTATCCTTCGATTTCGAGCGTTTGAATTCTTCAATAGATCTTCGCTCTTGTCCGCATCCTGAATAGCATTCAGATCTTTTCTCGCCGGAATGCCTCCGGTTTTTTAACATCTCTTCAACACGGACATCCGTTCTTTTATCAAATCTTCCCATCTCTCGCTTATATAATCTTTTTCTTATGAGACATGGGCACAACAGAGTGATAGAGCCGGCAGAGGATTCTGAAGTTTGCTGATTATGCTAGTTGTGACATGACACTAGGGTTTGTTCAAAGTAAGCATTAAGGTTATATCCTTTGACCTTTCCCCCTGCAAAGACTTTTCCTTCTCTTTTCTCTTCTCAACAACCGATCCTGCTCTTTTCTACAGCTTGTCTGTCTTCAAACTCTCTTTTGGTGTTTCTCCACTTTTTACATCATCAAAGGAGAGAGGAACCCTAGAAACATCCCGTTACATGAAGTCCAAATGGGTCAGATGGCCGACCTCCGCTTTTTGAAGTCGGGTCACGTGGAGTATGGCTTGCTCAAACTCCGAGCGGTGGTTGGACCTTTACTGCCACTAGCTTCATTTCAAATGGCAAGTATAGGCTGAACTTAGCATTCATATTCTCTATAGGTGCATCACGCAGCTTCGTGTCGGCGACCTTCGGCCTCGGATCGGCATTGATTGTATAGTGCTTGAGTAAGCGAACTTGCATAGACGCATCACCATCTTTGTTGAGACCATTCCTGCTATTCGACCACCACTCTCTCCCGAATCTGCGTGAGTGGCATCTCTCTTGTCCGGGCGCGTGGGAACGTGCGGTTGATGCTACCGATCTCTTCACGTATCTTGAAGATTTCCATCATTTGTGCGACAAAGTGGAAGTGACCACACCTACCATCAAAATTGAAAATCCGTGTACAATCAATTAGTGAGTCAGGATCTTGGGCAGTGCAGAGATTCATTCTCGTCGATCTCTTAACGGCAATGGGCGACTTATGAGAAAAGAAATGCTTCTTCATAGCATCGTCTGCACTTGAGATATTGTCGCGAGTGGTCTGCTATGACTAAACTGTGAGTTGTTTGTGATTATTTTTGAGACACCTGATCCTCCTCTCAGTGGGCTGAAGCCATGTCTGCTGTGCGGTCTCGGTGGTTTTTATCTCGCACCCAGGTTGGTGTTCTCGGTCGTATGATAGCATCATCGGAAGATGATGAGGCTGAGTTTAGCTCATCATCAAAATTGAGCGTTTGTGAGCTGACTTTGAAGTACGAACTGCTGCGTCTTGGAAGAACATCACCGGTGATCTTTTGATGTGCGGTGGACTGAAGCCGTCTTCAAATCGGAAGAAAAGATATGTCGAGGTTGTCTTGGGAATCATAGAAGGCACTTATCGCCTTCTCAATTTCTTGATGTGAGCAGGTGGGATGTGCATTAATCTCTTTATCGGGGAAATCTCGGCCTCCGGCCCGGCGCCATTACCTCGCATGGTCTCAGAAGCGCCACCAGGCGCGTACATTCCCTTAAATGACGGTTGTCTTAGGGTCTTACTGCGGTGGCATCCACGAGTCTCAACTCCTTGGATTGCACTTTCATTACCGAGGAGAGTTTTAACTCCAGGGGCGGGTCCATCATAATGCACCATTTGCGTCGTGGCGTCGCCGGCCTAAGTTGTTGTCAGCGGTTGAAGACGAGGCGTAAGCATGCCAGGCCGTTAGTGACAACTTTGCATTGTTATTTGTTTTAAGCCTCAAAGCCATCGCTACTGCTGTTGTGGAGTCATCTGCCCGACATCCTCCCGGGCCTAGGCTGCGGTGAAGTGAGTTTCCTCGGTGGCGCACGGTTTGAGTAGTGATGGTGGGGTCGCTCTTGCTCAGGACTCACAGGCTGCTTCCTTTGAGTGCTCGGTCATTGGGGCGGTGGTAGGCGCCTTCAGGGAGTTGGCTCGGCTTGGGTGCCCAAATACT